>CM031586.1:9269232-9341314 GCA_018467065.1 Ephestia elutella
TCGCGTAATGGCATCTCGCGAATATTTCATACGTTTCTATTAATGCTATGACATTGAAATTGTTGAGTGATTGCACCTTTCTATCTTTCTTACATTTCCTGTTATCCGCTGTGTTCATATATAATTCTCTGTCGCTTGTGCACCTTCCTTCTCTGTGTGTAGTGCTAAGTTACGCATTAAATAGTGCTTCCTGCATCTACGGCTTTTACTGCTACGCACCCTATACGCCCTACACCGAAGCTCATCGTTTCTGGAGCCAACAAGCAGCTAAGTACTAGTATTAGTCCAGGAGCTATACATCACGCTTTCACAAGATACCGGCAGTGCTGGTAGCGAAGCTAGTGTACCCAACATGGAAGCACCCATACATTTAAAACACGCCTAATACTTTTATTTACAATGTTACCGTGTGCGCAGAGAATCCGGACAAACGAAGTGGCGGGAAGAATTCTTGTACCGGAACTTTACCGGGAAAACCACCGGTAAAAATAAGCACCGAAAAAGGTCTCGACACGGCACCACGTTTGTCCGACTAGAACCTAACTTAAGCTATACGCAGACTGCTACCACCGTAACTTATATAGGGAGCTACGGGCCCTATGTACTAATAACTAACTAACTAAATTTATTATGCAACTCACCAAGTTGACTTCTTAATCCAAGTTGGGGTGTCTTCGGAGGAGGTGGTGGTCCCTAAATCACCCAACCTACCCCATGAGATCTCAATCCCCAGAATAAATACCTTGCTTTCTTCACGAGGGTTCACTCGGCAACAGGGTTCGGCGTCCCCAGGCAGCCACAGGGCCCGTCGTTCACAACAAACAGTCTAAATACATTTCTTTTCGCACAACACAAATTATCGCGAGCTTATTAGTTATTTAACAACGATGAAATACACAATTACAATTCAAACTAACAATTAAACAATCACAAGTCAAACTAGTTAATAGACCGTTCACACGCGGTCGTAAAACTGACCAACAAGATGGTCGACCCGCACCGGCGGGGATATATCACGCAGTATGACCTCACACACGCGCGATCCAAACGCTACTGCAAGATCGACTGAAGGTCGACCCGGGCGGAAGCCGCCTGCGCAATGTTGCCAGGAGGCAAACGCAATGGCTATACTAAAGCCAGCTATACACGGCGCAGCTACCATGCGACAGTGCATAGATTTTATAAGCATCAACACTTTTATTACAAACATCCCCCCGTCCCGGTCTGAGAAGCAGACCGCTAGCTTACTCTACGGGAAGGCGGGCGAGAGAGGTCACAGCTCTCCTTAAAATCGAACCGTCGACCAACACCTCAGCCACACGCGGAGTGCTATTTCCGCCAAGAATCAAACGTAATATGCGAGCTCGTCGCCAAAGCAATGAGGGCAGATTTGCCTCTTTTAACAATACTAAATCACCCTCCTGGGAGGCTCAGTCCTGTCTGTCCACTTCACTCTTTGCTGCAGCAAATGCAAATATTCAAGCGACCAGCGACGCCAAAAGTCCTGGCTCATTTGCTGCAACATTTGAAAACGCGACAACCGATATACGCGTTCATCCTTCCACGGGTATTCGGGCAGGGCATTCAACGGCCCTCCCACCAAAAAATGACCAGGGGTGAGAGCTTCCAAGTCATTTGGATCTGGAGATAGCGGACAGAGAGGACGAGAGTTGAGGACCGCCTCAACTTTACAAAACACTGTGGCCAGCTCTTCAAAAGTTAGAGCCGTTTCTCCGATAATGCGGCGGAGGTGGGATCCTTTGCGGATTTCACAGCCGCTTCGAAAATCCCTCCCCAATGGGGGCAACTTGGGGGACTAAACTTCCAGGTTATTCCCCTTTGGGCAGCAATTTGACTTAAACTAGTACAATTTTTATCAATAAACACAGAAACATCCTTAAGATAATTTACAGTTCCCTTATAGTTTGTGCCATTATCAGACCTAATAAGGGAAGGTAGACCTCGACGCGAAACAAAGCGATCCAACGCGGCGACGAAGGCCTCCGTAGTCAGAGCCGATACCACCTCCAAATGGACAGCCTTGGTGGCCAAACAAACAAATACACACAAATAGCCCTTCACAATACGGGCATTACGAAAGGGAGAAGCCTTGATCGAAAAGGGACCGGCAAAATCGGTTCCAACGCCGTCAAACGGCCTCGAAGGTCGGATTCGATCAGCGGGCAAATCACCCATCTGTGGTTGCATCGTGGATGCCTTCAACCTATAACATGCAATACATCGAAACAGGACACTACGGATTGCTCTTCGGGCAGACAAAATCCAAAACTCGCGTTGCAAAATAGCCAACAAAGCATTGCACATTGCACCCAGCATGGGCGTTACGAATGTGTCGATCAGACACCAAAAGCTGCACCAAGGGTCCGCCCTTGGGCAACAACAGAGGATGGCGAGTCTCATATGGAAGATCCGCCTTCCGGAGCCTGCCTCCAACCCGAAGAAGCCCATCCGAGTCGATGTACGGGTTCAAACGAGCGACCGCGCCCTTCAACTTAGCGCGTCCGTCGCGCAAGATACGAAGCTCTGACTCAAACCGTCCGGTCTGCACGACACGGACCCAATGCAACAATGCGCTCCGGCGCTCTTCTGCACCTGCAATCGGCTCCAACCGCTTTTCCTGTGGGTTTCTACAATTATGTATGAAACGCTTAATCCAACTGGTAACACCCAGAAGCTTATCCAAGCTGCTATACCGAGCAAGTAGCCAATCCGGCTCCGACGTCGTCTCAGCGACTACAGCATGTACACGGAGCCCAGTCAAACTCAAAGAAGTAACATCTGTCTGACAGACAGGCCAAGAAGTTTCTGATCCCATCAGCCACTCTGGGCCCCACCAGAGCGGTGGTGTGACACCAATTCTGGTGCCGTACAACCTCGGGAAGCACAGTCCGCTGGGTTAAGCTCTCCCGGCACATGTCTCCATGTTATATCAATTCCGATATTCTGGATTTGGGAAACCCGATTTCCCACAAAAACCTCCAAGGTATGTGGGGCCGCGCGCAACCATGCAAGCGCGACCTGGCTATCCGACCAGGCGAAGATGTCCCGTATCTCGACCGTGGCCGCCAGCTCACATGCAACGTGATGCAACAATTTAGAGAGAAGGTGAGCTCCACTCAACTCAAGCTTGGGAATAGTCAGCCTAGTCCTGATGGGGGCGACCTTGCTCTTCCCTAACAAAAGCGAGACATTGACCCGGCCATCGGCGTCAACTGTCCGCATATAGACTGACGCGGCGTAGCCTCGCTCCGACGCGTCACAAAAGCCATGCAGGCTGGCTCGATATTTCGCGGGGGGCAATATTCGACGAGGCAAGGCAATCCGATTGACTTCCTTAATCGATGAAAACAACTCGAGCCAATCATCCAATGGAGGACCAAACAGCGGCTCGTCCCACGAGACGCCCAAAGTCCAAAGTCTCTGAAGAAGACACTTCGCAGAGAATATCACTGGACTGATCCAACCGCTTGGATCAAACATACGAGCTATTACGGACAACACCGTTCTCTTAGTCCAGACTTTTGGTATTTCCAAGTCCACTTGGAATGTGAAAATATCGGTTAGCGGCTGGTACTGCATGCCCAGCACCGCTATCCTGTTGGGATCATCTACATCCTCAAACAGGTGAGGGTTCTGTTGGTGATCCTCCGGGATCCCTTCTAGAACTCTAGGCTCATTGGACAACCACTTACGTAGCTCGTAGCCACCCGTTTTCAATATTTCAATCAATTCATCCCGCAGTAGGAGGGCCTCCTCAATACTTTGGGCTCCGGTGCACACGTCATCGACATACAAGTCACGTGACAGCACGGAAGCCCCACGGGGAAAGCGGATCCGTTCCCGCTCTGCCAATTCAAGCAATGATCTGATGGCGATATAGGGACTAGATTTCAAACCATACGTGTTTGTGTTGAGTTCATACACCGTCACAGGATCCTCAGGGCGCTCACGCCAGAGTATCAACTGGAATCGCCTGTCCTCAGGATGTATGACTGTCTGGCGGAACATCATCCGGATGTCCGCACCAAAAACCACTTGATGTCTTCTAAAGTTCAAGATGATGTCAATTATGTCCCTATGCAATTTGGGACCCGAATGCAAACACAGATTCAACGAAACCCCGTTCGAAGTGGGTTCGGACCCATCGAAGACGGTCCTCAATTTGCCTGTTGAGGCCTTCACCACCGCGTGGTGGGGCAAAAAATAATGCTCAGTTGAGCTCCAATCAACTCGAGCCGGAGACATGTGACCCAAATCCTCGTACTCGCGCATAAATTCAATATATTTATCGCGAAGTACGTGGTCACGCTGCATGCGTCGCTCCATGGACAGCAGTCGTTTCTCCGCAAGCGCCCTACTTTGCCCTAGGCTAGGACGAGAGGCAACAAAGGGTAACCTAGTTACAAACCGACCGGAGGGCAACCTCTCCGTGGTCGATCGAAAAAGGGCTTCGCACTCAGCGTGTTCCGGATCCATCCTGGAACTCATAGGTGGCTCCTCCACCTCCCAAAACCTTTGCATGGTCTTGGCCAAGGACGCAGATGCGACGACCGGTGGCTCCTCCACGGTGCTATTATCAAACACAGGGCCCATCAGGGCGAAACCAAAGATAGTAGACACTGCCATCAGTGAAGACGAACCCAGAGCTTTCTGGGTACCCAACAAAATCCAACCCAATACGTCCGAGCCCAGGAGCAAGTCCACTGGGCCGGGATGAAAGACAAAGGGGTCGGCCAAATCCAGACCCGAAACCAAAGACAACACACCCGGCGGTATGTCTGTCGAGGGGTGCCAACCCGCAATGGTATCCATTACCATAGCCGAAGTCGTGATCCTCATTGTGGAGGACTTCAGCGAAGAAAAGGTGACAAGTGTCTGGCCCGTCAGACACTTCACCTGTATGCCACCAACTCCAAGAAGTGGCACAGGCGAGTCTTCCACGATTAAACCTAACTGGTGTGCCACTCGAGTGGTAACCAAACTGCTTTGAGCTCCTGAGTCCAACAGAGCTCTCAAATTAATGGCTTCTCCCCCACGACCCCATACGCGGACCACCGCGGTAGGGAGCAGAACCGTCCGCGGCTCTGTCCCAGCAAGGAGCAAGCTAGTTACGGGCTCCCCACTCTCTCCAAACCAGGGGCGCGCCACTGACCCGGATAATATGGCGGGCGAGTGCACATCCCCATCTGAGGGGGGCATAACCCGCGGCCCGGCCATACCTATAGTACGGCGGGTGGTACTCCAGCCGTGGGTACTCGTGCAGCGGCGGAGAAAACCGCTGCGGCTGCATGTGTTGGGTAGTGGTAACCCGCGTGGAGGGGGGTGTCCCCACTCTCACGTCCGATCTAGGGCCCCCGCCCATGGGGGCCTTATCCGGGGCCTGGCCAGCCACATACTGGCCACGACCTTGGGGCGCGTGGTCCCGGTCCACCAAGACCCGCGCAGGTACGCGACCCCCCTCCCGAGGGGGGGTGCGACGAGCGAAGCCGCGTCCTTCTTCCAAAGGTGGAGGGCTTCGCGCAGGAGCGCCCCCGCCCATAGGGGACCCCTGCCTCAACATCCGGGTGCCATCCCTGTTCCGGTTCATGCAGAGCATCACGTGGTGCAGCCCACGGCATGCACTGCATGGTATGGCCCTGGGACAGTCACGTGCATAGTGACCGCCCAAACAATAAAAGCAAAGTTCATGCCGCTTTGCCATGCGGCGCCTATCTTGTACTGGCAGTCTCTGCCAGTCCCTGCATTGCAGCAGGCTGTGGCCCATCCGACAACATTGCAGGCAGTCCGCGTCCCTCGCGACTGCTGCCGTGTGTGCAACCCGCGCACCAGCTCCACGCGGTGGCGGTTGCCTTCCCTGTTGGGGCTTCCCTCGCCATGAGGGTTCCAAGGGCCTGCGTTCAGGCGCTCTGGATGGCGCTGAGTCCGTCATGGTATTCTCAGCCGCCCGTGCCTCAAACTCCAAAAACTTCACCAAGTCAGTGAATGTTGGTAGGGTGGTGCTATCCCGTTCCGCATTCTCGCGCTCAAATCGCGAGCGGATGTCATTGGGTAATTTGCCCAATACAATGTGCACCAGCAAAAAGGACCATTGGTCCACCGGCAGCCCCAGTGTGCGGAGCGCGTTACAGGCCACTGTAACGGGCGTGAGCAACTGCAGGCGCAACTGTGCCCTGTTGGCCACCTTGGGCAGGGCCATCAACTGTGCGGCGTGCGCATCCGCTAACAAACGTAAGTTTTGGTAGCGGGAGTTCAATAACTCCCAAGCCGTGTCGTACTGGTCGTCCTCCACCCGGAGGTGCTGGATGAGCGACCGCGCTTCACCCTCAAGAGTGGAGAGGAGGTAGGCCATCTTCTGGGCCTTCGACAAATCCTGTCGTGCTACGACCAGGGACTCGAACATATTTTTATATGCCACCCACTCCTCCATCCTACCCCCAAAGTGGGACAGCTGAAGGGTGGGGAGCCGACCAGTAACCGCTGGTCCTTCCTGTCTAAAAGGTGTGCGAGGGGCTGGTCCGCCAGCCTGTCTCGCCCTTATTGCGGCCGCCGCCTCCGCGATATCATCGTGCAGACTCAGGATCTGGTCCAGGTCCGCCACGTGACCTGCGTAGAACTCCGGGGCAAGGTCGGCTTCGGTAAGCACCGCCATGGCCGCTTCCGCGCTACTCAATCGTGAGTGGAGGTGATCCGCTCTTAGCAGTGTGGCGCCCTCCCTGTCCTTCCGGGACAGGAGTCCTCCGGCCGTCACAAACCATCTCAGTTCGTTGGCGAGTGTCGCCTTAGCATTGGAGACCTTCGCCATCGCGTCAAGTCACAAACAAACAGACAAAAATAAAAAAAGATAAAAGGTAAATAAAAAACAAAATCAAACTACAATACGCAAAGCCGCGGTAGGAATGAGAATGGCACAAACCCGGAAACAAATGCAAAAGGTTACAAATATCTAAAATCAAACAATCAATCTATATAAGTTCTTATATAAACAAACTAAGTAAAATCTAATAATTTTTACAAATAATTATCTTTTACAAACGAACAAATAGAGGGTAGATAAACTACGCTCTGCTACCAGAAAATGTGCGCAGAGAATCCGGACAAACGAAGTGGCGGGAAGAATTCTGTACCGGAACTTTACCGGGAAAAAACCACCGGTAAAAATAAGCACCGAAAAAGGTCTCGACACGGCACCACGTTTGTCCGACTAGAACCTAACTTAAGCTATACGCAGACTGCTACCACCGTAACTTATATAGGGAGCTACGGGCCCTATGTACTAATAACTAACTAACTAAATTTATTATGCAACTCACCAAGTTGACTTCTTAATCCAAGTTGGGGTGTCTTCGGAGGAGGTGGTGGTCCCTAAATCACCCAACCTACTCCCATGAGATCTCAATCCCCAGAATAAATACCTTGCTTTCTTCACGAGGGTTCACTCGGCAACAGGTTTCGGCGTCCCCAGGCAGCCACAAGTCACGTCGTTCACAACAAACAGTCTAAATACATTTCTTTCGCACAACACAAATTATCGCGAGCTTATTAGTTATTTAACAACGATGAAATACACAATTACAATTCAAACTAACAATTAAACAATCACAAGTCAAACTAGTTAATAGACCGTTCACACGCGGTCGTAAAACTGACCAACAAGATGGTCGACCCGCACCGGCGGGGATATATCACGCAGTATGACCTCACACACGCGCGATCCAAACGCTACTGCAAGATCGGCTGAAGGTTGACCCGGGCGGAAGCCGCCTGCGCAATGTTGCCAGGTGGCAAACGCAATGGCTATACTAAAGCCAGCTATACACGGCGCAGCTACCATGCGACAGTGCATAGATTTTATAAGCATCAACACTTTTATTACAAACATACCGGTTATCCAACACTAGTTGTAGATACAAAATAACCCATTCATTACATTTAACTTTCATTAAGGTCATTTTTGTCTATCAGTGTTATCATAGTAAACTTGAATAGCTACATACTTATCACTCGCTTTATTAATAACATTGAATTTGAATATGTAAACAATGCGCATGGGATTTCCCAAAAATAAATTGATTTCCTTTAACTTAATCTACTTATAAGTTTTCCTGTTATGTAGTTTGATGGTAAAATTAATTATTGGGGTTGTTTAACTTTCTCTTTTTTATAATTTGTAAATTTAGTACATAGGTACGTTAAGTTTAAAACTTAAGGTTTTTGAAACTACGGAACTCTAGAAAGACTTGAAATGGTCTCAGTCCTACAAGAATAATGCACAGAAGAAGGTATAATATATAAAAAGGTGCGCTTAGTTTAAAGGTGCGTATAGGAATATAGAAAATCAGATGATTAATTATAATAATTTATTTAAGTCTTTGATAAGTTTAAATATGGTATTTAAATATAGCTAGTAGGTAGGTATAGTCGTACATTTTAGAAATAAATTAAAATATATCACAGCAAAGTATGAATTAAGGAACTGAGATTAACCGTTGTGTCGTTGTTGCCACAACTCGTGCGCTGTCCCCGCGGCGCCCGCTAGGGAGAGACCTCGGCCCTGTGAATAAATGAAATTTAAAAATTTGAACTGAAAATTTAAGTAGAAAAGGTCTAAATTACCTTAAAAGTCTGTACATAATTCTCTGAACCAAATAAGTAATTTTATACCGTACATAATTTCATGTCTTGATCCCTCTCAAAGCAAACCGCGCTGTTTACCGCTAGGTTTAACCCAGAAGCTTTAGTGTATTATCAGTTAATTTAATTTATAGGAAGTAATGGAACAAGGAATTAAATTAGCGTTAAAAGGACTAACTATATAATGAAGTAATGGCTTCTATTTCACAGGATATAAAACAACTGATTCTAAATAAAATATTTATTTTATCAATAAAATACGAAATTTAACTCTTTTTATAATAACTAGAGTAGAGTCAAAATTTAGCATGTGTAATTCTAAATAATTAAGAATAAATTATGAATCGAATTGCTGAGTAATTAATTTATGATAGATACTCACAATAAACTTAGCGCCTTTCTTGATCGCTTTGACGTTGACCTTGGGAGCCGCTTGTCCTCCGCTGAACAGCATCGCGAGCGCCACCAGCACCATACAGAACAGTCCAGATAGCTTCATGTTGAAGGAGTATGTCTATACTACTTGAGAACTTGACTGAGAATGGTAGAAACTCATCATCTGCTCTATTTAAATGAATATAAACGTAAACAATACGCATGGGAATTCCTGTTTTATTTCTTAATGATATTTCCTTATGACGCGATGGGAAAATGTTTGATTGATTATTTTTATTCAAGACATAGTTTTCCTCAAGGACTAGTGTTCTTAACGGCACATATCTTTTATCAGTTACTATCACATAAGTTTTTTTCAGACTTTTTATGTAAAAGGTAAGCAAAAGCAATTATTATAAAAACAACTCTCAAAGATTAGGTACATAATGTACTCTACAGACTATGAATATTTAAAACGATCTTCGTCTGCTCGTTATCTACAATTTCTCGGGTACCACCACTCCCACCCCGAGTCCCTCTTTGTCCTATCCCGTGTCCTGTCTATTTATACGTCAGTAGAAAATGCTCATCAGGTTGAACGACTTTTGCTAAGGCCCCATTTCCATTTATTTTATAGAGTAGCTGGTCTCTTGGAGTTCTTCATCAGATGTTCCATAATCTTAAATTTTTATACGTCAGCAGAAAATGCTCATCAGGTTGAACGACTTTTGCTAAGGCGCCATTTCCATATATGGGTCTATCTTTGATTTTTATACATCAACAGAAAATGCTCGTCAGATTTATAAACTTTTGTAAAAGTACCATTTCCATATTTCTTATAGTTTACCTGTTCTGTTAAGGTTCTTCATCAGGTGTTCCAGTTTTCAAAATCAATTATAGCCTATATGTTGCCCAGGCTTAATAGCTATACAACAAAAAAGTTTCATTCAAATCCGTCCAGTAGTTTTTGCGTGGAATGCGTACATACATACAGACAGACAGACAGAAAATTCCAAAAAAAATTTTTTGCTTTCCTTTATTCTTTTTAAGTGTCCCTCTATCCATTTCAGTCAAAAATACTAAATGTACAGACAAAATATTTTTACTGTTTTATTATATGTATAGATTATTGGGGATCAGAAAAGGCGTATAAATACCTACTTGGGTATCTGAACAATGTAAGTGCATTGCGTTGTACAGCCAAAATTGTAAAGATTACACATACAAAGTTGATATACATATACCTAGTAAATAATACACGTGTTACGTTCAAGACTGGGCAAACCCTTCGTATTGCGTTGTATAGTTTTGGACAAAAGCTACGTTGACATAGTTGTAAAAGTTACGTGAATACATTATGTAGTTGATATACATAGCACGTTCAAGGTTCAAGACTGGGCAAACCCGTTAACCACGCCTTCAAGATACTGTTAAACTTGGTGACGTCATATTATGACGTATTCATTCTGATATCCAAAGGTCTATGAACTTTTAGATTGCGTATCAGGTGTAAGTAGGATGCAAATGTTGCGATTTACCTACCATCAATATTTGTAAAAAATGATGATTTATTGCTGGCTTTTTAACTAAAATCACACATTCATAAAATATATAAACATTATAAAAAAATACCATGGTACTGAGTAAGTATTTAAAACACCATTCCATTATGAATAATATAAAAAATTGATTATTATTTTGTGCGCAGAGAATCCGGACAAACGAAGTGGCGGGAAGAATTCTGTACCGGAACTTTACCGGGAAAAAACCCACCGGTAAAAATAAGTACCGGGAAAAAATCTCCACGCGGCACCACGCTTGTCCGACTAGAATCTAACTTAAGCTATACGCAGACTGCTACCACCGTAGCTTATATAGGGAGCTACGGGGCCCTATATACTAACCTAATTTAATAACTACAACCACCCACAAACCCAAGGGTCACTTACCAAACTTAATCTTCTGCTCTTCGGATCCAATCTTGAGTGTCTTCGGAAAGGGGGAATGCGGTCCCTAAACACCAAACCTACCCCGAGATCTCAATTCCCCAGAACAAACAAATAGATTTCTTCCCGAAGTTGGCTCGGCAACAGATGTCGGCGTCCCCAGGCAGCCACGTTTCGCATCTCACAAGAAACAGTCACAATAACAGGGTTTTTCACCAACACGAACGTTCAATAGTTATTTAACAAAAGGAAGCTCACAATTATAACTCAAATCAGTTATTACAAACAAAATTAACGCCACGCCGCGCGACTTCAAAATGCAACAACCCAAGATGGTGGCTATATCACCGCGATATTTCCTGCGACACGGCCTCGTGTGCGCGCGTTCCAAACAATACTGAATTCAAAATGGTCGCTCGCGACTGCCGACGCCGGCCGAGCGGGCGACGACGCTACTAATATGAAACTACCGCACGCGCTAGAATATTACGGCGGCGAACGGACAAAACAACATAGATTTTATTACAAACATCCCCCCGTCCCGGTCTGAGAAGCAGACCGCTAGCTTACTCTACGGGAAGGCGGGCGAGAGAGGTCACAGCTCTCCTCAAAATCGAACCGTCGACCAACACCTCAGCCACACGCGGAGTGCCATCTCCGCCAAGAATCAAACGTAATATGCGAGCTCGTCGCCAAAGCAATGAGGGCAAATTTGCCTCTTTTAACAATACTAAATCACCCTCCCTGGGAGGCTCAGTCCTGTCTGTCCACTTCACTCTTTGCTGCAGCAAATGCAAATATTCAAGCGACCAGCGACGCCAAAAGTCCTGGCTCATTTGCTGCAACATTTGAAAACGCGACAACCGATATACGCGTTCATCCTTCCACGGGTATTCGGGCAGGGCATTCAACGGCCCTCCCACCAAAAAATGACCAGGGGTGAGAGCTTCCAAGTCATTTGGATCTGGAGATAGCGGACAGAGAGGACGAGAGTTGAGGACCGCCTCAACTTTACAAAACACTGTGGCCAGCTCTTCAAAAGTTAGAGCCGTTTCTCCGATAATGCGGCGGAGGTGGGTCTTTGCGGATTTCACAGCCGCTTCAAAAATCCCTCCCCAATGGGGGCAACTTGGGGGACTAAACTTCCAGGTTATTCCCCTTTGGGCAGCAATTTGACTTAAACTAGTACCATTTTTATCAATAAACACAGAAACATCTTTAAGATAATTTACAGTTCCCTTATAGTTTGTGCCATTATCAGACCTAATAAGGGAAGGTAGACCTCGACGCGAAACAAAGCGATCCAACGCGGCGACGAAGGCCTCCGTAGTCAGAGCCGATACCACCTCCAAATGGACAGCCTTGGTGGCCAAACAAACAAATACACACAAATAGCCCTTCACAATACGGGCATTACGAAAGGGAGAAGCCTTGATCGAAAAGGGACCGGCAAAATCGGTTCCAACGCCGTCAAACGGTCTCGAAGGTCGGATTCGATCAGCGGGCAAATCACCCATCTGTGGTTGCATCGTGGATGCCTTCAACCTATAACATGCAATACATCGAAACAGAACACTACGGATTGCTCTTCGGGCAGACAATATCCAAAATTCGCGTTGCAAAATAGCCAACAAAGCATTGCACCCAGCATGGGCGTTACGAATGTGTCGATCAGACACCAAAAGCTGCACCAAGGGTCCGCCCTTGGGCAACAACAGAGGATGGCGAGTCTCATATGGAAGATCCGCCTTCCGGAGCCTGCCTCCAACCCGAAGAAGCCCATCCGAGTCGATGTACGGGTTCAAACGAGCGACCGCGCCCTTCAACTTAGCGCGTCCGTCGCGCAAAATACGAAGCTCTGACTCAAACCGTCCGGTCTGCACGACACGGACCCAATGCAACAATGCGCTCCGGCGCTCTTCTGCACCTGCAATCGGTTCCAACCGCTTTGCCTGTGGGTTTCTACAATTATGTATGAAACGCTTAATCCAACTGGTAACACCCAGAAGCTTATCCAAGCTACTATACCGAGCAAGTAGCCAATCCGGCTCCGACGTCGTCTCAGCGACTACAGCATGTACACGGAGCCCAGTCAAACTCAAAGAAGTAACATCTGTCTGACAGACAGGCCAAGAAGTTTCTGATCCCATCAGCCACTCTGGGCCCCACCAGAGCGGGTGTGACACCAATTCTGGTGCCGTACAACCTCGGGAAGCACAGTCCGCTGGGTTAAGCTCTCCCGGCACATGTCTCCATGTTATATCAATTCCGATATTCTGGATTTGGGAAACCCTGTTTCCAACAAAAACCTCCAAGGTATGTGGGGCCGCGCGCAACCATGCAAGCGCGACCTGGCTATCCGACCAGGCGAAGATGTCTCGTATCTCGACCGTGGCCGCCAGCTCACTGGCAACGTGATGCAACAATTTAGAGAGAAGGTGAGCTCCACTCAACTCAAGCTTGGGAATAGTCAGCCTAGTCCTGATGGGGGCGACCTTGCTCTTCCCTAACAAAAGCGAGACATTGACCCGGCCATCGGCGTCAACTGTCCGCATATAGACTGACGCGGCGTAGCCTCGCTCCGACGCGTCACAAAAGCCATGCAGGCTGGCTCGACATTTCCCGGGGGGCAATATTCGACGAGGCAAGGCAATCCGATTGACTTCCTTAATCGATGAAAACAACTCGAGCCAATCATCCAATGGAGGACCAAACAGCGGCTCGTCCCACGAGACGCCCAAAGTCCAAAGTCTCTGAAGAAGACACTTCGCAGAGAATATTACTGGACTGATCCAACCGCTTGGATCAAACATACGAGCTATTACGGACAACACCGTTCTCTTAGTCCAGACTTTTGGTATTTCCAAGTCCACTTGGAATGTGAAAATATCGGTTAGCGGCTGGTACTGCATGCCCAGCACCGCTATCCTGTTGGGATCATCCACATCCTCAAACAGGTGAGGGTTCTGTTGGTGATCCTCCGGGATCCCTTCTAGAACTTTAGGCTCATTGGACAACCACTTACGTAGCTCGTAGCCACCTGTCTTCAATATTTCGATCAATTCATCCCGCAGTAGGAGGGCCTCCTCAATACTTTGGGCTCCGGTGCACACGTCATCAACATACAAGTCACGTGACAGCACGGAAGCCCCCACGGGGAAAGCGGATCCGTTCCCGCTCTGCCAATTCAAGCAATGATCTGATGGCGATATAGGGACTAGATTTCAAACCATACGTGTTTGTGTTGAGTTCATACACCGTCACAGGATCCTCAGGGCGCTCACGCCAGAGTATCAACTGGAATCGCCTGTCCTCAGGATGTATGACTGTCTGGCGGAACATCATCCGGATGTCCGCACCAAAAACCACTTGATGTCTTCTAAAGTTCAAGATGATGTCAATTATGTCCCTATGCAATTTGGGACCCGAATGCAAACACAGATTCAACGAAACCCCGTTCGAAGTGGGTGCGGACCCATCGAAGACGGTCCTCAATTTGCCTGTTGAGGCCTTCACCACCGCGTGGTGGGGCAAAAAAATAATGCTCAGTTGAGCTCCAATCAACTCGAGCCGGAGACATGTGACCCAAATCCTCGTACTCGCGCATAAATTCAATATATTTATCGCGAAGTACGTGGTCACGCTGCATGCGTCGCTCCATGGACAGCAGTCGTTTCTCCGCAAGCGCTCTACTTTGCCCTAGGCTAGGACGAGAGGCAACAAAGGGTAACCTAGTTACAAACCGACCGGAGGGCAACCTCTCCGTGGTCGATCGAAAAAGGGCTTCGCACTCAGCGTGTTCCGGATCCATCCTGGAACTCATAGGTGGCTCCTCCACCTCCCAAAACCTTTGCATGGTCTTGGCCAAGGACGCAGATGCGACAACCGGTGGCTCCTCCGCGGTGCCATTATCAAACACAGGGCCCATCAGGGCAAAACCAAAAATCGTAGACACTGCCATCAGTGAAGACGAACCCAGAGCCTTCTGTGTACCCAACAAAATCCAACCCAATACGTCCGGAGCCCAGGAGCAAGTCCACTGGGCCGGGATGAAAGACAAAGGGGTCGGCCAAATCCAGACCCGAAACCAAAGACAACACACCCGGCGGTATGTCTGTCGAGGGGTGCCAACCCGCAATGGTATCCATTACCATAGCCGAAGTCGTGATCCTCATTGTGGAGGACTTCAGCGAAGAAAGGTGACAAGTGTCTGGCCCGTCAGACACTTCACTTGTATGCCACCAACTCCAAGAAGTGGCACAGGCGAGTCTTCCACGACTAAACCTAACTGGCGTGCCACTCGAGTGGTAACCAAACTGCTTTGAGCCCCTGAGTCCAACAGAGCTCTCAAATTAATGGCTTCCCCACGACCCCATACGCGGACCACCGCGGTAGGGAGCAGAACCGTCCGCGGCTCTGTCCCAGCAAGGAGCAAGCTAGTTACGGGCTCCCCACTCTCTCCAAACCAGGGGCGCGCCACTGACCCGGATAATATGGCGGGCGAGTGCACATCCCCATCTGAGGGGGGCAGAACCCGCGGCCCGGTAATACATATGGTACGGCGGGTGGTACTCCAGCCGTGGGTACTCGTGCAGCGGCGGAGAAGACCGCTGCGGCTGCATGTGGTGGGTAGTGGTAACCCGCGTGGAGGGGGGTGTCCCCACTCTCACGTCCGATCTAGGGCCCCCGCCCATGGGGGCCCTATCCGGGGCCTGGCCAGCCACATACTGGCCATGACCTTGGGGCGCGTGGTCCCGGTCCGCCAAGACCCGCGCCGGTACGCGACCCCCCTCCCGAGGGGGGGTGCGACGAGCGAAGCCGCGTCCTCCGTCCGATGGTGGAGGGCTTCGCGCAGGAGCGCCCCCGCCCATAGGGGACCCCTGCCTTAACAACCGGGGGCCATCCCCGTTCCGGTTCATGCAGAGCATCACGTGGTGCAGCCCACGGCATGCACTGCATGGTATGGCTCTGGGACAGTCACGTGCATAGTGACTGCCCAAACAGTAAAAGCAAAGTTCATGCCGCCTTGCCATGCGGCGCCGATCTTGTACTGGCAGTCTCTGCCAGTCCCTGCATTGCAGCAGGCTGTGGCCCATCCGGCCACATTGCAGGCAGTCCGCGTCCCTCGCGACTGCTGCCGTGTGTGCAACCCGCGCACCAGCTCCACGCGGTGACGGTTGTCTTCCCTGTTGGGGCTTCCCTCGCCATGAGGGTTCCAAGGGCCTGCGTTCAGGCGCTCTGGATGGCGCTGAGTCCGTCATGGTATTCTCAGCCGCCCGTGCCTCAAACTCCAAAAACTTCACCAAGTCAGTGAATGTTGGTAGGGTGGTGCTATCCCGTTCCGCATTCTCGCGCTCAAATCGCGAGCGGATGTCATTGGGTAATTTGCCCAATACAATGTGCACCAGCAAAAAGGACCATTGGTCCACCGGCAGCCCCAGTGTGCGGAGCGCGTTACAGGCCACTGTAACGGGCGTGAGCAACTGCAGGCGCAACTGTGCCCTGTTGGCCACCTTGGGCAGGGCCATCAACTGTGCGGCGTGCGCATCCGCTAACAAACGTAAGTTTTGGTAGCGGGAGTTCAATAACTCCCAGGCCGTGTCGTACTGGTCGTCCTCCACCCGGAGGTGCTGGATGAGCGACCGCGCTTCACCCTCAAGAGTGGAGAGGAGGTAGGCCATCTTCTGGGCCTTCGACAAATCCTGTCGTGCTACGACCAGGGACTCAAACATATTTTTATATGCCACCCACTCCTCCATCCTACCCCCAAAGTGGGACAGCTGAAGGGTGGGGAGCCGACCAGTAACCGCTGGTCCTTCCTGTCTAACAGGTGTGCGAGGGGCTGGTCCGCCAGCCTGTCTCGCCCTTATTGCGGCCGCCGCCTCCACGATGTCATCGTGCAGACTCAGGATCTGGTCCAGGTCCGCCACGTGACCTGCGTAGACTTCCGGGGTAAGGTCGGCTTCGGTAAGCGCCGCCATGGCCGCTTCCGCGTTGTTCAATCGTGAGCGGAGCTGATCCGCTCTTTCCAGTATAGCGGCCTCCCTGTCCTTCCGGGACAGGAGTCCACCGGCCGTCACAAACCATCTCAATTCGTTGGCGAGTGTCGCCTTAGCATTGGGGACCCTCGCCATCGCGTCAAGTCACAAACAAACAGACAAATAAAAAAAGATAAAAGGTAAATAAAAAACAAAATCAAACTACGACACGCAAAGCCGCGGTAGGAATGAGAATGGCACAAACCCGGAACGCACGGTACAAACCGCAAACAAATACAAAAAAGGTTACAAATATTCTTATACAAACAAACTAAGAAAAATCTAATAATTTTTACAAACAATTAATTATTTTTTACAAACGAACAAATAGAGGGTAGATAAACTACGCTCTGCTACCAGAAAATGTGCGCAGAGAATCCGGACAAACGAAGTGGCGGGAAGAATTCTGTACCGGAACTTTACCGGGAAAAAACCCACCGGTAAAAATAAGTACCGGGAAAAAATCTCCACGCGGCACCACGCTTGTCCGACTAGAATCTAACTTAAGCTATACGCAGACTGCTACCACCGTAGCTTATGAAGGGAGCTACAGGGCCCTATATAATAACCTAATTTAATAACTACACCCACCCACAAACCCAAGGGTCACTTACCAAACTTAATCTTCTGCTCTTCGGATCCAATCTTGAGTGTCTTCGGAAAGGGGGAATGCGGTCCCTAAACACCAAACCTACCCCGAGATCTCAATTCCCCAGAACAAACAAATAGATTTCTTCCCGAAGTTGGCTCGGCAACAGATGTCGGCGTCCCCAGGCAGCCACGTTTCGCATCTCACAAGAAACAGTCACAATAACAGGGTTTTTCACCAACACGAACGTTCAATAGTTATTTAACAAAAGGAAGCTCACAATTATAACTCAAATCAGTTATTACAAACAAAATTAACGCCACGCCGCGCGACTTCAAAATGCAACAACCCAAGATGGTGGCTATATCACCGCGATATTTCCTGCGACACGGCCTCGTGTGCGCGCGTTCCAAACAATACTGAATTCAAAATGGTCGCTCGCGACTGCCGACGCCGGCCGAGCGGGCGACGACGCTACTAATATGAAACTACCGCACGCGCTAGAATATTACGGCGGCGAACGGACAAAACAACATAGATTTTATTACAAACATATTTCAATTCCCTTTGGGTTTTTCCTTTTAATTGGACAATAGATCCGAGAAAATTTTAGAATAGGGAAACTCGGTTGTAAGCAGGAGTAGGAGAAACCCAAACCATACAGTACATCATGTCATTGTCCAGAATCATTGTCCATACTAATATTATAAATGCGAAAGTTTGGATGTGAGTTTGTGAGTTTGTGAATTTGTGAGTTTGTGAGGATGTTTGTTACTCAATCACGCAAAATCTACTGGACGGATTTCGATGAAATTTGGTACAGAGGTAGATAATGACCTTGAATAGCACATAGGCTACTTTTTATCGCGGGAAAAAGCACTGTTCCCGTGGGAAATTCACGCGGGCGAAGCCGCGGGCAAAAGCTAGTATAAAATAAAGCTAAGGTTTGTTACTGGACATTCTCACTTGACATCTTCAGTTGTGAAGATATTCTCTCTCAACATGAAGCTGACTGGACTGTTCTGCATGTTGCTGGTGGCCCTCGCGCTACTGCTTAGTGGAGGACAAGCGGCTCCCAAGGTCAACGTTAACGCGCTCAAGAAAGGCGCTAAGGCTATCGTAAGTTAGATTTTAAAGATTATAGTTTTTAGGTATGGTTAATACTTAACCCATTTTTTGAGTTCCATGATGACCGCCATTCCAAGTGACCAACTTATTTCTAGGACTAACATTTTGATCATATTGAACTCATAGACAAGAATGGAATATACCTGACAAAAACAAAAAGGTGGTCAGCGTGCCCGTATCTTTCAAGTTTATTATATTTCTGAAACACTAGACGGAGTTGTTAATTTAAATTTATTTTTACAGGGTAAAGGTCTCTCGTTCGTGGGTGCCGCCGGAACTGCGCATGAGTTGTGGCAACAACACCGACAGGGCTGATTTGATTTTCACCATAGAGCTTCAAAGATTTTTCCCTTAGTACAAGAGGGATAATATAGGCCAAATCCTATTGTTTTCTGCGTGAGCAGATAATTCATAAACAAAATAGAAACAAATGACAAGATAGATGTATTAGTGATTGGCACAGCCGCACACTCGCACATAAATATATCATAATCAATAGATTCGTGAATAGATTTGAGTTCATTTGTTACATGTAAATAGTTTCAAGTAAATGTATAAAGTTCATAACACAAAATAAAAAAGTAAACAGGCCTTAAATACTTTATTTATCTTTAGTTTTATGTTTGTAATAAACTTGTTGATGTTTATTAAATCTAAGCATTGCATTGAGCGTGTGCTGTGCCGTGAATAGCAGGCCTTTGTTTTGCCTGCTGGCAACATTGCGCGGACGGCTTCCGGCCGTCGACATTCAGTGGTCCTTGGAACGCGCGCGCACGGGAGCCGTGTCGCAGGAAATATCGCGGTGACATAGCCACCATCTTGGGTTGTTGCATTTTGAAGCCGCGCGGCGTGGCGTTAATTTTCTTTGTAATAACTGATTTGAGTTATAATTGTGAGCTTCCTTTTGTTAAATAACTATTGAACGTTCGTGTTTGTGAAAAACCCTGTTATTGTGACTGTTTCTTGTGAGATGCGAAACGTGG
Organism: Ephestia elutella; assembly: GCA_018467065.1. Lineage (NCBI taxonomy): Eukaryota > Metazoa > Arthropoda > Insecta > Lepidoptera > Pyralidae > Ephestia > Ephestia elutella. The sequence continues at coordinate 9,288,944 of CM031586.1, forward strand.
CTGCCTGGAGGCGCCGAATCCCGTCGCCGAGTGGAACTGCTGGAAGAAACCTACGTATTTATTCTGGGGAAGAGATCTCGGGGTAGGTTGGGTGTTTAGGGACCGCATCCACTTCCAAAGACACTCGAAGTTGGATCTGAAGATTAAGAAGATTCAGTTTGGTAAGTGGTTGAATTTTAGTTACTTAGTTATTGGTACATAGGGTTCTATAGCTCCCTTTATAAGCTATAGTGGTAGCAGACTGCGTATAGGTTAGGTTTTAGGCTCTAGTCGGACAGACGCAGTGCCGTATATAATCTTTACCGTCGGGTATCATCGGGCCTTTTTGGGGACCTATAGGTCTCCACTTAAAATCTGGTCTTTTTCGGTGAAGAGGTTCACGGCGCTTCGTTTGTCCGGATTCTCTGCGCACATTTTCTGGTAGCAGAGCGTAGTTTATCTACCCTCTATTTGTTCGTTTGTAAAAAAATAATTAATTGTTTGTAAAAATTATTAGATTTTTCTTAGTTTGTTTGTATAAGAATATTTGTAACCTTTTTTGTATTTGTTTGCGGTTTGTACCGTGCGTTCCGGGTTTGTGCCATTCTCATACCTACCGCGGTTCTTCGTGTAGTTGCTTGATTTTGTTGTTTTTTATTTACCTTTTGTTATTTTTTGTTTGTGACTTGACGCGATGGCGAAGGTCTCCAATGCTAGGGCGACACTCGCCAACGAATTGAGATGGTTTGTGACGGCCGGAGGACTCCTGTCCCGGAAGGACAGGGAGGGCGCCATACTGCTAAGAGCGGATCACCTCCACTCACGATTGATTAGCGCGGAAGCGGCCATGGTGGTGCTTACCGAAGCCGAACTTGCCCCGGAGGTCTACGCAGGTCACATGGCGGACATGGACCAGATCCTGAGTCTGCACGATGATATCGCGGAGGCGGCGACCGCAATAAGGGCGAGACAGGCTGGCGGACCAGCCCCTCGCACACCTGTTAGACAGGAAGGACCAGCGGTTACTGGTCGGCTCCCCACCCTTCAGCTGTCCCACTTTGGGGGTAGGATGGAGGAGTGGGTAGCATATAAAAATATGTTTGAGTCCCTGGTCGTAGCACGACAGGATTTGTCGAAGGCCCAGAAGATGGCCTACCTCCTCTCCACTCTTGAGGATGAAGCGCGGTCGCTCATCCAGCACCTCCGGGTGGAGGACGACCAGTACGATACGGCTTGGGAGTTATTGAACTCCCGCTACCAAAACTTACGTTTGTTAGCGGATGCGCACGCCGCACAGTTGATGGCCCTGCCCAAGGTGGCCAACAGGGCACAGTTGCGCCTGCAGTTGCTCACGCCCGTTACAGTGGCCTGTAACGCGCTCCGCACACTGGGGCTGCCGGTGGACCAATGGTCTTTTTTGTTGGTGCACATTGTATTGGGCAAATTGCCCAATGACATCCGCTCGCGGTTTGAGCGCGAAAATGCGGAGCGGGATAGCACCACCCTACCAACATTCACTGACTTGGTGAAGTTTTTGGAGTTTGAGGCACGGGCTGCTGAGAATACCATGACGGACTCAGCGCCATCCAGAGCGCCTGAACGTAGGCCCCAACAGGGACGGCAACCGCCACCGCGTGGAGCTGGTGTGCGGGTTGCACACACGGCAGCAGTCGCGGGGGACGCGGACTGCCTGCAATGTGGCCGGATGGGCCACAGCCTGCTGCAATGCAGGGACTGGCAGAGACTGCCAGTACAAGATCGGCGCCGCATGGCAAGGCGGCATGAACTTTGCTTTTACTGTTTGGGCAGTCACTATGCACGTGACTGTCCCAGAGCCATACCATGCAGTGCATGCCGTGGGCTGCACCACGTGATGCTCTGCATGAACCGGAACGGGGATGGCCCCCGGTTCTTGAGGCAGGTGTCCCCTATGGGCGGGGGCGCTCCTGCGCGAAGCCCTCCACCATCGGACGGAGGACGCGGCTTCGCTCGTCGCACCCCCTCGGGAGGGGTCGCGTACCGGCGCGGGTCTTGGTGGACCGGGACCACGCGCCCCAAGGTCGTGGCCAGTATGTGACTGGCCAGGCCCCGGATAGGGCCCCCATGGGCGGGGGCCCTAGATCGGACGTGAGAGTGGGGACACCCCCCTCCACGCGGGTTACCAATGCCCAACACATGCAGCCGCAGCGGTTTTCTCCGCCGCTGCACGAGTACCCACGGCTGGAGTACCACCCGCCGTACCATATGTATGGCCGGGCCGCGGGTTATACCCCCCCCTCAGATGGGGATGTGCACTCGCCCGCCATATTATCCGGGTCAGTGGCGCGCCCCTGGTTTGGAGAGAGTGGGGGAGCCCGTAACTAGCTTGCTCCCTTGCTGGGACAGAGCCGCGGACGGTTCTGCTCCCTACCGCGGTGGTCCGCGTATGGGGTCGTGGGGGAAGCCATTAATTTGAGAGCTCTGTTGGACTCAGGGGCTCAAAGCAGTTTGGTTACCACTCGAGTGGCACGCCAGTTAGGTTTAGTCGTGGAAGACTCGCCTGTGCCACTTCTTGGAGTTGGTGGCATACAAGTGAAGTGTCTGACGGGCCAGACACTTGTCACCTTTTCTTCGCTGAAGTCCTCCACAATGAGGATCACGACTTCGGCTATGGTAATGGATACCATTGCGGGTTGGCACCCCTCGACAGACATACCGCCGGGTGTGTTGTCTTTGGTTTCGGGTCTGGATTTGGCCGACCCCTTTGTCTTTCATCCCGGCCCAGTGGACTTGCTCCTGGGTTCGGACGTATTGGGTTGGATTTTGTTGGGTACACAGAAGGCTCTGGGTTCGTCTTCACTGATGGCAGTGTCTACGATTTTTGGTTTTGCCCTGATGGGCCCTGTGTTTGATAATGGCACCGCGGAGGAGCCACCGGTTGTCGCATCTGCGTCCTTGGCCAAGACCATGCAAAGGTTTTGGGAGGTGGAGGAGCCACCTATGAGTTCCAGGATGGATCCGGAACACGCTGAGTGCGAAGCCCTTTTTCGATCGACCACGGAGAGGTTGCCCTCCGGTCGGTTTGTAACTAGGTTACCCTTTGTTGCCTCTCGTCCTAGCCTAGGGCAAAGTAGGGCGCTTGCGGAGAAACGACTGCTGTCCATGGAGCGACGCATGCAGCGTGACCACGTACTTCGCGATAAATATATTGAATTTATGCGCGAGTACGAGGATTTGGGTCACATGTCTCCGGCTCGAGTTGATTGGAGCTCAACTGGGCATTATTTTTTGCCCCACCACGCGGTGGTGAAGGCCTCAACAGGCAAATTGAGGACCGTCTTCGATGGGTCCGCACCCACTTCGAACGGAGTTTCGTTGAATCTATGTTTGCATTCAGGTCCCAAATTGCATAGGGACATAATTGACATCATCTTGAACTTTAGAAGACATCAAGTGGTTTTTGGTGCGGACATCCGGATGATGTTCCGCCAGACAGTCATACATCCTGAGGACAGGCGATTCCAGTTGATACTCTGGCGTGAGCGCCCTGAGGATCCTGTGACGGTGTATGAACTCAACACAAACACGTATGGTTTGAAATCTAGTCCCTATATCGCCATCAGATCATTGCTTGAATTGGCAGAGCGGGAACGGATCCGCTTTCCCCGTGGGGCTTCCGTGCTGTCACGTGACTTGTATGTTGATGACGTGTGCACCGGAGCCCAAAGTATTGAGGAGGCCCTCCTACTGCGGGATGAATTGATTGAAATATTGAAGACAGGTGGCTACGAGCTACGTAAGTGGTTGTCTAATGAGCCTAAAGTTCTAGAAGGGATCCCGGAGGATCACCAACAGAACCCTCACCTGTTTGAGGATGTGGATGATCCCAACAGGATAGCGGTGCTGGGCATGCAGTACCAGCCGCTAACCGATATTTTTACATTCCAAGTGGACTTGGAAATACCAAAGGTCTGGACTAAGAGAACGGTGTTGTCCGTAATAGCCCGTATGTTCGATCCAAGCGGTTGGATCAGTCCAGTGATATTCTCTGCAAAGTGTCTTCTTCAGAGACTTTGGACTTTGGGCGTCTCGTGGGACGAGCCGCTGTTTGGCTCTCCATTGGATGATTGGCTCGAGTTGTTTTCATCGATTAAGGAAGTCAATCGGATTGCCTTGCCTCGTCGAATATTGCCCCCGGGAAATATCGAGCCAGCCTGCATGGCTTTTGTGACGCGTCGGAGCGAGGCTACGCCGCGTCAGTCTATATGCGGACAGTTGACGCCGATGGCCGGGTCAATGTCTCGCTTTTGTTAGGGAAGAGCAAGGTCGCCCCCATCAGGACTAGGCTGACTATTCCCAAGCTTGAGTTGAGTGGAGCTCACCTTCTCTCTAAATTGTTGCATCACGTTGCCAGTGAGCTGGCGGCCACGGTCGAGATACGAGACATCTTCGCCTGGTCGGATAGCCAGGTCGCGCTTGCATGGTTGCGCGCGGCCCCACATACCTTGGAGGTTTTTGTGGGAAATCGGGTTTCCCAAATCCAGAATATCGGAATTGATATAACATGGAGACATGTGCCGGGAGAGCTTAACCCAGCGGACTGTGCCTCCCGAGGTTGTACGGCACCAGAATTGGTGTCACACCCGCTCTGGTGGGGTCCAGAGTGGCTGATTGGATCAGAAACTTCTTGGCCTGTCTGTCAGACAGATGTTACTTCTTTGAGTTTGACTGGGCTCCGTGTACATGCTGTAGTCGCTGAGACGACGTCGGAGCCGGATTGGCTACTTGCTCGGTATAGCAGCTTGGATAAGCTTCTGGGTGTTACCAGTTGGATTAAGCGTTTCATACATAATTGTAGAAACCCACAGGCAAAGCGGTTGGAGCCGATTGCAGGTGCAGAAGAGCGCCGGAGCGCATTGTTGCATTGGGTCCGTGTCGTGCAGACCGGACGGTTTGAGTCAGAGCTTCGTATTTTGCGCGACGGACGCGCTAAGTTGAAGGGCGCGGTCGCTCGTTTGAACCCGTACATCGACTCGGATGGGCTTCTTCGGGTTGGAGGCAGGCTCCGGAAGGCGGATCTTCCATATGAGACTCGCCATCCTCTGTTGTTGCCCAAGGGCGGACCCTTGGTGCAGCTTTTGGTGTCTGATCGACACATTCGTAACGCCCATGCTGGGTGCAATGCTTTGTTGGCTATTTTGCAACGCGAATTTTGGATTTTGTCTGCCCGAAGAGCAATCCGTAGTGTCCTGTTTCGATGTATTGCATGTTATAGGTTGAAGGCATCCACGATGCAACCACAGATGGGTGATTTGCCCGCTGATCGAATCCGACCTTCGAGGCCGTTTGACGGCGTTGGAACCGATTTTGCCGGTCCCTTTTCGATCAAGGCTTCTCCCTTTCGTAATGCCCGTATTGTGAAGGGCTATTTGTGTGTATTTGTTTGTTTGGCCACCAAGGCTGTCCATTTGGAGGTGGTATCGGCTCTGACTACGGGGGCCTTCGTCGCCGCGTTGGATCGCTTTGTTTCGCGTCGAGGTCTACCTTCCCTTATTAGATCTGACAATGGCACAAACTATAAAGGAACTGTAAATTATCTTAAGGATGTTTCTGTGTTTATTGATAAAAATTGTACTAGTTTAAGTCAAATTGCTGCCCAAAGGGGAATAACCTGGAAGTTTAGTCCCCCAAGTTGCCCCCATTGGGGAGGGATTTTGGAAGCGGCTGTGAAATCCGCAAAGACCCACCTCCGCCGCATTATCGGAGAAACGGCTCTAACTTTTGAAGAGCTGGCCACGGTGTTTTGTAAAGTTGAGGCGGTCCTCAACTCTCGTCCTCTCTGTCCGCTATCTCCAGATCCAAATGACTTGGAAGCTCTCACCCCTGGTCATTTTTTGGTGGGAGGGCCTTTGAATGCCCTGCCCGAATACCCGTGGAAGGACGAACGCGTATATCGGTTGTCGCGTTTTCAAATGTTGCAGCAAATGAGCCAGGACTTTTGGCGTCGCTGGTCGCTTGAATATTTGCATTTGCTGCAGCAAAGAGTGAAGTGGACAGACAGGACTGAGCCTCCCAGGGAGGGTGATTTAGTATTGTTAAAAGAGGCAAATTTGCCCTCATTGCTTTGGCGACGAGCTCGCATATTACGTTTGATTCTTGGCGGAGATGGCACTCCGCGTGTGGCTGAGGTGTTGGTCGACGGTTCGATTTTAAGGAGAGCTGTGCCTTCTCTCGCCCGCCTTCCCGTAGAGTAAGCTAGCGGTCTGCTTCTCAGACCGGGACGGGGGGATGTTTGTAATAAACTTGTTGATGTTTATTAAATCTAAGCATTGCATTGAGCGTGTGCTGTGCCGTGAATAGCAGGCCTTTGTTTTGCCTGCTGGCAACATTGCGCGGACGGCTTCCGGCCGTCGACATTCAGTGGTCCTTGGAACGCGCGCGCACGAGGCCGTGTCGCAGGAAATATCGCGGTGACATAGCCACCATCTTGGGTTGTTGCATTTTGAAGCCGCGCGGCGTGGCGTTAATTTTCTTTGTAATAACTGATTTGAGTTATAATTGTGAGCTTCCTTTTGTTAAATAACTATTGAACGTTCGTGTTTGTGAAAAACCCTGTTATTGTGACTGTTTCTTGTGAGATGCGAAACGTGGTTGCCTGGAGGCGCCGAATCCCGTCGCCGAGTGGAACTGCTGGAAGAAACCTACGTATTTATTCTGGGGAAGAGATCTCGGGGTAGGTTGGGTGTTTAGGGGACCGCATCCACTTCCAAAGACACTCGAAGTTGGATCTGAAGATTAAGAAGATTCAGTTTGGTAAGTGGTTGAATTTTAGTTACTTAGTTATTGGTACATAGGGTTCTATAGCTCCCTTTATAAGCTATAGTGGTAGCAGACTGCGTATAGGTTAGGTTTTAGGCTCTAGTCGGACAGACGCAGTGCCGTATATAATCTTTACCGTCGGGTATCATCGGGCTTTTTTGGGGACCTATAGGTCTCCACTTAAAATCTGGTCTTTTTCGGTGAAGAGGTTCACGGCGCTTCGTTTGTCCGGATTCTCTGCGCACAAAATTAAAAAAATAAATAAAAAAAAATTATAATCAAATATTAATAATATAATAATAATAATTAAAATTAATAATAAAATAAAAAAAATAAATAAAAATAAATAAATAAAAAAATAAATATTTATTAAATATTTATTTTTTAATTATAATTAAATATTAATATTATTATTATTTATATTTAAATTATAATCGAAATTAAATACTTAAAAAAAAAAATGATTAATGATTGTAAGGTTTACATGACTCATGACTATCGAATTTGAACTGTCAAAAGATGCACCAAGCTATCACCGACGTATCACGATTTGCGAATCGTAGGCTTGATCTATACTAGGGTATACAATTCCATAATCTAGGATTTTCACCCTTATTTCCATACTCCTACGCTACGTCTTTCATTTCAGGACAAAATACTTAATTTTATGTTTTTAATCAAGCATGAAATAGTGAGTATTTTATATTACCTATGTTCCTAAATTAAATTAAGTTATTGAAATTATGTGTTTTTTTTTCTCAATTTTATCTTAGAACCCATAAAAGTAGGAAGACGGCGCGTGCTTCCTACTTTAATGCTAGGACCTATCACGCGACCTAAGCTACTCTACTCTGTTTATATTGTCACCTAATGACCCACTGGTTGATTATGTATGATCACAGTCGACATAGGCTCTTCTTATTTTCGAGAATTTGCTTAATTCGGATTTCGGATATGTGAGTCTATTCTTTGTAACATAAAAAAAGTACTTAACTCATTTTTAGCATTTTAGTGTCTTTTAGCAAATGCATACAGATGTTAAGTTTACTACAAGTTTCACTTGTATCTTTGGATTAACTTTATTGCACAAAATAATACAACACATACAATTTATTTAACAGAAGAGAAGACATCAGCGGACTTATTATTTTATTTATTTCTTTATTTACTTATTCATGAAGCGATCTCTTCCTTTCAACCGGTAAGAAAAATAAATATAATAAAACAAAGGGCAGAGGCTAGTAGTAGTAGTAGGTATAGTTTTTAATATGGTACATCCCGGGAACTTTACCTACGAAGAAAGTGAAATGAAGTCGTTTCAAACAGTTATCAAGTTCTCAAGGGAACTTAGGCAAACTCTGTATCCGAACAAAGTCACTTGATAACTTGCAGATTCATCCTGTGACAAATGGACGATAAATTCTTGGAAACCCTCCAACAAACTGTACCCGCCTTTCTATAGGGCGTTTTTTAAGGTTCCGTACCTCGAAAGGCAAAAACCCTTATAAGATCACTTTGTTGTCTGTCTGTCTGTCAAACTTTTTTTTTCTCTGGAACGCTTAAAGGTATCAAGTTGAATTTAATATCGAATACGATCCACGGTCTCTTTCAGCAAAAAAAATATCAAAATTATATTTCAACGCGATCAGGAGATATTACCGTAAAAGATGCGAATTTTTGAATATTTTGCGATTTTAGACAGCAATCAAAACCTACCTATGGGGTACTTCCTGTTGACCTAAAATTATGAAATTTGACAAAAAATAATTAGGTACTTATACAGGAATCAATCTGAAAGCTATAAAAATATTGTCGGAAGTCTAAAAAAAAGTTTTACAAACTTATTTTTGCGATAGATGTGGTATGAATCCTAGGGATCGAACTGCAAAGTTAAGTTTCTTTTTGAAACTAGTTGGTCTTTTAGTTAGAGAGTTAGAGCTGCTGAGATGTGAGATGCTTTGCGTGTACGGAACCCTCGATGTGCGAGGTTGACTCGCACTTGGCCGGTTTTTTTTTAACCCAGCAACTCCCAACTAAATTATATGGTACTTATGTACCTACCCACGGACCGATTTTAACGATCAACATTTGTTCATCATTCCTATTTATTAATTTTGGAACTTACTTTAAATTGGTTGGAACTTTAACATTTTCAGGTTTGTCTCGATACTTATTGACCGAGCGTGCGAAACGAGATATACTAGGTATAGGGTTGCCAGTCGCCAAACCTAATAGCCGGACAGATCAGCCAGTTTGGCCGGACATTTGGGTAGAAAGGCCGGACCCCCTACATTATTGAGGATTTTGTCTCAGTATTAGTAGGTACGACAATTTTTTTTTATGTAAAATCAAGCTTTTTTTGGTAATACCGACAGAGCCCCGGCAGGCGACGACGGTCGGCACTTCGGTCTGCGTGAGCGACCGACAGTCGAGTCGACTCTCGTCGCCTCCGCTCGGTCGCGCTCTGCGCTCGCTCGTTTGCGAAATGTAAAAAGCCTAACAAAAGCCGGACAGGCCGGACACCGTTTATTTTGGACACGCAATCAAAAAGCCTACCTATGTCCGGCTTTATCTGGACGCCTGGCAACCCTAACTAGGTAGGTACCTAGTTAGATTCGGGACGAACGAAGACACGTTTTTAGAGAATCCGCTACTGATGTTGAAGTAAGAAATACCGATGTAGGTACCTATATTAGATATCTAAGTATAATTGTCTATACGTGCGATAATTCTCTATACGCAACAACGGCGACCTACATTGAATTTTATAAAATTAACTTTATTGTAATGTTAATGTGGGAGTGGATAATTCTAAAACTAAAATAAGTCGCAATTTATTTACAAGTAATAAATTTATTTCATTAAAATGGTATAGGAACAATTCAATAAATAGTAAAACTAAATTAAGTGCAATGAACAGTTTGTAAATAACGTCTAGCTAAGAGTAGATCCATGATGTTTAAAAACATAGGTCTGTGTGTGGAAATGAGGGTGAAAATTCAAATCAGCCCTGTCGATGTTGTTGCCACAACTCGTGCGCAGTTCCGGCGGCACCCACAAAGGAGAGCCCCTTACCCTGGAAAAAGAAAATTCAAAGTTAATACTAACTAATCATACAGCTAGAAAAAAATAATAATTTTACTTAGAGGCACAGACAGCTGAGGAAGCGGGATGTCAGATATAGTTTTTGCCTATGTTGGTTATATCTTCTGTGAAGCCAATTTTTTGTCACGTTTGACATTTTTGGTGTGTTTTGGTTCCATAGAATTTGTAGGCAATCTGTAAAAAAAATGATTTGGAACACACTTTTATGAACGTTTTTGGGCTTCATTTGACAATCAAGTTTATATGTCTATTAAAGAATGATTTTTTTTTCTATGTCTATGGTTAATATGCATAAGGAAAAATATAGATACCTAATGACTAAAATATTGGGGCTAGACCAAAATAATTTCAAAAGATGTTTTTTAAAAACAAATGTATTGTATAGAAGAATCATGTCGTCAAGGAGGATAAGCATATGATATTCTCATAATCAAGGATGCCGAAGACCGCGCGAAGTTTAGAGGAAAATTTGGGAAAGCGGATCTTGCGTTCCGACGACGCTTGGTGGCTAAGGATGCAACCTATGGATGCAACTGGGAAAGCACTTGATGAGAGAGAGGGACAGAGTTTTTTTTTAAGAAGAGGTAGAATGTACTTATAGACGTTTAAATATCACTTACGATGGCCTTAGCGCCTTTCTTGAGTGCGTTGACGTTGACCTTGGGAGCCGCTTGTCCTCCGCTGAGCAGCAGCGCGAGCGCCACCAGCACCATACAGAACAGTCCAGTCAGCTTCATGTTGAGGGAGAATGTCTTCGCCACTGGAGATGTCAAGTGAGAATGCCCAGGAATATATCTTACCCTTATTTATATGAAAATAATGTAACCACAGAAGACTTATGGGTTTATCCAATTTAAAACTAAGTTTTTCTATAAATCCACATTCAGTGATTCAAGAAAATAATAAAGCTAATTTCAGCTTGAATTTAATTTAATTATAAAAGTACCTATTATTCGAAAAAAGTGTGCTCTTATGGATTATCTCCATTTTTATGGCCTTGATATGGTGACTTTAAAATTTAATGACGATGCACAAGCAGGGAGCAGAAACCATAAAAATTAGAACATATCAAATCGCAAATACTATTTTTAGAAAAGTATCCTTTCCTAACTAATATTAAACATGAGAAAATGAAAAAACTCGCATGCTCTGCTCGCATGGAATTTTTTCACCATATCTTATTTCTATATGAGAGTACTTTAGTACTAATATTGCATCTGAGATGCTCAAAAATCCAAAAATAAATATGAGAAAATGAGTTTGTTTATTTATTTGTTACCTCTTCACACTTTATCTGCTGTACCAATCTTCCTGAAATTTATACACATAGTTAGAAGTACGGAGAAGGACATAATAGGGTACTTATCATCCCGGGAAAAAGTACTGTATCCCTTGGGAAGTTCACGCGGGCGAAGCCGCGGGCAAAAGCTAGTAATTTATAAATCTAAGGAACAGAAGTAGGTACCTAGTATAGACCAGTTACACGGCCTTGTTGAGACTATACAAATTTAATGTCAATACCTACTCTTATGGATTGCTTCTCTATTTGAGAACTAAGTAAACTAGTGTTTGCGTGTTTTCGCTAATTAAATTTTCAGACAATGACGAAAATACTATTTTTTACACTTTGGTTAGGAACCATAAAATTAGAGACGATTTCCCTTATTGCAAAATATATAATTTAAATTGAGTGCAACTTGATGCCTCCGGAGATCTTGTTTAAAAATGTAAAAATGGATAGTATCTAAATACTGTATTTGAATAGTGTCATGGTGCATAGTAACATCTACTTTTTAAGGCAAGTTTACGATACTAAACATATTTTCATAAAACCTAATATTGACTTAAATCTTCTAAATGAAACTTCGATTCTGAAATAACAAACAATAAAATTGATCAGATTATTATGTTCTTTGGGGAAAATTGTTCCGTGTAAACTTATAATACCTTGTTACTGTAAACTATATACCTAATACAATAACGGAAAAATCAATCCTATTCCATAATCTGAAAAATAATCTTTAGCCGTAGCCGTAGGGTACACAAGTTCATTTTTCGTATTTAATAGAACATTACTTACCTAGGTATAAAACACATTTTAACAATGTACTTACTTATTATTTACTTTTATCTCCGATATCGATTTATTATTATTATATTTACTTACTTCTTTACTTTTATTTCTTACTGGCTTTCGCCCGCGTGCATTTCCCACGGGAACAGTGTTTTTTCCCGGGATGAAAGGTACCCTATGTCCTTCTCCGTACTTCCAGCTATGTGTATGCTAAATTCCCGGAAGATTGGTTCAGTAGATAAAGCGTGAAGAGGTAACAAATAAACCAACAAACTCACTTTCGCATTTATAACATTCGTTAGGATTTACAGCATTACAAAGATAGGTAGTTTATAACGCCGATGCATATCGATTAATCAAAATATTCACGATCAAACAAAGGTTGGTGATATGCAACATAAATCATGACACGACGTATTGCAATAACTCCCAACGTACAGTTTTTACACAGGAAAATGCCAGTTTATTTCTTTCCAATGTGTGCTCAAATATTTTGTTATAAGTAATAACTTGGAAAATCCCAATTGGGATTTATCCAATGCTTCTATGTCGTTTTATATCTAAATTAAATAATTTGCACGTATAAAACTAACAGGCTCTGACAAACTAAGTTATTTCTGTCTAAGATTTTTCAAAGTATACACAGTCTTACAAGCATAAATCAAAATATGAATATTTTTGCATTATTCTTGATGGTAATGGCTGTATTATTTGGGTCTAGTATCGCTCACCCTAAGGTCAATGCAAATGCTATTAAAAAAGGCGCCAAAGCCGTGGTCAGTATAAAAATACATTCACCTTTTTTGCTCTTGAGGGTTGTATCAATCAATTACACATAACATATAGGTACAATTATATATACCTATATAAGGTTACTTGTAAACTTTATATGATTTTGAACTTCTTTCCACAAATAAGTAATATTATAAGAGCAAGCACTCAGGAGAAAGAATTACGATTAAATTGCTCTGGGATGATGTGTGGCTTTTTATAATTTCGTTAAGATGTTTTGGGGGATGCAAATAAACTGGGTTGAAACATGTTCATGTACGTACATACATATATTACTACGCAACTAAAATGCGTTTAAAAGTAGGGATTAATAGTGTATCAATGAATTTTAATTAAGTATAAAATGTATCGAAATTTTAATTAAATTCCAGGGTGCAGGCTTCAGAGTAATTAGCGCAGCGAGCAAAGCCCGCGACCTCGTCCATCAATATAGGAATAGACACTGAAATATCATTTTGAGCCAAATTGTACCAGAAAACAATTACTATTGTACTTAAAATAACTTTTGCTAAATAAATTTAAGGAAACCATCTTATAACACTAAGTATTTATTGTCCTTTAAAAAGAAATGAGTAAGTAGGAAGCGCGCCCCGCGCAGCCCTTCCTATTCTTCTATGGTATAGAGTTTCCATACTCATTTCTTTTATGATTTTTTTTATTTATTTTATGAAATTCATTTCTTTTATGAAGTTTTATGGTATAGATTGTAACCACAAACCTGTTTTTACTTGCTTATAGATTCATATCACACAGGTTCAAGAAATTTTTTGCTCAGATCTATTACCAAGTAGCTGTTGCCCGCGGCTTACCTCGCGTGAATAAAGTTTTAGTTTTTCAACCCTTAAGTTTTAGTTTTATTTCGCGTGAATAAAGTTTTAGTTTTAGGTGGAATTTCACTTCTCAGTGTCACTCAAAAGTGCTCACATACGCTATTTACATACTGCTCTGCAAAATTTCATGTTTATAGCTCCAGGGGTTTGTCTCTGCATTAATATGTCACAGTCAGTCAGAGAGCGATTTTTCTGACAGCTAATTAAGAAAAAAAAAATAGTATTAAAAAGTCTCCACAGATAGCGTTTTATGAAAGCCGAGTCGTAATAATGGCTGAACCTATATGGTGCGCTTTTTCCTGTCAACCAGAGGCATAAAAAAATCACCTAACAGTTTGACAGTTGCACAAATCACAATATTGATACTTGTTATTTTTTACTAAGTTTTATTTTTTTTTAAAAGCCAATCTCGTGAATTTTTGCTTTTACACGACTGACCAAAAAAGGAATGTTATGTTTTCAGGGTTCATGTATGTATGTATGTATGTAATTTCTTTATTCCACTATAAGTCCTGAACGGCTTAACAGATTTTGATGTGAGAGGTATTGTTAGATTCCTTGCATTAGCCCGAATGACATAGGCTATGTAAGATGTCAGTCGTGTTTTTTATTTTTAAATAATTTGCTTTTTGTATGGAACTTTTTCTCTCGCCTTTACTTAAACGTCATATATGAAGTCATATGGAACTATTTTTTTTTTATTTGGGTCTCGGAGAATCCCTCATTACTTAGATATGAACCCAACTAATAATATAAATGCGAAAGTCGGTTGGTTTGTTTATTTATTTCGTCTTCATGCTTCTGAACCTATTTTCCTGAAATTTTGCATACACATAGTTAGAAGTACTGAGATATGGACATAACCCTATGTACTTATGTGCCTTTCATCCCAGGAAAAAGCACAGTTCCCGTGGAAAATTCAGGCGGGCGAAGCCGCGCTCAAAAGATAGTCAGATATAAATTACTAGTATTTATAGGTACGTACCAACTTAAAACGAGACAGCATGCAGTTCACCTTGAAAACCGGTGAAACTTGTAGGATTGAACAAAAACTATTTATCTTTTTTTAGTCAATATTTTTACACTTTCACATTTTGACACTTTCACACTTGTACAATAATTAGAAGTAAATACGCGCACGTAACGCATGTAACGGGGAGCCGTGGCAACCGAGACTGAAACGTACGAGTAATAAGATAGATAGATTGATAGATATAAGATTTATTCTCAACCATTTACATTTTGTAAAGAAAGCATACAACCGTAGCAATACAAATATGAAGGTATAAAACAAACAAAATTGAAAGTGCATGTTGAATGTACTGTGACGTTTTAAGAAAGGTTCGTACGTGTTTAAAACCTGTAAATTTACTTCTTCTTTCACACTATATTATTAATTGATTCACATTAATCTTGTTATCGTACAGTCACAATTCTTCTTCTCATATACCATTTCCCATTTATTTGAGGTCGCCACAAACAATTCCATCAACTTCGCTCTATCGCCAGCCATTTTCAATCAAATCAACTTCGAATGACACAAGCTTACTCTTCCACTAAACTATACGAAGTGCATTCATTTATTGTAACTAATCGAACAATATTTTACTTGGGGTCAGGTACTTTACCGTGAGTATAATGTGCTCAAGTGTGTGCTTAAATGATAAATAAAGATGGACAAGGGGGAGGCCCAGTGTCATCTTTCAAGTATAAAACTTCAGTTATTTCATATGAAGTGTCATTCAATCTCAATAATTTTGTAAATTTAAAGCTAATTGAGTTATATCCATCAGTTATGAGGTTAACAGTAATATTCACCATTATAATGTTGGTGTTGTCAGTTTTCCTTGCTACCGGGGAGGCAGCACCGGGGAAAATACCCTTGAAAGCGATCAAGAAAGGTGGAGAAATCATAGTAAGTTTGATAAGGAAATTTTATCAACTTTTAACAATAAACTTATTAAGAAACTCATTTGTAAGATTAAAAAAAATCGATAAATTTCGATTGGTAAATATTTTAGTATCAAATTCAATATTTAAAGGTGAATTACATAAATAGATTGTTAATCTTAATGACGCATAGTTAATGTGTGTTTATATGTTATTGTTAATGTTTATTTTTGAACACATCGCTGGACTTCTGGATTAAAAAAATTAATGATTACAAATTTGTACACTTTTGTCGATTGCAAATAATCTTTCGTTTATCTTATCGTTATAAATACTGCAATTTATTAATGTTTCGTTATGTTTTTTTATTACAGGGAAAAGCTTTGAACCGCATCAGCATAGCAAGTACCGCTCATGACATCATCAGTCACTTCCAGCCAAAGAAGAAGAAGAAGAAGAAACATTAATGCTTTATACAATACATAATCAAATTATTGTTAATTTATTTGCGGAATAATAGTCATACATCGGTTAATGTCAACGTCAATATTTTTTAATTTTGTTAAGTAGGTAAGTACTTACATTCGTATACAAATGAATGATGTAAAAAAATATAATGATAGAGTTAATAAAATATCATAACAGTTTTTTTGGTTCTTTCTGTTAGCACACCATGTGACAAAAATGCTTGTTTTCTTAATTAAAATATGGGTTCTAATTCACCTTCAAATTACATGTCATATTTTTAATTCACCGTCATATTTGCTACAAATGTTATATTAAATTCGTATGATGGTTATATTACTAGTTACGTTGAAGTTTTTCGAACTGAAATGAAGCTGAATTTAAGCGCTTAACTCACGTAAAATACTTGTCTCTTTATCAAAGAGATTTCAGAATTTACTCAGAAATAAATTTAAATTACATTTAACAAATGTATTTGGAATATTTAAAAGTTGGTTTTGCGGGTGAATTAGTCTAATTAGGAAATAAGGAATTTCTGTTTGGTGTCTCTGTGCTTGCGTCCTCTTTTTATTTTCAGGTAGGTATTTATAACATAGCGAGTATATTTTAACACACAAACGACGTTATTATAAGTCATTTACACCCCAACAAGAGACATCCCCAATCAGTGGGAAGAAAGTAAATTGAAAAACATTTGTTTTAACATTTCGTGGGTAAAATTCTTCAGTAATTTTAGATACATTTAACACGCTATGAGATAATGCTATATGTTATTCAATAAAATTGCTATTTTCATAAAGGGAGATAGGTAGATACATACTACACGCATAATAAGGACAGAGTTTTCCTATATACTCGTACGTAGTAAGTATATATTGTGGTTCTTACTATAATTTATCACGAAGTAGGTAATTACGTAATCAATTACGTACACAACCGGGTTTGATTAAGATGAGATGCTATAATTAGATATGCTTAAATCAAGTGTAATTCATTAATAATAACATGTCTCGATCTCGTGTTTGACTACATCAATGTAAAATTACTTCAAAGCCGAAATTCAATTAAATAGATTGCTTTTATCCAGAAAAATCGGCTTGACTTTTTTTTGTCCTTGATAGAAAATACGATTCTTTGGATAAGTATACATAGTTACTATAAAGAGGGTACTTATTGCACAATTTGTCTAGGACCTGATAATGTTAGTTCTAAGAAGAAGTAAATAACTAGGTTTTAAACGCGCACGCACGTTTTTTGTCAACGTTTCTGCACTGTTAAAAGATGCGGTTGTGACGACCGAAAAAAAAATAGTTCTATTTTAGGGTTTAGCCCACCTTAGATGTAATAAAATTATGTAATAAATTATTCCTAATTAGTCTTCGGAAATGGCTTATGGACAAATGTTATTTTAATGTATCTGAATAACTTAATGACAATTAATTTTATATTATTATTATTCGAATTTAATTACTTACTTTACTTTGTTTTTTAATTTAAATAATATTAATTTGAATGCTAATTTATAGCTAATATGTGGAACTTACATTATAAGACCAACTATTACATACCATATTAATGCAAATAAAATTACTGGGCTATGTATGTATGTTTGTTCCGCGATAACTCTCGAACCGTTGAATTAATTTCGATGATATTAAGAACACGTGTAGCAACTATCCATATAATTTTTAAGTCAGTTGCGCAATAAAATCGGTTTAGTCGTTTTTGAGATATACGCATTTTTATGAAAATAAAAATAATAATTGCGAGGTCTAAGTTCGCGGCGAACCTCTAGTCTATTCTTAAATTAGCTAAGTACCTATATAAACTTTTATATTGAGTTTTGAAATCAATTATTGTCCCTATGTAATATGTATGAGCTATTGACTCCATAAATCAGTATTAGAAAACATGTGATGTTGATTTTAGAAGTCCTCTTATCTTATCTCCACTCCATGTTTATCTATCTACTTATTCCGTAGTGACGAGTAAGTGACAGGCCTAGGCGGGGATGCCCCAAGATGTGCGTTGATGAACAACGAACCCTCCTAAGAGGCTTTAGCATTTTGACACGTTTTATACATTACACTAAAACTTTGAGTGTATTCATTTAATGGAATTTAAGTAGTACATACAATAAAATTTTCATGTCTTGACATATTTATTCGGCGAGGTAAATTCATATGGCATTGGCTTTAGTAAGTGAAATACTGAACTAGTTTATGCCTATGGTTTCGCTCGCGTGAATATTGTTTTTCATCCCTTACTTATTTTAGGGAAGGAAGGAAAATCACATTATGCGCTACATAAAGAACTACTCTCCTTTCAAATTTCTATGTTTCGCGGTTTTGGCTTTGCGTGGATATATCAGTCAGTCAGCATTCTCTTATCCAATATTACAGTGCGCCCTCGATCTTTTTGCACGTGAGTGAGGGCGCCACCTACGTTTCAAATGTGAAATTTTAATAGCTTAGACATTAGTTCCGTTTACTACCACGTGCAAAAAGATCCTTGTCGCACTGTAATATGACTGACATATCCGTGATGTAGAGATTGGTAATTCTCAAAATATGCATTATTTAAACATTTGCACATTAAGGACTATGGAGAAAAAAACATTATTTGTAAAGTACTTACCTGATCATGAAAATAAGTAGTTAACCTAACCTACCAACACATCATTCATGAGTAAAGCGCTCTACATATAAACGTAAACAAAATCGGGACAAAACGTGGTAATACCACGTCTCAATTAAAACTTGTGGGTTTCCTCAAGTTTGTTGTCTATAGTAAGACGTTTTTTACGCTTATTTTCCTGTATCTTCATATTATAAAAGCTATTCGACTCTACGTGTGCGTCATTTGCTTTCAGTGTTGCGGGAAGTACCTACGTAGAAATAATGAAGTTAGTCTTTCTATTTGCATTTGTAGCTGTGTGCATACAGATATGTTCGGTATCGTGCGATGCTCCTAATATATTAAATGGCGTTACTACATCAACCACTACACCTAAGCCGTGGGGTAAAAAAATTAAAAATGGACTGGTATGTACTTTTTAAAAATCGTAAAATAACCATGTTTATAACGCATGCATTAACCATTTTGGTGCATCGGATTACATACCTAGCTATTATGAGCTAAATAATATCTATGTCAGTATCAAATAGTTTCGTATCGTATTTATGATATGGATTGTGATCTAAATTATTAATGTGATATTGTAGTGTAATTAATGAGTTAATGATAGTAGTATTTTTAACAAATAAACCTGACCCTCTGAGATAGAATTACGTGGGTCAGGTTGATCTGCCCCCGACCGTACTATAGGAATTACAAAACAAATTATTGTTTAAAGTATATTATTGATTGTAACTATATTTAATTTTAGGACAACTTTTTCCGAGGCGCAGCCGTGGTCGGCGTCGTACAGGGAGCTCTCCAAGGCAGGAAGGCCCACAAAATGAAGCCACATCATGTTGATGCGCCTAAAAGCTAACTTTGAAGGTTCTATTTAAGTTTAATATGTAGTGTAGGAAGTTCCTATTTATTTTTGTTTTGTTGCGTTAAGATAAGTATAAGAAAATGTACCTCTCTAAAATAGAAATTATAAATTTACGTTTTCAATTACTTACCAAAGTTCACTTAGCTGTAAAATAAGTATGATGTTAATTTCCAAATGTGCACATTATTGTAAAATTTAATAAATGATAAGAAGATATATTTATTTTTTAATGTGTCCACCTATTTATACGAGTTAAATTTTTAAAAAATAATTGTACATAGAACAAAGAAAAAATACTCTCCTAGGGCAGGAGAATGTAAAGTAGCCACTTTTTATTAACTTCATTTTTAAATAAATACACCTCAAAAAATTAACATTTCAAAATTTCAATATCCTAACTAATATTATAAATGTGAAAGTGAGTTTGTTTGTTTGTAACCTCTTCACGCTTTATCTACTGAACCAATCATCCTGAAATTTCGCACACACATAGTTAGAAGTACGGAGAAGGATATATAGGGTACCTTTCATCCCGGGAAAAGGCACGGTTCCCGTGGATATCCCACGGGAATACCACGCGGGCGAAAGCTAGTAGATAATAAATTCATTAATTTTTATATAAGTAGGTATCTAGGTAGTAAGTACATTCTTATTTCAGTCAATTCTATTAGTGCTAAAAATATTTCCACCATACAACTTATGAATGAGCACATTGCATGCTCAGAATAAAATATCTTCAACGGCATTGTATGTCTGAATAATGCTCCAAGACGAAGACATTGTATCCAGTTCGCGTGACATATTTTACGATAGGAGCTAGAATGTCAGAGCCCAGACATCAGACTGGACTGGCCGCCGGCCAAGAAAGGAAGTGCCGACATGAATTACAATTCAGTTATCAATATACTACAAATTTGAGAATTGATTGTCTCAGTTTGCCAAATGCGGTGGGAATATTATTTATTGCTGCATTTATGACGAAAATAGGTTTGAGCAGGATTAATGGACTAAATAGACCATAAACAATGTAGTTCACTTTCTTATGGTTGGGACTTACATAATGGTTTGGACTGAACCAATCTTCCTGAAATTTCGCATACACATAGTTAGAAGTACGGAGAAGGACATAGGGTACCTTTTATCCCGGGAAAAGGCACAGTTCCCGTGAAAAATTCGCGCGAGGGAAGCCGCGCGCGAAAGCTAGTTACAAATAAAACTAATAAGACAAGATAACTTTTGACATATGTATATTTTTGTTATTTGTTGGGCGGATTATTTTTCCCGGCTTACTTTGAATATACTTTTGTACTAAAACTAAAGATAACAAATGTGTAGTTCCAAGTATATTTGATGCCAATGACAATGCGAAAACTATTTGTAGAACGTGGATCCTGAGTAATTGTGTTACAAACGGTGAGATACGTAAAAATCCATATCAGTTTACCTATTACGAGAAACTTCAGAAAAGATGCCATAGCAATAATAGAGTGACTCGAAGTCAGGGCACCTATAAAAGATTCATACTTTGATGGATGATATCTATTATAATACCATTACTGAACGTTAGGGTATCACCGTGACATTTTTCGAAGTAATTTTTCATATTGTTTGCTTTTGATGTAGGTAAATTCTTCCTGGGAGAATGGTAAAGGTTAATCTTGATCTTCTAAATTATAAAATGAACACACGTCTTTCGGACTGTAAGTTTCACTACATAGTTCCCACGGTGGTTCTAATAGGTGGATAATTTCCAAGTACTAGTGGTCCTACTGCTAAATTAGGATGGGTCCAATAAGATTATCGAAGGCAAAAACATATTTTCTTCTATTTTTATGGGGTTACCATATAACATTAACAATTTGAGCACGTCTAATCGTAAGTCGTTCAAACAGATGAGAATATCATTATTTAGACATTAGTCGTACAAATATCCGTCGAACGGAAAATCCTACTTTTTATGGAAATCGTCCGTATCCCAACGAATCCCCGTTTAATTGTGAAACATGATATTTATTCCTGGCACATACATTGTATCTGAATTGCCACGATCACAGGTATTTTATCGTCACGTTATTCCGATCTAAATATGGGACGGTAAATTGTGCACTTAAATGTTGTTGGGTGGATCCGGATCCTTCGGACGGCGGACGAATATTCCCTTCGGACCATTTCGTATCTAGAATTCATAGCCGGCTATATACGAAACGGGAAATAAAAATTCCAGCTACATAACGATGCTTGCGGCTTTGCTCGTATTCTTTTCTAACAAAAGTACCTAAATAACGTGGACGAAGTCGTGGAAACATCTAGTTTTTAACTATATTATTTTGCCTGGAGTTCAACTTTATTTCGTGTTAATGTTTTGTTTACATGCCGATTTGGATACTAATCAGATTGGCGAAAACATCTTAGTTTTAGGTAAAAAAACTTCCTTATATTTTCTAGAAATAGAGCTCTTTAATAACACATTTTTTAGGCTACACACCTATAAATAAGATGGCGTAGGTATAGCACAATTTGATTAATGAGATTAAATTAACGAAATTATAGAATTATTCATAAAAGTCACAATTTAATGACTGACATAAGTAGAAACATATTATAAAATAAGGAAATAAACTTAAGTACACATCTTATATAATTAACTTCAAAGTCGATCAAAGTAAGCATGTGAAAAAGCAATAAAGAATTATGACTTTAAATATTGTCATTTGAGCAAAGGAATTTTCTTTGCACACACAATTCTTTGTGTTTTTTAGAGAGAATCTTGACTGTTTCTTCCAAATCCGTCTTGCCTCTGTTGAGAAAGAAAAACATATTTAATGTTGTGATATAAAAGAGTACTTACATTAACAGGAAAGCCATTCATTTACTTACACCTAATTTTAGCTGGTTCAAAATAAACAAGCAAAAATATTATACATATGAGTAAAAGTAACCTTAAATTTTGACTCAAGACAAAAATTAACAAGAAAATTAAGAGATCCTTAGCTGTTTACATTATATAGGTGTTTACTGATTTTTCAATATTTGTGAACATTTATTATTAGTGCCTACAATAATGATTTCACAAATTTCACGAATTTTGATGAAATTTGGTACTTTTCATCCAGAAAATCCAACAGTATAGAGGAGCTGTAGGATTTAGCTAGTAATAAATTAATTTACAACAAAAAATAACCATTTGTACGTACAATATCTCCAGTAGATTATCGGGAACAGCGGGCTGCAAGGCTTCCAGTTGACATTTTAATTCGTCAACAGCGGTCTGGCAGTTTTTCTTTTCGTTTTGTAGCGCCAACACTACGCTGGTTACTTTTTCTATCTCTTTTTGAGTTTCTACTTCATTCTAATGCAAGTAAATTAATTTATTATGAACTAAATAAAACTCAAGAGGATGTAAGAGAAGATAAGATAAAAAGGTAAGATGGCGCCGCGGTCGAGTGGTATTAAGACGTACGGTGAAGGAAAAGTTTGTGTGAAAACCTGATTAAACCTGCCCTCGATTTGACGATTTATCGGCTAGTGTGTGAAACGGAGAACTAAAGCAAATTATAGCACTCCATTACTATTGCAATGGAGTGCTACTGCCATTACTGCAAAAAAGTCGTCACGTGTTCGCGTTATGACACGGACTAGCATAGCTGAATTAAAATCCAAAACATTACTTTTTTAAGGCCTGTAAAAATGTAATTGCAGATGAGTAGTTACTTAGTTCTAAATTGAAATTGGTAGTTATATCTAAAACATCTGAATGAATGCATAATATAGGTAACTTCAGTTTAGTAGGCTCGTGGGAATAGTCCATTAGTAGGAATAGATTTCTATTAGAACAGATTTCTAGTATCTGTTCTATTAGAACATGATGGAAACATAATACCAGATTCCAACTTCAAACAACTATGCTATTCTCGAAAGCATACACGGTGATATATTTGAGATTTTAGTTCGATTTTTTTCTACATTATGAAGTGTGAAATAATAATTCAAATAATTATCATTAAATGAAATATTTTATTTGCAAGCGCATAGCGGATAATTTTGTCTGTAACATTAACTATTAAGGTACCAGCTATATTTGAGACTTTTTGATAAAGTAAAGGTACTTACATAGTAATTGCGCGTTGTCCTAAATCTATCTGCTTTCTCGCGAAGGGTATCTTCGTATTTACAGCTGAAAATCGAGTTATGTGATCTAATTAAAAGAATAAATAAATTAAATACAACATACACCTAAAGGTAATAGTACCTAAGTATATATATTTGAAAAGTAAAAAAAGGTGAGAGGAAACATAATTTGCGTAATAAAATGTAAGAACAATAAAAAAGGGACCCAAAAATCTAATAATCAGACTTCTTTTTGTGGGAACAAAGGCTGACAGTGATTGAATTGGAGTTAATGAAAATTAAGGTGATTGAAATCTCATTTAATTCAATTCGAGGTGTCTATTTGAAAATAAATCAAAGGAATGTTTGATCGGGATGTAATACCTTTGGAAACAATTAATGAATAGAATATAATTAATAGTGAATAAATAGCAATAAATTAGATTCGTAACGTGAGTTATTAATGAATGATGAAAATTTATCGTAAAGTAAAAATAAAGATACAATACGACTTTTTCCCTTTTGAGATAGACAAAGCCAAGAGTCGTGACAGTATTCTAGAATTAAACAGAAATATTGAAATGCTTTTTTTTAAATGTTCCAACGGTGGCAAACGGTATCCGATCCACAGAAATGGGAATAACTGTCAATTCAATTAAAATAATTTATCGCTTTACACATTGTACATGTACAGTAGGTACATAAAGGTCACTACGAATTTAGGTACAATGTAAACCTTGTCGGGCATTGCAATTGAAATTAAGTGGAACGGCAAGCGGATTGTTAACGATTTAAAAAAATTGTAATAATTATCGTCGTGTCATTGTTCAGTTCATATCAATTTTAGATTTTATAATATTTTTATATTTATAAATGTCCATTAAAATAACAAACCAATAACGTGTAAAAACAATTATTTATTACTTAATATTAATTTTAAGTTTTTTAAGAAAAGAAAAATATTTTTCTTCAAAATAAGATCAGTAAAGAAACTCACATTAGCAGGTCCGCGTCTTGCTCGACCCGTTTGAGCGCATCCGCCAGCTCGCCGCGGTACTGCCTGGCCTTCTTCAGGGAAAATGTGACTTCATCGCATTGTTGCTTTAGCTGCGTGCGCTTGGCCGTTAAACTCACTGGAATTACAATTTGGTACTGTTATTTATATTGGTCTATTATAATTCGTTAAAAATAATTGAAAAACTCGTAGATTGAACCTATCAAAGTTTATGTAAGCTAAATTGAGTTTGCTTAACCCATAGCCCTTTTTGGTTCTAGAAATTGTATTTAGATTCGGTGGTAAAATAGTAAAAAAGACATACCTACATGACGCAAGTACCTAACCCACCATAAGAGTCGGTTAAATACGTCAACTATAATTATTACTACCTTTTTTACACAACCGATGTCAAGTAGTTACAGATTACGATTATAGAGAAAAAGTCAACTGGCCAGCAACATACAAAATTAACATAAAACAAAAAATTTATTATTTTTATTTACACAACCCTTTATGAAAAATACAGCAGACATAAATAAAACGTTTTATATCTGATGAGGGACGACAAAATGGTAAATTGTCCCTATTGTGCCGAGTACAATGTATAAATTTAACGAAATGAAAGAAGCGTGACGCGTTGTCAGGTTATTTTATCGTGACAGTCACCCCAACATAAATTCCAGATTCCAATTTTCTAGGCAATTGGGTGTACACCTTACGGCGGCGGCAGTGTTGTCTTGGATTACAAAAACAAATATACCTAATCTTCCTAAATAGTTAATCAAACTAAAATACCTAAATTGTGTTTAAGGATTTTCGAAATTATGCGACTCTATCGTCAAAAATAAAGGAAATGTAAATGATGGAACTAATAATATTATTAGACATAGGTATGTATATAACCGTGAAATTAACTCTTGTTCAACATAATGAACGCGATCAAAAATTCGACTCCGCTACTAGATGTCGAAGTATAAAACGTGGATGTACGTTGGTTCTAAAATATGCGAGTACGGTGGACGTGTGACTTGCTCACTGTGTATACATCTTATACATGCCATTTAAATGCAGGTATATATAGGTATATGTAATGTTGTTTTTGCACTTGCAAACTTGCTCATCGAGACCACAGCTGGATGCCCAGAAATGTAATAATTGGAGCAATATCTTACAGATATATTATGTATACTTAGTCAAATATAAAACTCATACTAAAAGTTTAATTATATAGGTATATTAACTTTAATATTTTATTTACTTCTCAAATCGCTAATCGAAATGTGAAGAATGATTAAATAGACGTTCAAGACTGTTCAATTTCCTCACCATTTTCTTGATGCAGCCGTTCGTTCTCTGCATTTATAGAGCGTGCAACTCGTAATGCTATCGTCGTCTCTCGGTACTTTTTTTCATTTTCTGCGTCCAAAGCTGGCAGGCCGGAAGTCTGTAAAAATAGAATTTTGAATTATTTACAGTATGGAATAAAATTTGCCTGCGGTTTCACCCACGGTTAGAGTGCGGGTAATCAACATTTTATTTTTGAAATGGTCCAATGTTATTATTATGTACTTACTTGCCTGTTCATATAAGTATCTAATTATTCAAAATTTTATGTTTCATGATTTAGTTGAGGAAATAAATTATGTAAGTACCTACCTAATTAACTTTCGCATTTAAAATACTTATTGATAATATATCCCTATTAGATTTTACAGGAAATTTATTGTATGTGTGTGTTTATATTTACTAAATTATTATTATTGTGTAGTATTTCTTGTATTTAAAATATTCTAAGAACTGAGTAGAACATTCATAAAATGAATGTGAATAAAATATCTACTTACACATAATTTTTAAAATAGGTAGGTACTTACTTGTACAACCAAATCATCAGCAATTCTTTCAAGATTAGATTTAAGTAAATATATTTCCATTTGTTGTTCTTCGGGGGTAAACATTTTGAAATGTGTAAAAATAAATGCGCGATTGTAGGTACAAAACTTTTCAGCAAATATTTCGCCTATGTATTTTTACGCGCCGAAAATTTTAGATCAAAATTTTCGTATATAATTTTTTTCAGACAGAAGACGAAGAAAACCTTTTTATACGGCCAGTTTCATTTTTATATGACTCATATGATTTGTTCTAATTTCAAATATTTGTTTCATCTCCTTGTTTTTTTTTGTTTGTAAAAATGTTTTTAATCGAATGGCAACAATACATTGGGTTATTGTTTTCTGTTATAGAATAACTTCTTATTGCCAATATAAAAATATGCACTTTTTGGTTAGTCATCACTTTGCCAAAATCATTCCATTAATAATCATCCATAAATTCCATATCAATTTTATTTTTATTAGTTATATTTATAGGATAGATTAATAAGAATATTAAAACAAAACCGGCCAAGTGCGAGTAAAGCGCGCGAACAGAGGGTTCCGTACACAAAAAGCATCTAACATTATACTCTAACTAAAAGACCAACTAGTTTCAAAAACAAACTTAACTTTGCAGTTCGATCCCTAGAATTCATACGCAATCAAGCGCAAAAATAATAAAATATACCTAGGTAAACGATATTTTCTTAAAAGAACCGAAGTCCAAGATGGTTTTATAATGATTACAGGTATATTCTTTGGTTTTTATATAGTGTGCATATTTTAAAGCCTTCTAAAGCGAAAGTTGTAAAGAATTCAAGCGGCATAAAGTTCTTAAAAGGTGAAACGCAAAACTTAAACCAAAGGCGAACTCTTGGCATCTCACAATAATGTTGTTCGCAACACTTTCCACTTTCGGATCTTTTCAACCGTATAAATGTAGATAACATTTACGGTTAATTTTACACTTTGAAGGCAAAGAAAAAGGTTTTGCGGCGAACTTGCGAGCTTTTCCCGTAATTTGTATAGTGATTCTTTTATTGACTGCTTTAGCTATACCATTGTTCAGACTCTTCCATGCTTCTCTGGGAGCGAAGAAAAAACAGAATGTGCCAGCTGCTTCTCTTCCCGCGCAGATTGTAAAAGTCGATCGAAGTACTGGGGATTCCTCCATTCATGCGATAGGCTATCAACCTATCACAATGCCTGAATCTCCATTGCATCAATAAGCCCACTATTCAGCTAAGCGTGGCCTTCGAATCTTACTACTTTTGGTCCTGTCTACGTAGACGTGATTCTGTACCTATCTGTATTGTTCAGAATTCTGCTATGATCCACGGGCTTTCTTCGTGAATTACATTGTGATTAATTTATTGTTTGCTCCTATAGCTATATTCCAGTATTCTGCGGATTTCATTAGATTGTGTCATTTATTAGTAGGTACCGAATAGTGTCTGATCGAAACTGGATTTATGGCCGAAACCGTAACCGAAACTCAAACAACAAAATTATAATAAAAAGCAATAAAGTTTTTTGAAATGACAAAGAAAAGATATTTATTTGCGTTATAAACCAAAGTTATATGTTTTACAAGTTATTTATAAAACAATTTTTTGTTATTGTTTTGAAGCCGAAACTGGCCGAAACCTTCGGGCTGGCCGAATATTCGGTCGGACTCTAGTAGGTACCTAAATTGGTCTAGAAAATGTAACACATTTATTCCTATAAAAGGAATTCAGTGTATATTTGGCTGAGCTCATGATTAATAACGCTGACTTGCCTGTCAAAAGTGGTCGTCTCATGAAAACAAGTTATTTATGAGACGGAGCATTGAAAATCCTAAAACCAATTTTTGATGACAAATTAGATGATGTCAACAGAAATTGGAAGAAAACTGAGAGGCCACGTCTTTGGTTTAATTAATAATATTAATTATAGGACGAGATGACGTTCGACGTAGATATTACCGTTAGCGTTATATACACATTTTACGGTAAAATAGTAGGTATACAATTAATGTGATTAAAAGGACAAATTACAACGCTGAAGCCGGCTCCAGTAATTTCCTTGCTTGACCAACTTTGGTACAAGCGATTAGAAATTGGATTGAAAATTGATGAATGGTTTAGAAATTGTATGAGAACGGAACTTACAAACCACAAACTTTGAAATTAATTTGAACTTAGGGCTGAATAGTAGTTATAGCAATTTTTTTTACTGGAATTTTTACGATACGATGGTTATTTCTCGTATGTGTCAATCCACGGGAAAAGGTACCTTATGGACGTTGGCACTTGCGACATTGTGCTTATATTTAAACAAACCTCAGGGTTTTTATATGTTATTATTTACGACTTAAGTTAAGTATGTACTTTTATTTGATAAATAAATAAAAAAAAAAAATTAAGCTAAGTAAACTCGTATATGATTTCTTTTTCTACGACCATAAAATGTACCTTTTCCCATGACACATAGGTATACTTACCTACATATAATTTTTGACTGCCAACTAACTTAGCTAACTAACTAAGGTGATTTTATAATTATTTCCGATACTAAAAACAAGAATTGTAGAGAGGAAAAGAAATATTTTTATATAGTAAGGAAAAATTCTGTAACTTATAAATAAAAATGGCTAATCTACGCGTTAAAACCGAAAAATTCGTGCGCGGAATGTTTTAGCGGCCCTTGCTGTGTGCCATTTTAAAATATTTTTTTTATAACTGTGGAAGGTATTCTACGAAAAGAAAAGAAAATTTAATCAACAATGTCTTCACTGAGTACCAAGCGCGACCATTGAAATAATAATGTGAGTACCATCCTAAAAGCCGCCTAAAAGTCCCCTCAATCAGTTGAGCAGTGGGTAGGTAGAAGGTAAGTTGAGATACCTTTTTAGGTGTTAAACAAGGCAGCAAATAAACAACTGGTACATCCTAACTAATATTATAAATGCGAAAGTGAGTTTGTTTGTTGGTTTGTTTGTTTGTTTGTTTGTTTGTTTGTTTGTTTGTTTGTTTGTTTGTTTGTTTGTTTGTTTGTTTGTTTGTTTGTTTGTTTGTTTGTTTGTTTGTTTGTTTGTTTGTTTGTTTGTTTGTTTGTTTGTTTGTTTGTTTGTTTGTTTGTTTGTTTGTTTGTTTGTTTGTTTGTTTGTTTGTTACCTCTTCACTTCACGCTTTATTTACTGAACTAATCTTCCTGAAATTTCGGATACACATAGCTGTTAGTACGGAGAAGGACATAGGGTACCTTTCATCCCGGGAAAAATCACTGTTCCCGTGGGAAAATAACGCGGGCGAAGCCGCGGGCGAAAGCTAGTTGTAAATATTACGAATGAAAAAAAATCTGATCAGAAAAAAATGGTACTAAAAGCACTTTTACATAAAAGCACAAAAAATATGATTTTTGTGTCTTTCTTAGCACCTCATTTTCAAAATTAAGAAACCTTTTTGCAGATTTGGTCCTGAGAAAGGTTCAAATCATTTCTCGTTAACCCGCCGTTTTTACTCTGGAAGGGAGTTCTATGAAATCCTAATTTATTTTAATTGTGTGTCCTTGAGATGAAGGAACTGATTAAGGACGTCGGTACCGAATTAACAATCTTCAAGTATGGACCTAACGCGATTACTTTCGTTTGCCCTTTTTGGTAAGAGGATTAGAGATCCTTGTTTCAGAAGCTTGCTGTACTAATTACATTTATGTGGTAAATGAAGCAGTAAACCTTTATTTCAAAACATACATTTATGATGTAATATGATGCCGTGATGCTAGGAAAGGTGACGTCTTCTTCTCCTTCTTCTCTCAGCCGAAAGACGTCCACTGTTGGACAAAGGCCTCCCTCAAGGATTTCATCCATGGAGGGTTTTGCCGTAATCGTCACGCTTGGCAGGCTGGTTGGCGATCGCAGTGTGATGTCACAGTACGCGGAAAGATGCTGCTGCTCATCCTCCGGTGTTTTAAATCCCTTAGTCGCCTCTTACGACACCCACGGGAAGAGATGGGTTGGTGCTATTCTAGGGCCACACCACAGGCCAAAAGGTGGTTTTTTTTTTTTTTTAAGGTGACGTCTAAAAATAAATAAATAAATACGGCAATATAAATGCCACTGCACACGCACGTAATCTTTTCAAGAAAACTTTATTCGAACATAATTTCATACCTGAAAGTATTTTTATCGTAAAATTTAAATCTGAAAGCGTATGTAGGAGCAATAAATGAGGTAACAGGTGAAGTGATTCTTAAGCGAGTTATATAGGTACCTAAGCTGTAGGCAAGATTGAAATTCAAGAGGTCTTGTTGTTATACCTTTATCCGACCTCAACGAGACATATACAGGGTGGAATAATAAAGCATTTTACGAGGCAACGGCGTTTACCCTTTTTATCATATGCGTGCGACAGATGCAAGAGTCATATAGGTTGAACGTATGAAATGTTTATTATCTTACCTAATGAAAATGCAAAAGCCAAAGATAAAATAGCAAATAGTCTGATTTATTATTTTTCTTTCTGATTGACACAGACTTCCCTACATCCATAAAGAGACCTTTATTACACTTCAGTAGTTAGATTTTACAGCCTGACTAATGGCCTGACTCTGACTCAGTTTTACTACTGTCATCTAGCGATATAGCCGGGACTAATGGCTGGACAGGACCTCAGAGTATGGAAGAGGCGAAGTACTAGAATATAGGCTAGGAGTTATTACTGTAAATATTGCGATTTTTTGCATATTTTGCGATTTTAGACAGCAATCAAAACCTATAGGGTACTTCCCGTTGACCTACAATTATTTTGGCTTACTTTTAGTTTTCCAATAATGTATAGACATTTAGTTTTCCAATAATGTATAGACATTTAGTTTTCCAATAATGTATACACATTCCAGGATAATGATACCAGATTATCCTGGAATGTGCATATTTATATATCAGGATCAACTAGTTTAGCCTAGCCTACTGGTTTATCCTATCGGGATTAGGACAAACTAGTTAGGCTTGGGGGAGGCCTTTGTCCAGCAGTGGACGTCTTTAGGCTGAGAGAGAGAGAGAGTTAGGCTTAGGCTATACCAGTTTATCCTATCGGGCTTAGGACAAACTAGTTTGGCCTAGGCCAAACTGTAAAACTGTGTCCTGAAATCGGGTTTAGCCGGTAACAGATATAATTAGAAGAATAATCATGTAACTTGTGGACTGGCGAACTTAAAAAATGTATCATGGTGTATTCTATGTAGATGATATAAGATGCACTATTATAATGATGGTAGGGATCATTATAGTGCATCTTATACGCGTATGTAATATGAAATTTAAATAAATCGAGCGTGAAATATGACCAGAAGCACAGCAAAGTTAAATAGCTCATTATACAGTCAGCGCCAAAACTTACAGTCTGGCTTCTGAGTAAAATCCAATTTACCTTCAAACTATACTGGAACTTGTAGGTAGCCAACTATTTTAATAAAGCTTATTATAATCAGAAAACAAGAACTTTACAAACAATACATGAGAATATTATTTAACATTACGAATTACGTAGGTAAAATTGCTAAGAGTATTTGAGTGGTTTGCCATTGACTTGCCTTTATTACATTTTAATCTAGATTATGTAACTAGTTTTTGTTCACGACGGCACTTAGACGGCATACTGAACGGATTTGTTTTTGTATATCTTTGCTGATTTTCTACGGTTCAATAAGTAAAATCTTTAAATGTAAATATAGCCGTTCAGTATATAGGATATTTTTATGTAATAAGTTGATTGAATGTAAATAAAGATACCCTTTTTCATCCTTAGACTAGCGAACTAGGCTAATATAGGTTAAATATGTACTAGTTGTTAAGTATTAAAGAGTATTTCCTTCTGTTGTTTTATTTTAGTTCATATAGGCAAACTAATCATAGAAACACTAGAAACAGATAGGTAGAGACCTGAAAAGGTCTGTTTTCACTCATTGTAGACAGCAACTGCACACGATGTTAGCGTAGCGATGAACACGGGCGCTCTGACGCCGCGCCGAATGGCAGGCGTGGTTTTATTAAGAAGGGGTGGGGGAAAGTTCATATTTATAGTCATTTACTCCGCGCTCGCTTGGAGCCTCCCCTGAGCATCGCCGCGTGACACAACTAGTCCTAGAATGTAGCCTAGAGTAAAATACACTTTGGTTTAAGCTGCCACATGTACCTAGATCTAAGGGTTAAGAGAAAATAAATTTGAAAGCTAGAGGGGTAGGCAGGGACCGCTGGCCAGCTCATTAATTAAAAATGTATAAAAGAACGCGCGGTTTCATACACCGCACAGTTTCAATTCAGTGCTCTCCGGGATCCAGAAATAGTGAAAAGTACCTAGTGCCTGGCTAGTGACCCTGCCCTCACCCTGGGGTTTTCATAGTGAATTCAATAGTGCTTTTATTTCCACCCAGTGTTAGTTACCTACTGTAGTCCTAGTGCGACAGTATCTAGTCACACCGCACACCCAAAACGGGAGCGGTAATTAGGCCCTCCCGTACAAAGTGGTCCTATCGAAGCCGGATAAAAAAGTAGTGAATCAGTGTGAATAAATGGACAGTACAGTAGTGTTTTTTAATTTTAAAATAAATAACAGTGCATAACAGTGTCAGTTTAGTATATAACAGTATTTTAAAGTGAGTTACAGTGTCAGCCAGATCGGCATAAAGAAAGTAATCAGTCCAGTGTCAGCCAGATTGGCAAAAAGAAAGTAATCAGTCCAGTGTCAGCCAGATCGGCATAAAGAAAGTAATCAGTCCAGTGTCAGCCAGATCGGCATAAAGAAAGTAATCAGTCCAGTGTCAGCCAGATTGGCAAAAAGAAAGTAATCAGTACAGTGTCAGCCAGATCGGCATAAAGAAAGTAATCAGTCCAGTGTCAGCCAGATCGGCATAAAGAAAGTAATCAGTCCAGTGTCAGCCAGATTGGCATAAAGAAAGTAATCAGTCCAGTGTCAGCCAGATTGGCATAAAGAAAGTAACCAGTACAGTGTCAGCCAGATTGGCATAGAGAGAAAGTAACAGTCGTCTACACCTTACATTAAGGCTAACCAGTGCTAAAAGTAAATAGTAGTCCAGTTTATAGACCGATGCCTGTAAAGTAAATAAACACTACAGTCTGTGAGTTTCCCCAAGTGGCGCGATTCGAGTGTAAAGTAACGCGTTGATGTACAGTGGTCCGAAAGGTGGGGGAAGTCTCGAGTTAAGACTGTATACTGTGCCCTGTGTTTTTGAATTACACGAATACGCATAGAGACATGATGTTTATTGACTTCAAGTATTAACAGTGAGTATATAATCCAGTGTATAAACAAATAAGTGTCAAAGTAAATAAATGGACTGGCATATAGACTGTACGCGAATTTAAAGACTGATATTAGTAAACAATAGTGACTCTATAGACTGATTGCTGCTTTAAGTGACTGTTAATAGTAACCAGTGATAAAAATAATAAAGAATAGTAACTGTTAGTGCTGTTATATACTGTGAGGGCAAAATGGTGGTCACTAGAAGCCAGAAGGGTGACGAATCAGGTTCTTCGAACCCGGCGGGACCCGGAGAGCACCGGACTCATCAAGAACCTGCCGAACAAGTATTAATAGACGTTCAAGGAATACAGGGGGTACAGAATGTGCCACGTCCGCCTGTATTGGAAGCTTTTTGGCAGCGTCGGGCAGCGGTATTACTGCTAACCCTACTCGCATGGAAATAGGCGAGTCAGAAGAAGAGGTCGTCTCGTCCAGGGCAACAGAATCGTCTCAGGCGTTGCTGGAAGGATCAAGGCGATCAAATACGCTGAGGCCTAACGACGTTCGGTCACGCCGATCGGCGGCCTCCCGCAAGAAGCTCCTCGCGGAGCTGGAGGCCAAAGAGAAGCTAGCCGAAAGCAGATTAAAGCAGGCCAAAGCTGAGGAGGAATTGCAAAGACTGAAGCTTCAAAAAATGAGGTTAGATGACACATCTGAGGAAGAAGAAGATGATGAACTCGAGTCAGTGAGAATTCAGAATTGGATTGAAAGGACGCCATTAAGGAGTCAAGATATTGCACCGCCAATGGAAGACAAGGTTAAGGAGGTAGAGGCAGCGCCGCAGCGACAAGATGAATATGTGCGGGAGATTGTTCGGGAACCAGTGATAGAGAAATGCACTGATGGGCCTACTCGTCAATCTCAAACTAATGTGGACGTCGCGACGCTCGCTACAGCTCTGGTTCAGGCAGCAAAAGGAAGCAGAGACCCTCCAAAGTATTTGCAAGAGTTACCATTCTTCAACGGCAATAGCAGCGAGTGGCTTGGGTTTAAGGCGGCCTATGAAGACTCACATAAGTTTTTCTCAGCGAGTGAAAACGTGTCAAGAATAAGAAGAAGTTTGAAAGGCACAGCTAAAGAAGCCGTCGGGTGCCTCTTATTCAGTCAATCTGACCCAAAGAAGATTATAGAAGCATTAGAAAGAAGATTCGGTCGACCGGAGTCACTCATACATGCGGAAATAGAGAAACTGAAGCATCTGCATAAGATAAGTGACAGTCCAAGAGAGTTGTGCGTCTTTGCAGGCGCAATAGATAACATAGTGGGAACAATAGAAGCCTTAAAGAAGTCTCACTATTTGTATAATCCAGAATTAGTCCGGATAGTGATTGAGAAACTAACGCCGATACTGAGAAACAAGTGGTATGATTATGTGGCGGTCAAGACAGAAGATATTCCAGATATAAAGAAGCTGTCTAACTTTCTCAATGAAGAAGCGGACAAGTGCGGAGCATACGCATTGCCTGAAATAGTGAAGGAAGATAGAAACTTTCAAGATAGGAGAAAGAGAAAAGAACAAGCCTTCACACTGAAGAAAGAAGTTTCAGAAAAGTGCCCCGCCTGTGAGAAACAACATTACCTAACAGATTGTGAGAAGTTCAAGCAAGCTACAACCGAAGAAAGGTGGTTGATATGTAAGAAGAATAACGTCTGTTTTCGGTGTATAAGAAGCAAACACAAGAGATTCGTCTGCAAAGCTCCAGTATGTGGACAAGATGGTTGTCAAATGAGGCATCACAAACTACTACACTATCAGAAGAAGGCAGCAACGCCAGAAGCTGTGACGTCAGCGAGGGAAGTCACTGTGGCTACTGATCAACCGAGTTATCGACGGGCATATTTGAAGATTGTTCCCGTAGTGTTGACTGGCCCACTCACAAGCGTCGAGACATTCGCCTTGCTGGACGAAGGAAGCACCGTCACACTGATAGATGCATCCATTGCTGAAGTCATAGGAGCAGATGGGCCAAAGAAGACAATGTGGTTGCAGGGAATAAGCACAGAAGTGAGACACGAAAACAGCAAGATGCTTAGCTTCAAGATCAAAGGGAAATATGTTAAAGAAGTACATGAAGTCGAAGCGGTTCGTACGGTGGATCGTCTGAATTTCGCGTCTGACACAATAAGAAGAGAAGACATTGAAGATTGCGCTCACCTCACAGACATAGCAGAAGAAATCGTGTATGAGAGAGCGACGCCAAAGATACTTATTGGTCAGGATAATTGGCACCTGATAGTGACAAGGGAGCTACGTGTAGGGAAGAAAATCAACCTGTCGCGTCCTACACTCAATTAGGATGGGTACTGCATGGGTGTCAGAGCTCTACTACTGACACTATCGCCTTCTGTGGAAACCTGAAGCAGATGAAAAGGGATGAAGATATGGAAGAGCTTATCAAAGAACATTTCAAGCTGGAGTCACTTGGTATAGAAGCTAAGAAGCCAAGAGAAGATCCTGAGAGAAAAGCCCTCGACATTCTAGAAGAAAAGAGTCGTCGCCTACCCGAGGGGAGATATGAGACTGGCATGCTGTGGAAGGATAAAGATTTCGTTATTCCCAACAACTATCCACAGGCTGAGAAACGGCTTCATTTATTGGAGAAAAAGCTAGACCGTGATGAGGACCTCAAGGAGAAATACAAAGATCGTATGCAGAACCTACTCAAGTCAGGGTATGCTGAACCGGCACCCGCATCTCCAAAACAAGGTAGAACATGGTACCTTCCTCACTTTCCAGTGATCAATCCAGCCAAGCCTCACAAACCACCAAGATTGGTTCACGACGCAGCAGCCAAGTTCGCCGGGATGAGCCTCAACGACATGCTTCTATCCGGGCCAGATCTACTCCAGTCCCTACCAGGGGTAATTATGAGGTTCCGTCAATATCCTTATGCAGTATCGGCGGACATCAAAGAAATGTTTATGCAGATAAAGATAAGAGAAGAAGATCGCGACACACTTCGGTTTCTATGGAGAGATGACCGGCGGGAGGGCGAACCAGATGAATATCGCATGACATCGGTCATTTTCGGAGCAACATCGTCACCATGCACCGCTCTATATGTTAAAAACAGGAATGCAGAGGACTACCAGGAACAATACCCGCACGCAGCAGAGGCAATAAAGAAGAATCATTATATGGATGATTACTTACAAAGTTTTGTCACTATAGAAGAAGCCATAGAGACGACGAAAGCGGTTGACTATGTACATAAACAAGCAGGATTCGTGCTCAACGGTTGGACTTCGAACAAACAAGAGATACTAGTAGAAGTTGAACCCGAGAAACACTCCAATTTCAACGTGATAATCGGAGGAAAAGAAACAGAGAAAGCTCTAGGGCTTCAGTGGAACGTCCAAGAAGATTGCTTCAGCTTCAAAATCAACAGGATGAAGACACCAGAAGAAGTCATCCAGAACGAGAGAAAACCGTCCAAAAGGGAAGCACTCAGCATCATCATGGCGCTCTTCGATCCCTTGGGTTATATATCTCCGATAACCATGCCAGCAAAGAGGATTTTCCAGGACACTTGGCGATATACCATCGGTTGGGACGAACCAATTCCAGAAGAACTCTGGCCAAGATGGCAGAAGTGGATGAGAAGTCTATTCAGCATAGAAAACCTGAGGATACCGCGGTGCTACGATTACAGAGCATCGACGCGCCGTCAACTACACACCTTTGTTGACGCAAGTGAGGAAGCTTATGCAGCCGCTGTATACTGGCGCTCCGAGAACAACGATGGCAGTATAACGGTAGCATTGGCAGCCGCGAAAAGCAAGGTGACACCGCTGAAACCTATCTCCATACCACGGCTGGAGCTACAGGCAGCACTTCTGGGGGCAAGATTGGCGCATACTGTCCTGGAGGAGCATGAGTTCGAAGTGGAGAAGAAAATATATTGGAGTGATTCACGCACGGCCTTAGCGTGGATACGATCGGAACCAAGAGCCTACAAAACGTTCGTCGCTCACAGATTGGCAGAGATTGAAGATACCACTAAGAAAAATGAATGGAGGTGGCTGCCGACAAAGGAAAACGTGGCTGATGATGCGACGAGGTCCACACCCAACGAGTTTGATCATAATCATCGATGGTTCAAGGGACCAGCGTTTCTCACGTTACCAGAAGACCAATGGCCAGTAGAAGTATCAAGTGAAGTTCCTGAAGACGACATAGAAAGGAAACCACTGAGATGTCACTTGGAGAGGGAACAACAATATCCCTATCTACCACAGATAGATAGATTTTCAAAGTGGACAAGACTGATAAGAGCAACAGCCTACGTCCTGCTATTCATCCAGAAGTTGTCAACGAA
The DNA here is from genome assembly GCA_018467065.1 of Ephestia elutella. NCBI lineage: Eukaryota > Metazoa > Arthropoda > Insecta > Lepidoptera > Pyralidae > Ephestia > Ephestia elutella. The sequence continues at coordinate 9,326,989 of CM031586.1, forward strand.
GAGGGCAATGGCAACAAGGAAAAGGACCAAGAAGACAGCAGAGAAGGATCCTACCTGGGCGAGAAACAAGAAGAAAGAAGTCTCCTTGCCTAGACCTAAAAGCAGCTCGACCCATCAAAGGAAATACGAAGAATTGTCGGCATATCTACTAATGAGAGCCGAAAAGATGTGGATAGAAGCCAGCCAAGAGGATTCCTTCCGTAAAGAAAAAATCAGGGTGAGAAACGGTGAGAAACCTGCCGGAGAAGATAGATTAGCTAGTCTCAACACATATATCGACGAAGAAGGCATCTTGAGACTCCGAGGGAGAGTTGCTGCAGCGAGAAACATAAGTGAAGACCAAATCAACCCTCCAGTATTAGACGGGAAGCATCGCTACACCAAGTTATACGTTCAATATGTGCACGAGAAACTCCATCACGGCGGAGTTGAGCTGGTAGTGAACGAGCTACGGCAACGAGTCTGGATAATCCGAATCAGGCCAGAAGTTCGCAGTGTCATCAAATCTTGCATCTTCTGCAGGATAAGAAGAACAAAACCATTACATCCAGTGACGGGAGATTTGCCACCTGCACGACTAGCTCATCACGCACGTCCGTTCACCTTTACTGGCCTGGACTATTTTGGGCCCATGGAAGTCACCGTTGGACGTCACAAAGAGAAGCGATATGGAGCGTTGTTCACCTGCATGACGTCGCGAGCCATTCATATCGAGATTGCTCACTCGCTCAGCACGGATTCTGCGATAGCGGCACTCCGGAGGTTCATAGCAAGAAGAGGATGTCCGAAAGAGATGTGGAGCGACAACGCCACATGCTTCAAAGGTGCAGAAAAGGAGTTAGCAGAAGCCGCCTTAGAAGGTCTACAGCATGAGGTCGTCACGCACCAGATACATTGGCGATACATCCCCCTGCTTCTCCATTCATGGGGGAGCGTGGGAAAGGATGGTGCGCGCGGTGAAAGAAGCTCTCAAGACTACGCTACACGAGAAGTACCCGTCAGATGAGACACTCGCCACTCTACTTGCAGAAGTAGAAAACACCGTGAATTCGAGACCCTTAACCCATGTCTCAGTCTCTCCTGATGAACCTGAAGCTCTTACTCCTAACCATATCCTTGTGGGTCCCAATAGTCATGTTCCTCCTCCGGGGTACTTTGGGGTGGAAGACGTCAACGCCAGACAACAATGGAGAAGAGCCCAAGCCCTAGCTGACATATTCTGGAGAAGATGGGTGCGCGAGTACCTACCCATACTGCAGCACCGGCGGGAGCCATTCAACCCGTCCAAACCACCTGAGGTCGGGGACTTCGTGGTCATCTGCGACGCCAACTTACCGAGAAACACATGGCCGAAGGGGAGGATCGTGCGAGTCTACCCAGGTGCCGACGGAGAAGTGCGAGTCGTCGACGTCCAGGTTGGAGGCGGCCGGGTGTTACAACGTCCAACCAAGAAGATCGTCGTGATCCCAGAGGTATCGCCGGGCGGCGACGGCGGGAGAAATGTTCACGACGGCACTTAGACGGCATACTGAACGGATTTGTTTTTGTATATCTTTGCTGATTTTCTACGGTTCAATAAGTAAAATCTTTAAATGTAAATATAGCCGTTCAGTATATAGGATATTTTTATGTAATAAGTTGATTGAATGTAAATAAAGATACCCTTTTTCATCCTTAGACTAGCGAACTAGGCTAATATAGGTTAAATATGTACTAGTTGTTAAGTATTAAAGAGTATTTCCTTCTGTTGTTTTATTTTAGTTCATATAGGCAAACTAATCATAGAAACACTAGAAACAGATAGGTAGAGACCTGAAAAGGTCTGTTTTCACTCATTGTAGACAGCAACTGCACACGATGTTAGCGTAGCGATGAACACGGGCGCTCTGACGCCGCGCCGAATGGCAGGCGTGGTTTTATTAAGAAGGGGTGGGGGGAAAGTTCATATTTATAGTCATTTACTCCGCGCTCGCTTGGAGCCTCCCCTGAGCATCGCCGCGTGACACAACTAGTCCTAGAATGTAGCCTAGAGTAAAATACACTTTGGTTTAAGCTGCCACATGTACCTAGATCTAAGGGTTAAGAGAAAATAAATTTGAAAGCTAGAGGGGTAGGCAGGGACCGCTGGCCAGCTCATTAATTAAAAATGTATAAAAGAACGCGCGGTTTCATACACCGCACAGTTTCAATTCAGTGCTCTCCGGGATCCAGAAATAGTGAAAAGTACCTAGTGCCTGGCTAGTGACCCTGCCCTCACCCTGGGGTTTTCATAGTGAATTCAATAGTGCTTTTATTTCCACCCAGTGTTAGTTACCTACTGTAGTCCTAGTGCGACAGTATCTAGTCACACCGCACACCCAAAACGGGAGCGGTAATTAGGCCCTCCCGTACAGTTTTCATATAATATGCAGAATATTAAGTATTTTTTGTACACTATTGATAGTCTCTTGTTCGAACTACCGAGTACATACCTACCTATAACTAGGAATTTTTAGACGACAGCTCACAAAAAATGTGACAACCTTTGAAAAGTATTTGTGTCTATCTAAAATTAAAATCTGAGTGCCGCTGTAAAACATTTTTCATCCTGCTAGTTTTTCTCTCTTAATTTTCTCTGCCACAAATATTTTAATACCGGTAAATATTAAAATTGAACATGTTTCGAGGGTTTTATTAAATATATTCTCATAGATATTTTGCGACATTTTACATAGCTTGTAAAATTATATTTTATTCCATTTGGTACATTTCATACATAAACAGAGTAATATATTATTTTACTTCCTGTTGTCTTTGGCTCCGCCCATTGCAAAAGGTATTCTAATTCCAGCTTTATACATATATATCTCTACAAAAAATCATATTCAATCCATTGCCCCATTTAGGCGTGAGAGTCTATCATATTCATCACTTAAAAATAGGCACAAAAAATGATAAACCAAACATCATAAATGTAACGATTTTTATTATTGGTTTGATTTAAAAAAAAAAACAACTAAAATAGTAGCCATTTTACACACAGCTAGTTGCATTTTCTTTTTTTCAGTTTACTTTTTAATTGTTTTTTTGTCACTGGATATAGTGTCATACATAACGAGCACATTAATTCAGTAGCACAATTTGTATGCAAGTGCAACTGAGCGCTTACCCTCGCTACGTGATATCGAATCTATGCATTTCTCGGTTAGTATGCAAGTCGGGGTCAAACCGTATTTCTCTTCACTGGGACTGGTTCACCATTTTTTGTTTTCATAAGCTCACTGAGTTATGAAGTCAACTAATTTAGTTTTCGTATATATCTCTGGCCACGAATCGGAAAACGTAGTGTTGGCAGGCCTCCCACTTGGTGGACCGACGACCTGGTGAAGGTCGCGGTTTGCGCATGGATGCGGGCAGCGCAGGACCGGTCGTTGTGGAAATCCTTGGGGGAGGCCTTTGTCCAGCAGTGGACGTCTTTTGGCTGAGAGAGAGAGATATATATCTCTGGAATATAAATAGAAAATTGTTAGCTAGAGGTATTTTATTCCCAAGCACGCTTGTTTGTTTTTAGGATATTATTTTTTGGAAAATTGACTGAAATGATGTCTCAGTAATGACATAATCAGGCCTCCAAATTTCATGAAACCTACTTATCCTACTATATTATCCTACTTCCTACTTTACTATTCCTACTATCCATACTAATATTATGCGAAAAAAATATATTATGAGAAAATGCGAAAGTTTGGATGTGAGTATGGGAATTTGTGAGTTTGTGAGTATGTTTGTTACTCAATCACGCAAAATCTACTGGACTGATTTCAATGAAATTTGGTACACAGGTAGAAATATATCGGGAATAGCTCATAGTGTATTTTTTGTCCTAAAATTCCCACGGGAGCGAAGCCCCGGGGCGCGGCTAGTTGTTAATAAAAATATGGTTTCATTTTCGTAATACTTACATATATAGGTACTACGAAAATGTTGAAACTTTTGAATAGCATATTATTTTTTTATCAAAATTTACAGTTCATAAGACACGCTAACAATCTCCTGGATATAAATTTCTTCATTCTTCAAAACAAATAACGAGCAGTAAATTTTAAACGAAGAGAACTGTTTCAGTCACTTTTTGAAATTGAGCTTCATTTTCACCCTCATCCTATACCCAAAAGTTAAAGCATTTGGTTTGAAAAATTGATCTAGTGGGCTTGTATCGTACCTAACATTAGTTAAATGAAGGTTACTTTTTCATTATTTTCGAGTGATTACATTGTATCGATATTTTAAAATAAACCGTTAGTAATGTTTGTTTGTTTGTAGTATCTTTATTGTACTAAGGATACAAAATTGATAGTAAGATAAAAAGATAGGTATACACAATGGCGGACTTGCTGCCGGATGTATTTCGATCCTTAAACATAATTAAAACGAAGGAAGGGACCAAACAACGCTATGGAATAAGAATGTTGCTTTATTTTTTTATTATTGCTTTATTTTTCACTGTAAATATTGACTTTTTAAATGAAATATTGATTTTTTTAGTGGAGATATTTTGCATTATTATGTACTACATTCGCCAGTGCCTCGGGAACGAGTACGGCAATATTAATTTAATGTTAAATGAAAGTGATGTGCTGTATTTTAATATAATGTAATTTTTTTGTGTCAGTAATTTAATGAATGGATCCATGCATGGTCTGAAATAAATGATATTATTATTATTTTTGTTGTTTTTCCAATTGGAATTCTCAGGACTAGCCTGGTAAATTTGGAGAAAAGCACGGGCTTTTTGAGCCAAGTGCTAACTCACATATATTTATTTTTAAGATGAGGAGATCAATGAATTTTCTGAATCTAACTGTATAAATTTTCTTACTATACGACAGGTATTTAATATTGCTGCTTTCTGTAAGGTCATATAAGTAAATTTAGGTAGACATAATTGATTTAATCTGTTGAAAATATCTGAAAGTAAATTTAGGTAGACATAATTGATTTAATATGTTGAAAATATCTGATGGTATAACTCCAGTGGTGGAGATAATATTATTACGTCCCTAAGTTATTTTGCGTATATGTGATTTATGTGTTTTTTAGTTTATTTTTTAGAAAAACAGTTTTATTTTTCTCGTTTTTATACAAAAAAAATGTATTCACAACCTCATTGTAAACTTTTTTTTTTATTTCTTTCAAAATGCAAATCCTAATAATTGGATACAAAATCTCCACTTTTCCTCGTATTTTGAATGGTTCTTTTGAAATTGTTCATTATTTGAAACTTGCAGACTCGAACTTCTTCAACATTTCTTTTCATCGGGTTCATAAAATACTTGCTTTTGTTATGAAAAAGTAAAATCTTTTATTATAAGACTAGCTTTTGTCCTTTACTTTGCTTAGGGGTGGAATTCCCGTAAAATTCCCTTCTTAGTACTCACTTACGCCAAATAAAGGACTTATTTGAAAAATTTCAAGTTTCTACGTTCTGTAGTTTCGTTTCTGCATTGATATCAATCAGTCAGTGAGCATTATCATCATCATCAAATTTAAGAGCGAGGTATCGGTGGAGTTCCTTACATTGCTAACAATTTTTAAGTTTTTTTTTTTAATTTCAGAAATTTTCAATTTTAAAATTCTATTTCAGAAGAAATTGCATTGATGATTTTTGTAAGGGAAGCCAGTGATAGGTATAGATTTTGTTTAACAATGAACTTCCTATTTCAATACACAAAGTTTCACTATTGTCTTAAAATTTCTATCGTGACATGTAAATTGCCATGCTGATATTTGCTTGCCGTAAATCATATATAGATAGAAAATTATCTGTTAAAGTTAAACCTTTAGTTATCTTTTCCATTATTATTATTATTTAGTATTTTTATGTGAATTCACATTTGTCGAAATTTATTTTGTGAGCTGATCCGGAATGCGGAAGGGAGCTCAATAAAAATGAAATAACTTTGGTAATGTCGTTTCAGTGCTTAATAATGAGTAAAATCGCTCAGATCCTTTTGTTACATTTTATTTTCACTTCATGTATCGTAAAGTCACTCTTGTCCATTGTTTCGTATCGTTGTACATCGATAGTTTGTATGAAATTAGGTATAACAAGTTTAATTTATATGTATCTTTATTATGAAATTGTAATGTATTAACATGAGGTTTTGTTTAAAGATAAATGTATTTTAAAATACAAAAAAAAATATGGCCTGGTTTCTCATGAATATAAAAATATTTGCAGTCAATAAAATAAATCTAACCCGTATCAATATACAGCTATGTCCAATAAATTTTCAGAGGTACTTTGGTAATTTATTCCATCATGTTGCTCCATTGCGAATTGATGGAATTGGGAATCCCTAGGTGTGAATATATCCATTTTATATCATTCATTAGCAAAATGTTTTGATAGATTTAGGATTGTTAAGGATGGATCATACAGCTCTCGTAAACACTTCCATAGGAGTTTTCATTTATTTAACGGTAAACACTAACTTACCTTACCGTAAGGTAGTATAGATAAGATTTATATTTTAATGAGCTAAAATGGTCATTGCATTGATGATAATTTTCGTGAGGGAAGTGAGGTTAGTAAAGTCAATTTAGTTTATACAAAGTTTCTCTTAATGTGATAGCCTTTTTAAATTGAACCTTCTAAAATACATTTATGAAAAAAAATATACATTTTTAACTGATATTTCTAATCCCTATGACATTAATTGAAACATAAAATAGATATTCAATTTCTAACCAAAGGCACAATCGTTAAAATGTAATAATCCCCAGCTTGTTTAATTATACAGCCTGCACACTTTGTTCCGAATCTTTAAAGATTTAATTAGACAAGTTTGCTGAAGTAATAATTTATTTCTCGTTTGAAATTGACACATAGATACTTAAGTAAAACGTTGTTTTTTCTTTAAATTATAAGTATCTTTCAAAAAAGGATTAGGTATAGTGAACCAACAATTGTTATGTAGATATTAATTTGATTGAATTACATCTAGTATTCAATGACGTCGCTAGAAAAAATATGAAAGAATCTTGCGAAAAAGTGCGAAATTTATAAACAGAAATATATCATCACGAATTTGTGTGATATTTATTTGTTCTGCTTCATGGAGTCTACATTGAACAAAATATATGTATAAATTCAATTTCCTGACTCTTTACCTCGTTGATATTACGGTTGTTTGGTTGGCGATCGCAGTGTGATGTCACAGTACGCGGAAAGATGCTGCTGCTCATCCTCCGGTGTTTTAAATCCCTTAGTCGCCTCTTACGACACCCACGGGAAGAGATGGGTTGGTGCTATTCTAGGGCCACACCACAGGCCAAAAGGTGGTTTTTTTTTTTTTTTTAAGGTGACGTCTAAAAATAAATAAATAAATACGGCAATATAAATGCCACTGCACACGCACGTAATCTTTTCAAGAAAACTTTATTCGAACATAATTTCATACCTGAAAGTATTTTTATCGTAAAATTTAAATCTGAAAGCGTATGTAGGAGCAATAAATGAGGTAACAGGTGAAGTGATTCTTAAGCGAGTTATATAGGTACCTAAGCTGTAGGCAAGATTGAAATTCAAGAGGTCTTGTTGTTATACCTTTATCCGACCTCAACGAGACATATACAGGGTGGAATAATAAAGCATTTTACGAGGCAACGGCGTTTACCCTTTTTATCATATGCGTGCGACAGATGCAAGAGTCATATAGGTTGAACGTATGAAATGTTTATTATCTTACCTAATGAAAATGCAAAAGCCAAAGATAAAATAGCAAATAGTCTGATTTATTATTTTTCTTTCTGATTGACACAGACTTCCCTACATCCATAAAGAGACCTTTATTACACTTCAGTAGTTAGATTTTACAGCCTGACTAATGGCCTGACTCTGACTCAGTTTTACTACTGTCATCTAGCGATATAGCCGGGACTAATGGCTGGACAGGACCTCAGAGTATGGAAGAGGCGAAGTACTAGAATATAGGCTAGGAGTTATTACTGTAAATATTGCGATTTTTTGCATATTTTGCGATTTTAGACAGCAATCAAAACCTATAGGGTACTTCCCGTTGACCTAAAATTATTTTGGCTTTCTTTTTAGTTTTCCAATAATGTATAGACATTTAGTTTTCCAATAATGTATAGACATTTAGTTTTCCAATAATGTATACACATTCCAGGATAATGATACCAGATTATCCTGGAATGTGCATATTTATATATCAGGATCAACTAGTTTAGCCTAGCCTACTGGTTTATCCTATCGGGATTAGGACAAACTAGTTAGGCTTGGGGGAGGCCTTTGTCCAGCAGTGGACGTCTTTAGGCTGAGAGAGAGAGAGAGTTAGGCTTAGGCTATACCAGTTTATCCTATCGGGCTTAGGACAAACTAGTTTGGCCTAGGCCAAACTGTAAAACTGTGTCCTGAAATCGGGTTTAGCCGGTAACAGATATAATTAGAAGAATAATCATGTAACTTGTGGACTGGCGAACTTAAAAAATGTATCATGGTGTATTCTATGTAGATGATATAAGATGCACTATTATAATGATGGTAGGGATCATTATAGTGCATCTTATACGCGTATGTAATATGAAATTTAAATAAATCGAGCGTGAAATATGACCAGAAGCACAGCAAAGTTAAATAGCTCATTATACAGTCAGCGCCAAAACTTACAGTCTGGCTTCTGAGTAAAATCCAATTTACCTTCAAACTATACTGGAACTTGTAGGTAGCCAACTATTTTAATAAAGCTTATTATAATCAGAAAACAAGAACTTTACAAACAATACATGTGAATATTATTAACATTACGAATTACGTAGGTAAAGTTGCTAAGAGTATTTGAGTGGTTTGCCATTGACTTCCCTCTAGATTATGTAACTAGTTTTCATATAATATGCAGAATATTAAGTATTGTTCGTACTACCGAGTACATACCTATAACTAGGAATTTTTAAACGACAGCTCACCAAAAATGTGACAACCTTTGAAAAGTATTTGTGTCTATCTAAAATTAAAATCTGAGTGCCGCTGTAAAACATTTTTCATCCTGCTAGTTTTTCTCTCTTAATTTTCTCTGCCACAAATATCTTAATACCGGTAAATATTAAAATTGAACATGTTTCGAGGGTTTTATTAAATATATTCTCATAGATATTTTGCGACATTTTACATAGCTTGTAAAATTATATTTTATTCCTTTTGGTACATTTCATACATAAACAGAGTAATATATTATTTTACTTCCTGTTGTCTTTGGCTCCGCCCATTGCAAAAGGTATTCTAATTCCAGCTTTATACATATATATCTCTACAAAAAATCATATTCAATCCATTGCCCCATTTAGGCGTGAGAGTCTATCATATTCATCACTTAAAAATAGCACATAAAATGATAAACCAATCATTAGAAATGTAATGATTTTTATTAATGGTTTGATAAAAAAAAAACAACTAAAATAGTAGCTGTTTTACACACAGCTAGTTGCATTTTCTTTTTTTCAGTTTACTTTTTCATTGTTTTTTTCTCACTGGCTATAGTGTCATAACGAGCACATTAATTCAGTTGCACAATTTGTATGCAAGTGCAACTGAGCGCTTACCCTCGCTACGTGATATCGAATCTATGCATTTCTCGGTTAGTATGCAAGTCGGGGTCAAGCCGTATTTCTCTTCACTTGGACTGGTTCACCGTTTTTTGTTTTCATAAGCTCACTGAGTTATGAAGTCAACTAATTTAGTTTTCGTATATATCTCTGGCCACGAACCGGAAAACGCAGGACCTGTCGTTGTAGAAATCCTTGGGGGAGGCCTTTGTCCAGCGGTGGACGTCTTTTGGCTGAGAGAGAGAGATATATATCTCTGGAATATAAATAGAAAATGGTTAGCTAGAGGTATTTTATTCCCAAGCACGCTTGTTTATTTTTAGGATACTAGTCGTTCGCTGCGAACGTAGACCTCGCGACTATTAAAATACAATATTTATTTTCACAAAAAATTAAATATCTCAAAAACGGCTGGACCGATTTTGATGCCCAACGAACTTGAAAATTCTATTAACCATCCCTACATATATTCCAACTTTCATCAAAATCGGAACAACGGTTCGAGAGTTATCGCGGAACAAACATACATACATACATACATACATACATACATACATACATACATACATACATACATACATACATACATACATACATACATACATACATACATACATACATACATACATACATACATACATACATACATACATACATACATACATACATACATACATACAAACAATGTGTTTTTCGCTCCAACTTGAATTATAGCCCTCGCTCGCTTCGCTCGCTCGGTCAAATAGCCCTCGCTCGCTTCGCTCGCTCGGTCAATTATTTTTTGGAAAATTGACTGAAATTATGTCTCAGTAATGACATAATCAGGCCTCCAAATTGCATGAATCCTACTTATCCTACTATATTATCCTACTTCCTACTTTACTATTCCTATTCCTACGTTCCTACTATATTATATATGCGAAAGTTTGGATGTGAGTATGTGAATTTGTGAGTTTATGAGTATGTTTGTTACTCAATCACGCAAAATCTACTGGACTGATTTCAATGAAATTTTGTACACGGGTAGAAAAATATCGGGAATAGCACATAGGGTATTTTTTGCCCTAAAATTCCCACGGGAGCGAAGCCCCAGGGCGCGGCTAGTTGTTAATAAGAATATGGTTTCATTTTCGTAATACTTACATATAAGTACTACGAAAATGTTGAAACTTTTGAATAGCATATTATTTTTTTATCAAAATTACAGTTCATAAGACACGCTTACAATCTCCTGGATATAAATTACTTCATTCTTCAAAACAAATAATGAGCAGTAAATTTTAAACGGCCTCGGACCCTTCTGACCCACAGGTTTTGACCCAGTCTCTAAAAAAGTACCCGTACGACCCGCTTCTTCTTTTCATGTCCTTTTTGACCCGTTTTTCTAACAGGTACAGTCACTGCTAAAATTAAAGTAATAAGAAAATAATTAAAGATTTACAAAACAAGTGATGTTCTTTGCAGAATGAGTTGCAATCTATATCTTCTACTTATTGTTTCAAAAAATGGTTGAGTGAATATAACTAAGCTCTCAAATTTGATTCTTATTAATGAGTAGGTAGACTATTGTCAAAGTAGTCAAAAGGGTAGGGTCCTGTTGGTGAAATAAAACCAGATAAGAATTATAAAATATAATATTTATTACGATGTATAATTTTTATTAAACGCATACGTTATCAATTTTTCTAAACAATGAATGTCTTTATTGTAAAATTGTTGTAACCTATGAAATTAATTCTTCTATCTTTTTCAATTTCACTGTTTCTTCGTTTATCAAGGATGCCATGCTTTTTACTTAGCCACTTTTATTGTTGTCATGGCAGCTTCCTTTGCTAAAATTTCTAAAAATTTTAATATATTTGGCTTTATTTATCCATTTAAATATATTTTTTTTAGTGCCACCCCTCTACATAATTGGCGACGCGATTCTCTACGAGAGCTCTTTAAATCAATAAAAATTCTTACTGTTGCATCTCAATACATCTTCAATGTACTTATTTTTGTTAAATCCAATTTAAACCTCTTTAAAAAAATTTGCGATGTACATAGTATAAACACCCGCAATAAGAATAAACTTTATACGCCCTGCTTTAGGCTTAAAAAGGTTCGGCGGTCTTTCGTGGGTCAAAGTGTAAAAATGTTCAACAAGCTCCCTGACCAGGCTATAAATTTGCCTATGCAAAAATTTAAAACATATCTTAAAAATACTTTGATGAATAAAGCGTATTACACAATAAGTGATTATTTGAACGATAAAAAAGCTTGGTCTCTCCCTACAACTTCGCCACTTCACACTTGATTGCATTCTTTTGTTATTGTGTATAATAACCTTTCCTTTCTTTTTTAAATTTAATAACATTGACATTTAATTGTTAAACATGTACGTGTATTGTGATCTTCAAGTGACTGAAAGTATTTATTTTTCTAAAATGTTCAAACTGTAGACGGCGTCGTGGGCCGGGTCGTAAGGTTCCCTCTATTATGGTTGAGCTTTGCGATGGCTGACCCTCGCGTCAACTCGTGAACGGGTGTTGCCAGGGGGATCCTGCTTCGATCCTGATTCGAATTGTATTTTTATTTTTTGTTTTTAACCAATTTATTGTGGTTACTTGATCACAAACATAACATGTTTTATTATATTATTTTATTTATTTTCTTATATTTTATTTTTGACTGTACACAATCTAGTGTATGTATAAAGTTAATAAATAGCCCCTCTGGCATATTAGGCGACCAAGACTGTTTCATGAGTTTCTTTCGCCATTTCTTCTCAACAGTGGTCGTTCCGAAATGCTAGTAGTTTGTAGCTTTGAGACATAATATATTATGATTAAATAATTAGTTATCGACGTGAAAAAGAGCCTTCTTTGAAGGCCAAGTTTCAATAAAAATTTTGACTTTGACTTTGACTCTATGCAACTGTCCACAAAAAATCCACCTGCTTCTTAAATTTAATTTATTTCTTAATAATCACACAGCGTAATAAATCATAGGAGAGAGAGCACTTTACTAATCGCACGCAAAAAGCAAAGTACTTAGAATTAGTATTTTGAGTGATATCTTGGATACTTTATGCCTGGTAAGGGGTGCGGTACAAATGCCCCTAAGATGACCTTTAACTGTCGTCATACGAGTATAACAATTGATATTGTCAATTGGTTATTTAAGGTAATTTTTTGCTACCTGGTTCCTGGTACCGATAGAAACCGGACTATTACAAATCAGGTGCAGGTGCAGATAACAGGTAGGCAGTCATTTGTTTCAAATTAGTGGTACCCATACCATACCTTTAAAAAAATACGAAAATACCTACTTTGATGTCTCAAGAACACATCACATTCCTAATGCATATAAATTAATTTCAATGTCAAACATTTTTTGTTATCACTGTACATTTTATGAATTTCCTTTGTTTCGTACGAACGGGTCGGAAGGATACCAAATAAATATTTAATTTAATATTAAAAAATGTTCTGACCCGTAGTGGGTCGTATGGGCACTTGAAAACGGGTCATAAGGGTACTTATATTCAGCGGGTCAAAAAATGCGGGTCAGAAGGGTCCGAGGCCTTTTAAACGAAGAGAATTGTTTCAGTCACTTTTTGAAATTGAGCTTGCTTCATTTCACCCTCATCCTATACCCAAAAGTTAAAGTAAACTCATTTGGTTTGAAAAATTGATCTCGTGGGCTTGTATCGTACCTAACATTAGTTAAATGAAGGTTACTTTTAATTATTTTCGAGTGATTACATTGTTTCGATATTTTAAAATAAACCGTTAGTAATGTTTGATTGTTTGTTTGTAGTATCTTTATTGTACTAAGGATACAAAATTGATAGTAACATGAAAAGATAATGCGGACTTATGGCACAATGGCGGACTTGCTGCCGGATGTATTTCGATCCTAAAACATAATTAAAACGAAGCAAGGGACCAACCAACGCTATGGAATAAGAATGTTGCTTTATTTTTTACTGTAAATATTGACTTTTTAAATGAAATATTGATTTTTTTACAAGAGATATTTTGCGTTATTATGTCCCTAAGTTATTTTGCGTGTATGTGATTTATGTATTTTTTGGTTTATTTTTTAGAAAAACAGTTTTATTTTTCTCGTTTTTATACAAAAAAAATGTATTCACAACCTCATTGTTAACTTTTTTATTTATTTCTTTCAAAATGCAAATCCTAATAATTGGATACAAAAACTCCACTTTTCCTCTTATTATGAATGGTTCTTTTGAAATTATTCATTATTTCAAACTTGTAGACTCGAACTTCTTCAACATTTCTTTTCATCGGGTTCATAAAATACTTGCTTTTGTTATGAAAAAGTAAAAAAGTAAAATCTTTTATTATAAGACTAGCTTTTGTCCTTTACTTTGCTTAGGGGTGGAATTCCCGTAAAATTCCTTCTTAGTACTCACTTACGCCAAATAAAGGACTTATTTGCAAAATTTCAAGTTTTTACGTACAGCGGTTTCGTTTCTGCGTTGATATCAATCAGTCAGTGAGCATTATCATCATCATCAAATTTAAGAGCGAGGTATCGGTGGAGTTCCTTACATTGCTAACAATTTTTAAGTTTTTTTTTTAATTTCAGAAATTTTCAGTTTTAAAATTCTATTTCAGAAGAAATTGCATTGATGATTTTTGTAAGGGAAGCCAGTGATAGGTATAGATTTTGTTTAACAATGAACTTCCTATTTCAATACACAAAGTTT
>CM031586.1:9341414-9375222 GCA_018467065.1 Ephestia elutella
CGGGTAGCGGGGAACATGACGCTCCGCTGTACGCCACATACCTAGTTACTTAGGTACCTATGTACTAAGTATTTGTACCAACCCGACAAATTCTTGTTGGGTTGGTACTTGGTACAGTGGCCATGGCCGGAAGATAATAGACAGTAAGTAGGTAACTCACAGGTAAATGAAGACCTTATTTTGCCCCTCCTCCACTCCACAAATCCGGTGTTGCCATGCTGTCACCGACCATAGATGAGTCTATTTTGGCCGTGTCTTTGATATAGATTATGCATAAGTCGGCATCTAATGTTCGAAGTATTTAAATAACGTTAAATATTTAACAAAACAGCTAACATACCTACTTATATGATCTATTTTAAGCACGAATCACAATTATAATTAGGCGTTATATACATATGTATATGTAAGTTGCTATCATAATATCATATCAGTTACGATATCACTGCTTATCATAAGCTTACCGCCTAAGTAGGTGACCTAAAGGGTGCCTAAATTCTAATTTTTCATAGGTACCTCGGTATGTGGTGTTTGATTCGTATTCTTATTCAAATATATATGAATATTAATTTATTTCATAACAATAGATATTGTGTGGAAATATTAAAATACAATTACATAATTCGAGGTCGGGATTATTCCATAGGGAACACAAGACGTTCTCCCTAAGGAACTAAAAGGAAATCATCATTTCTGTGCACGATTTTTAAATTATCTAAAGCACAAATCAAATTCACAGAAATAAAATGGGCGGTGTTTACCGGGCCACAGAGGCAATGCTAGCACAAGCAGTGTAAATTTCACCGTGCTTGACATTTATTGCGACACGTCGCCACGAAATATGAAATATTCGAATTTCAGACAAGTTGCCCAAAATATGCCTATAATATACTTGTTCCTTTTAATATTGTTTGTTAATATAATGTACGTGAGGAAAACTGCACTCTGATTGATGATTATCAGCTAGTGAAATAGAGAAGGCAATGGCAAACCACTCCATAAAAATTGCCAAGAGAGTCGTTGTGTGTGTTTTATATAATGACCACGACCCTCAGCCATGAGGAAATACGACTAAAGAGAGATACTTGTTTTTATTTGATGTACCTAACCATAGGGATTTTCTTGGTTCAAAAACTTAACATTCTGTAAGAATGATTAGAAGCCAAAATATCTATTTTCAGGTATTTTGTCAAGCTATTAGGTACCTACCTAATGAGTGATTTTTAAATACCAATATCTGCTCAAAGGATTCAGATGCATATTTTTATGGATTTCCCAAAAATGTATTTCGCTATCTGTTCTCTTTTTTATATAGTATCAGACGAACAGAACAAACTGTTGTAGTTTTTTATATTACACATTTTAACCCATAATTATAATCTACAGTTATATAGTTTGGTTAAGAATATTACAAGTTAGCTACTCACATTGTATTAATAATTTAGTTATACCAATGACGGTGTACGTGTGACATGTGATTTTTCCCCCACTGTGCGCCTATAAAAGTTTGCGCAGTTTCAATCAGGCACCCGTTGCCGGTCACCGTTCTAAATTATTTATTAACGTCACTATGCCCGATTTTCTATTTAAATATTACAATGATTTAATGTGAGATTTAATGTTGAAGTTATGGTTATTTAGTTAGCACGGTAGAACGTCGAGCAGACCTGAATGTGACGTATAGTTACGTGCGGAGGAGGGGCACGTAACCTTGCCGTGGTTAGGTTAGGTTTGAACCTTTTCCTTAACTTTGGTAAGTGTACAACAACAAAACTTTACTTTGTTATATACAACAGGTACGCCCTAACCAAGCAATAAATATAATAAATGTTATGCCTACCTATGTGTAAATGATTGATGATCCGCACAAATATCTTCGAAGAATACTAAAGTGAAAGCTGGAAGTCTGATCTCAATGACTATGATACGAGTGGGAATTTTACCTAAATGAGCTGGTTTGCATATTCTGACAGTGATATAGCACCACAGATATAGATCGAGGTTAAAAAATGAAAATTCATGAAGAAGACCCGTAATTTTCTTCCACTTGTAGGTATGTTTAATTTATGAGACGAGTCCGACAGTTTTCAATTAAAATCTGATGCAAAATATACAGAAAAGGCAATCAAAGTTGCTTAGAAGTTAACCAAAAGAAAACACATAACTTATGAATCCTAATTTGGTTAATTATAAATGCAAAAGGTTGGATGTAAGAACAATTAACGTAATATATAAAATAAATATTATAGAATCATGCCACCATCATGCCACAATAACAGAATTTTACTGAAAATTTGATAGGTATGCTAGTTAAATTTGTTTTGATAGATACATGTATAAATTTGACATAATACATATCCTGGGCTGGGACATACCTGGTACATATTCTGGGCTGGGACATACCCTGGGTGGGACGCAGCACATTTTATAATCTTCCAGATATTAAAATCTATTCAGTGGAAGGTTTCACTCAAACTGTTGCTTTTAAATATTAATTTTTCAATGACAGAAAGTCCGCAAATCCTACTCGCAACCCTTGTCAAGCGGGTTTTACGTCAGTATTATTTAAGGATGATCAGAATTTAACTCTGTAACTTATTCAGCTGTTATTGAAATCAAGTTTGTGTCTTTTACGTTACAACTGTCATAGCCTGACAGTAGATGGGTAAATGCCCAACTTTCCAATACCTATATTTTAGCATAAATCAGGCTTTCCCTTATATATCACTTTCCGTAATCGGTGCGTGCAAAGCGACACAGTGTTGGTGCGTGCGATATCTGTGCGGTGCGTGCGAAGTGCGAACCAGTGCGAACAGTTTAGGCGGTAGTCACACGTGTGTAGTATAGGTAACCTTTTATAATGTATGCACTTACAAACGACCTGTAAGTAGAATTTATTAAAGTATTATCACACATACGATACCTTCATAAACATGAGCCCAACAGCAGCGGGTCATATTTCAAATTTTCCAGGAATATTATATATACTTACTTTTACGTTCGCAACCTTATCGTTTCATTTTGATACGATACGACATTTATAACGCATTACCTTATCTTTTTATATGCCGTGAAGAATTTCTGAAGGTTTCATAAAGGAGGATATGGGTTTGATAAGTATCATCTTCAAGTTATAATAAATTGCTACCTAATATAACGAAAAAAGACTGTGGTTCATAGATTGAAAGCTTTAAATCTATGAACCACTATCTATTTTCGTTATATTAAATAGGTACTAGCTGTTGCCCGCGGCCAGGCCCGGCGGCGCTAATAATATCTAAATCGTACTTATAAAAGTAATATCATAAGTATTAATTATTTTTAGCATCTGTAGCTCGACAATCGTTAGAAGTTGTCTTTAATGTAAATTCTGGGAAACTGTACTTGTAGAATAAAACTAAAAGGCTATTAATTTGTCAAACACTAAGTAAGATGCACGAACCATTAATTGTTAACTGAAGCACGTTGGAAGTTCGCAAGTTAAAATATAGACGAAGAGAATGCGCCGTGTTCCCGGAAAGCTTTTAAACCAAATGGTAACTAGTGTTGTTCCATTTTTCTTTAAAAGCTTTTTACCAGATTTTCGAATTTCAGTGCAAGCACGTATTGGATTTCTTGTTTTCTTTCTCTGTACTAATATCAAGCAGTAGAAATTTATTTTGAAGTATTCAATGCCTTGCCTACTTAGAAACCTAACACCGAATATATTTTTACCTCCTCGGCTTCTTTATTCTCAGTTTGTAAAATTTCGAATATCTTTAAAACTTTTGAAGGTGCTATCGCTATAAATCTAACTAGCTAGCGCCCGTGGCATCGCTCGCGTTTATCGTTTCTTAGCGGATGCCTACGTCATAACATCTACCTGCATGCAAAATTTCAGCCCGATCCGTCCAGTGGTTTGGGCTGTGTGTTGATAGATCACTATGTCAGTCAGTCAGTAATCTTTTAGTTACAGGTATATATAGATAGCAGGGCTTGCTAACCTGGTTAAAATTCTAAACCAGCTCACTCGATGCGCCATACATTTAAAAAAAGAGCGTTTTAAATCAGTTACGGTTGAGCAAAACCATATATTATTTCTGGTTATGTTCAAAGCGCGATATCATTTCAGTTCCTGTTCAAAATACCGGAAAGACCCAAAACATTTCGCTCTTTTCGACGATCGTGTTCTATCTCGCTCTAACTATGATTATTTCTCACTCTCGCTCGATATAAATCTAACCAATCTACACGTTGAGACTTGCAAATGCGTAAGTGAGATAAAACGCTGAGCGATATACCCGTCCTTGTCACTCGCCCGCGCGGGATTAACCAGGTAATTTCCGCTCGCGAGACCGATTCAAAAGGGTTTTCACTCCGATCGTAATGGCCCGAGCGTTACTGTGTAACCAGGTCAAAACACTTATTTTTTAGGTTTTTTATTAACCGGTTTCAAGCCCTGATAGATAGATATACCTAGTACGTAAGTATAAGTATTATAGTTTATTCAAGAATATCCCTATCATAACTAATAATATAAATGCGAAAGTGAGTTTGTTTGTTTGTTACCTCTTCACGCTTTGTCTACTAAACCAATCTTCCTGAAATTTCGCAAACACATATAGTTCGAAGTACTGCGAAGGACATAAGATACCTTTTATCCCGGAAAAATCCACTGTATCCGTGGGAAATTCACACGGGCGAAGCCGCGGGCATAAGCTAGCCCTATAACTATAATATCTATATCATCCTCAAAGAACTTTTAAAAATGATTAATCTCACCAGAAATATAAAAATCAGCACTTATGCGTGCGTTTTATACTGCAACATTATTGAAAGCAGTAGCGGATTTATTGGGGGGGAGCATGGGGGCACGTGCCCTCCCCCACCCCCACAAACTGCTATTTTGTGTACGTATACTGTGGAGGCAGATTCCATAACAGTAGGTATATATCAAATTAAGATCCGAGTAGTTAAAAAAACAGAATTTAGTCGTTTCTGACAAGCTTTTTTCAAAAACAATTAATCGGCCACCATTAGCAAAGCGGCAAATCCCCTTTTTAGTTCATCTACCGTCATGGATTCGTCTCAAGCCTTAGCCCCTAGCTTGTATAGTCCGCAACTGCCTTGTGCAGTTGTGCCCCTCCCAGATAAAATCTTGGATCCGCCCTTAATTGAAAGTCAAATTGTTGTCATTGAAAGGACAAATGACAGATGGGTTTTTTAATTAGTTGTTGTTAGTAGAAGAAATTAGTTTTATTGCTTTTCCGCAACATGTCGAGGGTTTTTATATCCCTGGTCAGGCTTTTATTATTTATTTATTTAATTAATAGCTATAATAATTCAGCTCTGATAAAAACTAGAAAACGGTAATTTGGAGAGGGGCCAAACGGCTGAGGCTATCTTTTAGCAAAAACTTTCAAAGCATTATCCTAAAATACCTATTTTATTCAGAGGATGACGCCAGCACTTTGTATTATATAGATGGAGATTCAATTTACTTTACTTGAACTCCCTAGGATTTGTACCTTACTCTGGCTTTTGATCACCATATTCAGGAAGACGGCCATATTGCATCCCGAAATCCCACGGGATTAAATCAGCAAGGCACAGCGGTATAAAAAAAAATTATTCGCAAATTGCGATTGAAAAAAGTAACTGCGCATCGTAAGCGTCTGTCTCTTTAAATAAATTATGAAAGTAACTATCTCCCTAAATACTTCGTTAAGAAATCTGAGACAAACTGTGAAAGAACTGGGTCGTTCTAACATAATTCAAAAAGCAAAAACCGCAGCTGTGTAATAAATAAAGTTAAAATTGAAAAACAAAGCAAAACACGTCGCAGTTAGGAAGAAAATAAATTTTAGTGTTGCCATAAAATTGGGGAAAAAGCAAAGCAATTCTGTTCTCGCCTGTAGGGAGGAACTTGGGTGATCCGTTACGGTTCACCTTGTTTTTGCCGACGACACTTTGCCAACGAGCAAAATGTATCCTACCAACTTCACGAATATACGACCGCACCGCAACTTCTTGACATAATAAAAGGCTTATTGTAAATGGTTATAGTTTCGCAACACTTCGCTCAAACTTTTGTTAAACTTATCCACTTTTTGTGCAAGTGCAGTCAACAATAACAATATATTTCCTGATAGTTTTTTGGCCTCTTAATTCACTTAAAAATGTTACTCTATAAAATATACGATTTGCGTAGGTAATCGTATAGTTTTTGATTTCAAAATGCATTTGGTAAGACTTAGAACTGGCGTTACATATTTGTTTGTTATCTAGACTGGATTGTTTGTAAGTTTAAGTTATTCCTTTGAGCTGATTTATACCGTTGTTGGCCAAGATCCAACAATTCAAATAAACGATTTATCTATTTATATTTATTTATCTATATTTATGTATTAGAAGTAGAAATTTCATCATTTTATTCATAATCTAGAAAATTAATAGGCAGGTATCTACATTTCTGAAAATAATATTAAACAGAGGTCTATCTGCTACGCCTTGGCTTTAAATTGATGTCGATAAATGTTTAGTTTGGTATGGGTATATTTGGCACAAATAAATAATTAGTTTTATTCGTCACAACGATTATTATCAGAATGAAAAGCACCTCATATTTAGACATTTTCATTCACCTATTAAGCATTAAAATAGAAGAAATTAAATCCCACGATGGTTTGATCTAGGAAGCAGTCGTAGCTTTTAAAAACATTTTACAGAAAACTTTATCGTAGACGGTAAAACTCGTAAAACCGCTTTCAAGATAGAATGAGAAAACATTAACCAATTTAAGGGAAATTTATTCAGATTGGGAATGTCTAAATCTGAAGGTGTCGACTTTATTTATCTCGTTAGTTGATTCAATAAAATCCTTGTTAAAATTCAACCTAGTATTCGTTTATAAATTTTCTATTTAGTATTCCAAAGTTGTTTTTTGTTCTATTTAACATTTTTTTTATCTATGTCTGTCTGTCTAATTATACAAATGAAATTGGGCCCCTGTTTTTGAATGACTGAAATTTTACATGCAATCATAATTTGGATGACAATGCAATATCATTACGCCGTGGTGGACGCGTAGTGTAGTTTTTCTATGCATAGGCTTTAGATAGCTAGAGAGCAGCTAATTTTACACGTTTAGAGCTGCCAAAATTTGGAGGAGCCTCACACATAGTATATTTCTTGAAGAGAGGATTGCTGCAGGATTTTGCTGAATAGACAAATACTTGCAGATTTACTTTCGAAAGTTAAATATTTGAATAGGTTTATGTATCAAAATGCTCCAGAAAAGCTACCAATAGAGATAAGTGGAGAGCCATCGCAAGAGCAGCGGCCAAATCCGAGAAGACCGATCCTTAATCACGACCACTCTGTCAAGAGTGAACGACTAAGAAGAAGAATGTATCAAAACCTTGCAGTTAATTTTGACCAACATAGTCCTAACTAAAATATAACCTACCTAAAGTTCAGTCAAGTGTAACTTGGGGATCCAAAAATAAATCAATCCCAAGATACTGCTTGGAAAGGAAGTCAGTGGTCTAAATTAGAAACAATGGTGTGGATTGATATTCCCCAAATTGAAGCGATCTTTGAGCGTTTGAAGCCTTGCCCGTGGAAATAGTAAATCTAAATCACTCATCCATGAACGTACATCCCAAACTTGATTGAAAAGCCAATCAGTATGGAGTGCCTGGCTTGTGGATGGATATTGTAGGTATTATTTGTACAAAGGTAAATGATTGCCCGTCCATATGCAAATATATGATTGAAACAATTGTAAATAAGTAACTTATTTACTTAATTTGGCCTGCTTACTTTTGCATAAAATTTAGTACCACCTTAGTACTTAGATTATTATACTAGTGATAATAAATTAGTTGTATATTTCATTTTTAACAGTTAGGCAGAAGTCCATATAGATACCTATTTATAAGTACCTACTTAGCTGATTATGGAGAGTTTTACTCAAAGGAGCTACAACCACAAGTGCTTTTGCATCAAAAGGGTACTCGCCTGAAGGCTTTTGCCTTTGTGAGAACTTTTATTAACCCTCATCATCAAGTCATGTTTTAACAAACTTTTTTTAAATGGCATATGTATCTAGTTTAGGTATAATAAAGATCCTCGCATGAAATTTAAAAATTACAACCGCGCGGGGTAATTCGAATTTAACTACCTATTTAATTTATGCTATTATAATAGCCAAAATAGTAAGAATTAAGTACCTATGTGACATATCTTAAATCAACTTATACCTAATAGGTAACTATACAAAGGTCAATTTTGGATAACGGTCTACCTACTTCTTAATTAAGATTTTAGAGTTGTGTACCCTACACAAACTTAATTTGATATTATGGTACTTAATTGGTAATAAAATTGAATTCATTATGAAGTTAGAAAATTGATCAAAGGTTCTATTAATTTCTCTTACTATAAATTGTTCAAATATTATAATATTAATTTGATAAACTTGAGAACTCCAGTACGGAAATTATATTGAAGGATACAATTTTGCAAAGTAAATATTTTTTTGGGTTTCATAGACCTTGTTCTACATTTACTTACATTGGTAAAAGTTAAAGCTAAAATAAGATATTTAAACCGGCGGACGAACTACTTTTACCATAAATTATCTTATGTAAAGTGAGTGTCACTATGAAGAGTGAATTTTACATTGTATCTATCCATATAAGTACCGATATAGTCGATTAAGTACCGTCAATCTTGCTAATTGCAAAGAAAAATACACGATATTAAACTTCTACAATTATCTGTATCTAGAAGCTAAATTAATCAAGCAAAATCTGCTTCAAAATCAATCAAGCATCATCTGAGCATCTGGTTTATTCGTTTTAAATATGACAGAATATCCAGTCCCTAGACTATACATTACACCTCTAGTGACAAAGCTTTGCTTCATGGAAATTGGAAATAAATCCTCAAATATCCATGGGAGCACGGGCGAAGCGAAGCCTTATTTTCCATTTGTCAGGTATTTTATCCTTTGCAGCATACAATATAAATGTTAATACAATAAGTATACAAAGAGCTGCAATGCGGTTTTGTAGCTTCCAATCAGTGACTCGATGATAAATGAGAACCGAAAATCAAAGCAGTAGTATTAAATCATTAATCAAAATCTGGCCTCTGACTTACGAATTTCATAAATGAGACAGATTAAGAATACGATTTTCAGTATGTTGGATCTCAGTCTTTATTTTAAACAGTCTAAAATTAGTCGGGGCCAGATAAAACTTTCCCCCCCCTCATATCTTACGTCCTCTGTAAAGGCTGCTTGGAAGAAATCTCACCCAATGTGCATATTGTGATAAGGCCGCCTTTTGTATGAGTTTGTTTCTGACATTTTATTTATGCAATAAAGTGTTCTCTATATATGTTACTATGTCAGGGGGTCAGTTTTATCTTAATGCCTTTATTTCTAAATACAATATTGTCATGGAAATATCGATCAAGTGGTAATTTTAACTAAATGTAAGAGAAAAAATATCGTTCTAAAAAAAATTAAATGCGCGAGGTCAACAGAGAGCTTCATTCAGACGCAAAAACAAAGTGAGTAAAAATGTGATTTGTGGCCATGTTTTCAGCCATTTTGTTGGTGAAACTGTTTCAGGAACTCGCGATGACTTTTATTTCATCTCTTTATGATACAGATACAGGTACCACACAACCTTTGCGCTTTGCTCATTACAATGTAGCAAAAACACTTTCCACTATCTGTAAAATAATAAAAGTAATAATGTAAGTTGATATGTACATCTTGTCTCTTTTGCTCCCCAGCTTCGAGCGCGTGAAAAGTAGCGCGTAAGTTTCCTACGGGAACAGTGCTTTTTCTAGGGATAAAACGTCCTTCTTAGTAGGTATACTTCAAATTATGTGTACTTATGCGAAATTTCAGAAAGATTGGTTCAGTAGATAAAGCGTGAAGGGGTAACAAACAAACTCATTTTCGCATTTATAATATTAAGGCATCTGGATCGGGAGCAGTGTTGCTAGAGAGATGCAATTTTTAAAAATCCTTAAGGCTTTGCTTGAACATCCATTAAAGTCCGTAGATTGCCTATACATAAAGTCGTCGATCTACGGATTAAGGTAGAGGCAATCTACGGATTTGTGAGTAAAGTCTTACGGATTTTTTGAAATTGGGTCCTAAATAATAATTAGGGTCCTAAATCGGGCCGTGCGTGTGCCTATAGTTAGGATTAGGATCAAGACAAAAAAAAATGAATAACTAACAAAGTAAACCCGTGCATGCAATCCTCGGTCGTCAGTTACACAGGACGTGATGAAAACGTATTGCACAGGTCACAAGGGTTGCGCAAAGTAAATACAGAACAACTGTAAACAGTCCGGGATTCATGAATAAATACTTATACCTATTGGTAATCCGATCGTCAGGTGTCAATATGTAAATTGCAACGGTGCAAATAAAATTGATATGCGCAATATAAATTTAGCTACATCTAAGATATCCGGTCGTTAAAAGCGGAGGCAATTAATTCTGTGGCGGAGGTTTGTCTAGCTTTTTAACAATGCATAGATCAATTTATAGGTAGGTTAGGTAGGTATTCTATAAAAAATACTAAATTAAAAAAACTGAAAATTTTGTAGTTTGCAACTGTACTTTTTGGATTATTGCAGAGGTCCTCGTAGTGATTTTTTTTTAATTTTCCCCTAGAAAATTACACCACTATCGTAGTTTTATTTCAAAATCTAAAAACACTGACAAACCACTCCTTTTTGAGAACCCTACATAAGTAATGGTAAAACCGTATTGGAGATATCTGAACATTGAAATGAGCACACAAAAATACGTGAGAACCTCACCTTAATTGCCTTTCTTGATTGTATTAGTGATATAAGATACTTTTTCTTCGTTTCGAGTGTGTTAGGTATATACCTATTTACCTATATAAACGATACCTGATCGCGTGATCTCGATATAAAACCACCCCTATTGGTTTCTTTTCCTATTATCTTAATCATCAATACATATAATAAAACAGTAAAAATATTTTGTCTGTACATTTAGTATTTTTGACTGAAATGGATAGAGGAACACTTAAAAAGAATAATAGAAAGCAAAAAAAATTTTTTGGAATTTCTTGTCTTGCTGTCTGTCTGTCTGTCTGTCTGTATGTATGATCACGCTAATCTCCGAAAGTACTGAACCGATTTGAATGAAACTTTTTTTGTTGTATAGCTATTAAGCCTGGGCAACATTTAGGCTATAATTTATTTTGAAAACTGGAACACCTGATGAAGAACCTTAACAGAACAGCTCAACTATTTAAGAAATATGGAAATGGTGCCTTAACAAAAGTCGTTCAACCTGATGAGCATTTTCTGATGAGGTATAAAAATTGAAGATCTGGAACATCTGATGAAAAACTCCAAGAGAGATTTTTCATCTAAGCGAAACTCACGCGGGCGAAGCCGCGGGCGACAGCTAGTATACATATAAATGAAGATGAAAATGTGTTAGTATCTTCAAATATTATATATTTTTTAAGTGTCCCAAAACTTTCAGGACTGCACTAGAGCGTCTAGTTTGCCTTGAGATAAAACTAAACCACCGAGATAATAGGTAATAGCAGATTTAAAAAAAAAGGATTATCATACAAAAAATGTTATTTTTGTTGCCTTTAAAGACAAGAAAATTAGAGAAGGCTAAACTTTAATTTACCAGAATATACTTAGGCAAACTGATTCTAAGTATTTTGCATTCTAAACAAAAATGAAATCAATACCTATAAGAAATTGGAACCAAGTCAAGGTTTAGGTATAGACATTTAAGCCTATATAGCTAAAACATATCACATTAGTGTTATGTTAGTTAATGTGTTCTCTGAAACTGTGCGTAAAGTTGTGGCAACTCTACACTGATCCGAGCCAGCCATATTAGTTACACGCTGTGTTATCAGCACACAAACTACTTTGACCCAACAACTGGGGTCTAAACGCAACAGCTGCTTCGATTAAACGTGATCCCCGAAGCATACAAGAGCTGAACTGAGAACAAACACCAAACTATCGCCCATCTAGTCTTCAACCACAGACAACACTTGCTAAATTCGAGAGAAAATTGTTCGCGTGACGAGACATTTTACTAAAAGTAAGGTAATATTTTTCCATTTATAATTGGGTAACTCCTGCTTACTTTTTTGTATGCCAAGTTGTCTTTAATATTAACTTTGTATCTAGAATTTAATAAGATGTACTATGTAACTTTATACAAAAGAAACAAAAGTTTGATATGGTTTCAAGATTTCGAACCTCGCAAATATTTTCTTCAAAATGTACCTATTTAAAAATTGAATGTAATAATTGTCTCTTTCAAGTATTAGGGATATAATATTAAGACATGGGACAAGGGAGTCAATATTGTGATAAACTTACTGGTATGACGTTGAGTTGGGTTATATTGAATTACTTTTTCAGCATAGTATGCTGCTCGTCCTTTCTGACCCTTTACCGTCCCACGTTTCTTGACAAATTTCATATATGTGAAGGAAAAAATATTGACAATATAATTTCGTCCCCTGAAAATTTTCAAATTAAAAATAATATATATAATATTATTAATATTATCAAAAGTAGCTAGTTTAATTTACATACATTAAGTACTATTTTTGTCACATTCTTAAAGAAACAATTTATCGTAAATTGCATTCAATAACATTTATAGACATGAACACAAGGGCGGTGGTGTAAATTGATTAGAAACGTAATTACATTCGAGTGACCTTAACGTATCCTTCTAGTGTGATAATAGCAATCCCATAGCAACATTTCTAGTACAATGGCTGAATTTTACACTAAAATCCCTTATGAAATATACAAGTTTATGTCAAAAAAAAAAACAAGTTACTTAAAACTAGCGTATCTCTTATTATATTTTTAGTAACTTTCAATATTATTTTCAAATCTCACAAGACATCATTATTAACCTCATTAATATTTCGTTTTTCTACTTTAATATCATCTAATTATATTAAACTAGTAACATTTGTAGATGTGATAGGTTTTATCATAAGTACCGTTTTCCCAAACCGGAGCCTTAATTTTCATACGCTAAACAATTATCTGGCAAGTGGATTTTAGTTGAGTGTTGAAACTCAAGTTAATAGAAAGTCAACGACTTGACTCTGCATTTTAATTTGCTATCGATTTATTGGATAAATAGTCTTTATTATTCGATATTGTTAATTGAATATTTTGTTCCGTAAATCTGTCAATATTAATGATTATTTAGGTATATCATAAGATAACTGTGAAAATAATAATTTAAAAACAAAATTGATTCGTTTTCATAATAATTCATAATTCATTTATTTGCACACTAAACAACAACATTAAACATGGTAGTAAAAGGTGTTACAATAATTATGTAGGTGCTAATACATGTTCTGCTTTTAAAATAGCATGCAAATATATACAATACATATAATTATCATAATTTTCGTATATCGTCTCTTTCCAAAAACTCTTTTACTGTGTAGAAGCAACCCCCTATAAGCCATTGCAGCCGAGATAGGGAAAATATTTGTATTACAGAAAAGAGCAATTCGTTTTATGTACGGGCTAAAACGACGCGATTCTCTACGAGAGCTCTTTAAATCAATAAAAATTCTTACGGTTGCATCTCAATACATCTTCAATGTACTTATTTTTGTTAAATCCAATTTAAACCTCTTTAAAAAAATCTGCGATGTACATAGTATAAACACCCGCAATAAGAATAAACTTTATACGCCCTGCTTTAGGCTTAAAAAGGTTCGGCGGTCTTTCGTGGGTCAAAGTGTAAAAATGTTTAACAAGCTCCCTGACGAGGCTATAAATTTACCGATGCAAAAATTTAAAACATATCTTAAAAATACTTTGATGAATAAAGCGTATTACACATTAAGTGATTATTTGAACGATAAAAAAGTTTGGTCTCTCCCTACAACTTCGCCACTCCACACTTGATTACATTCTTTTGATATTGTGAAAAAATAACCTTACCTTTCTTTTTTTAAATTTAATTACATTGACATTTAATTGTTAAACATGTACGTGTATTGTGATCTTCAAGTGACTGAAAGTATTTATTTTTCTAAAATGTTCAAACTTGTGAACGGGTGTTGCCAGATCCTGCTTCGATCCTGATTCGAATTTTATTTTTATTTTTTGTTCTTAACCAATTCATTGTGGTTACTTGATCACAAACATAACATATTTTATTATATTATTATTATTTTTTTACTTATATTTTATTTTATTTTTGACTGTACACAATCTAGTGTATGTATAAAGTTAATGAATAGCCCCTCTGGCATGATAGGCGACCAAGACTGTTTCATGAGTTTCTTTCGGCATTTCTTCTCAGCAGTGGTCGTTCCGAAATGCTAGAAGTTTGTAGCTTTGAGACATAAAATATTATGATTAAATAATTAGTTATCGACGTGAAAAAGAGCCTTCTTTGAAGGCCAAGTTTCAATAAAAAATTTTGACTTTGACTTTGACCATTCTTTAATTTTCTTTAAATTTTTTTTCGTCAGAAGTGATATGTTGAAGTGATAAGTTTATATCCTTAGCCCTATTAGTTTCAAGTACCTCAGAGGGTTATT
Source organism: Ephestia elutella (assembly GCA_018467065.1). Classification (NCBI taxonomy): domain Eukaryota; kingdom Metazoa; phylum Arthropoda; class Insecta; order Lepidoptera; family Pyralidae; genus Ephestia; species Ephestia elutella. Next base: position 9,356,036 of record CM031586.1, read on the forward strand.
CTCAAGTACAGATAGTGCTGTAATAGAATAGCGGCAAACAGGCTAAAATCATGAAAGGTTTCCTGCTCCGATCCACTTCAGTTTGGCGCGAGGTCCCGTTCCGTACAAACGCGCCCCTTCAATGTCTGCAGCTAATCGAGACTCAACTTCGATTACCTACTTTGAAAACTTTCTAAAAAAATTGCAAGTAAAAAAAAAATTTTTAAACATCTCAAGAGCTGAATGAAGTTTACACTTGACCATTTAAAACTAAATTCGTATTAAACAATAGTGAATAGTTTGATACATTGCGAAAGAATTTAGGACAATGTTTTTATTAGTGTTGAGTGCTTTATTTATTACCAGTAAGTACACTTTTGCATTTATCTTTCGTCGTTTTACTAGGTATTAGGGTCCGATCCATTAAGCTGGTCATAACATATTTTTTTTTTTGTAATACCACTTCATTTGTTTAAAAAATATAATCCACATGACTGAATTAAAAAAATACTTAAATAAAAATTAATTTAAGGAGATTTTTTAATTTTAGCGTTCTTTCCACGAGGCATGCCATATTTTTTATGAGTTGAAGTCGTTAAAGAACATGATATTAGAAATTTTACAAGTTAATAAACTTAGCAAATGTTTGCAAGCATGTCTGAATAATTGCAATATACGGGACAGCCAATTCTAAGGATTAATTTGAAAGAATTGAATATTTATTACCTCGTACCTGTTCAGATAATTACACATTTGTGTAATGATCTTATAAAAAATCAATCAGTCGGTTATAGTAACACCGCTTCCATAGGTTTAATTTGACACTTTATCGTTGATATCCATCCAAACTTCCATACCATAAAGGCGCACCTTCCACACTATAAATTTTATAAATACAAAATTCTGTCCAAGAGATTTGGTCATTATTCAAGTTCGTATCAAATATTATAATTTCTTCAACAATATTCTATTGTTCTCCTCTAGTCTCCCCTTTGGTAGAGACCGTTCCTCACACTTTACTCCAGAATCAATGTTGTTTTCCGTGAAACAGAACTTTCCGAGAATCGTGTTTAAGTTCATGCCGCCAGACGAAGCCGCGGGAAAAATTTGGTACATCTATTAAGAGGCTTGTAATTACGGGGTGCTTTTAACTATCACCTCCTCTATGTTAAACTCTGGTAATTAAACCTATTCTGCAATGCTACCAGTTTAAATAGTCTCGACACGATAATTAAAAAGTTAGCACTAGTTTTAATGGCGTTTTAATGTAACGAAGAGACCACTATTTATTCACATAATAAAGTTTTATCCTTTGTGTTTGTTCTTTTAACTTCTTTTAGCATTACCCAACAGCGATAAAATGAGTAGGTACGAAAGGTTTTAAATACGCAATTGGCACTAATTTTTGGTTTGGCCTTTTGCGTTCTTGGTGATTTCATTTCCACCGAAAGATTTTTTATTCTTATTAAGTTAATTTTATTTTATTCTTATTTTCAGATACCTATATTTAGATCGAATAAATTATTTCAATAAGGCACAAGTGTACCACAAAATTACTGAATTGGAAATGTGTATTTTTGCATAACCTTTCGATAATATGTAAAGTAAGCTAGGTAAACTACCTATAAATATTATAGTATTGGGTGTTTATTTCTCGATCAAATACGGCAATGAATGGCTATTTCATTTTTATATGTGAGTTTGTAAGGATATATTTTGTTGATCAATCGCGCAAAATCTGGACGGATTTCGATAAAATTCGGAACACTAATACATAGTGTGCTTATATAGTGTGCAATAATACCAATTGGTTATACAAATTATCCCATGGGTTTTTAACCTACCTACAGTATGACCCTCACTTCAATAACGCAGGTCAAATGCCTTTATAGTGCCAGTAAATGTGTTCATTATCATTAGGGGTGCCATATTCAAAATGAAGTTTGGAGGTCAGCATACGGTATCTCTCCCGGTCCTGAGTGGCGGTGATGAATAATTGTGTTAAAGCAAAATATCTCTGTCTACCCCGTGAGGGATAAAGACGTGATTATATGTAGGTATGTATGTATCTCAGCTCTCAAATATCTTTATTCTTTGCCCCTAATCAAACTCTTACTCTACTCCTTCTACTAACCTTTATTCATAATTTTTATTAAAATTCTCCCCGTTTTTGACACACTAGTTATTGCAATTTTAAATAACCCGCAGTTTCCAAGTTTTACTCGTCGTTTACGTCTCCATTTCTCCATTCGTTTGAGGCAGTTTGAGCTGGCAGTACAATAAAAATAATATGGGCGACAGGCGGTATTGGGATATTATTGCTTGACGTAACGAAATTGGGCCAAGTTATAAATCGGTTTCATGAAACGTCATGATCGTAAAATTGTCTATGAAATAGGAGAATCACTGAATTTATTAAGTCCATTTGCTTATACAATAAACTTTGCCATCCCGTAAAATTAATACAGTATTATCTACTTAGTTACGCTACTCGATTTTTCTGTATAGTAAAAATGTACCTTCCTAACCTATCGCCTACAGAAATCCATGTTGATAAAACTTCGCTTTATAATTAGAGTAGCAATTAAACAACTTTTTTCCTGTCATACAAATAACAGAAGTAGCTCAATTTTAAAGGGTCGCCTTTAAAATTGAGTTAAAATATATCGTTGAATTTCACACAGGAGAGCACTAAAGGTGTTTTCAAGTTACAAAGCTGATATATATTTTTTATCCCACTTTCGCATCAAAGCTTACGTTTGGTCACGTCCAGAGGATTTGATCCTGGCCTTATTTATAATCTCGGATTTTCGGGATCGAATAGAGACAATCTCTAAATTGAAAAAAGTAACTTGTCTAGCGTGACCTGAATTAAACGTCCCGATTTTTTCTTTCCTTTACCGAGTTCACTTATACCTTGGAATTTTTTGTTAACAGCAATGAACTAATATACCATAGAACTCTAACAACGCCAAAAAAATGGTTCCACGAAATATGAACCTAGGTCGGCGGGGCGTAAAATAGAAACCTCACTTCGCCTCAGTTCGACGTGGCGCAGCGAGTTCAACGGTTGTACTTGTACCTAACGCATAAGTGTCAAAGAGGGATTTTCCGAGACACAAATTTAAAAAAAAATGTCCCTGATGACTTCATAGATGGCGCTTAAGCAAAGGCGAGAGATAAAGTTCCATACAAAAAGCAAAAAATCACGGGATTGGCATTAAAAAAATAAATAAAACTTAGAAAAAAACATCTAAAAAGTATCAATATTGTGATTTGTGCAACTGTCAAACTGTTAGGTGATTTTTTCTGCCTCGGGTTGACAAGAATAAACGCATCATAAAGGTTTAGAAATTATTACGACTCGGCTTTCATAAAACGCTATCTGTTGAGACTTTTTAATACTGATTTTTTTTTCTTAATTAGCTGTCAGAAAAATCGCTCATTATACGTATCATCGAGTAATTATTTCTCAAGTTTAATTAGCAAAAATATGCCATCGTGTGTCGTAAAGTGGTGTAGAAATCACACGATATGAAGAACAGCGTTTGATTGGCTGCCCCGTGACCTTGACGCGCCTAATCGTGTACTAGCTTTTTCTATGAGAATGTGTGAGTGTCTTGTTGTATTTAAGTACATTTGTTTGCGTAAATGGAACCAAGATTTGAGCGTTCGTAATATGAGAGTTACATTTCCATATTTATTTATAATTCAATGGTTAACAGTATCTATTATCTAGGTATATTTTCTATTTCAGTGAGAATTTATTACGGTTTTGTGCCAAAGAAGTACTAAAGACACCTTTATGTTACAGAAGATTTTTATTGTTACTACTATTACGAATGGATCCCGATAGATTTAAAACATGCTATTTTATGATTTTATCTAAGGAAACATAGACTTAATATTTTGTAATAATACGTAGGTACTTATTTTATTTTATGATGTAATAAAATAATAACTTTTAGTGATTCATTCTTTCAATCTCTTTTTAACTTTATTAGACTTCTGAGAATTAAAAAAATGTTACAGTTAAGTATTTTTATGTGAATGCAGTGCAAAAATTGACCAAATATGCATTTCACACATTGTTAAGATTACGGTATTCCCAGAGGAATGAATTCCCTATCGTGTTACACCGCTACACCACTCTATATGCATGGGGTGCATGAAAGGAGCCTCCCCGTGTGATGTATTGAGCCCCCATACATCCGGCGCACCCTGGGCAACAATCTGCGAGGACGGTCTAGTCGGTAACGCAGATTGGCCGATCCTTTCACCACAAAATGGCAACAAAAAACAAACGGCTCTTCTTAGAGCCATCCCAAAACAAAAGGCACTTTTCAGCGCCACACAACCAAAATCTATTATGTCAACAAACTAATTGCCACGTCCTTTGTATTCAAGAAACCCACAGAAACTCTTTATCAATCCGCCTCTACATTAACGGGATGTCGCTCTTGGCAGAAATACCACACTCCAAACATGGAAGTGCAATATTTGTAAGACCAGAACTGTCAGCTACTTCTGCTTCCTGCTACCTTACTGACAACGACACTGAGATAATCAGTGTTGATATAGGATCCTGCTCCATTACATCTGTATACAGCCCACCCGGTAAAACTTTTGATTTCTACAAGACTCCAGAGTTTAAAAAGCACACAGCCAAAATAGTCATTGGTGATTTTAATAGCCACAGTATCACATGGGGCTACAATGTGAATGATGTAAGCGGTGACTCAGTAGAACAATGGGCTGAACTTAATGATCTGGACCTAATTCACAACCCGAAACACCCAGCCTCCTTCTATAGCAGACGATGGAAGCGGGGGCATAACCCAGACCTACTATTTGTTAGCCCTAATATCTCGCAAAATGCTCTAAAAACCACCTGTCAACCTATCCCAAAAACACAGCATAGACCAATCATGTGTAGTATCCAAGCGGTGGTAAAACCTTCAGTAATACCATTCTGACGCCGATTTAACTTCAAAAAGGCAAACTGGGATCAATATGCCAAAAGCGTGGATGAAAGTCTGCGAGGTGTCATGCCTTCACCGGATAACTACGATAAATTTGTTGAAGCGATCTGGACAGCATCTCAACAACATATCCCACGTCGCTGCAGCACTGCCTATATCCCGGACCTAACAGGAAATAACGCAGATCTAATGTCTAAGTATTTCCAGGCCACACAGGTTCAGGTGCGACTTATAAAGTCCTCGGCTAGAGCAAGCACATCGAAGGAGAGTGCCCCTCCGGCAAAAGAAGGATCTGGACTGAAAGCCAGAGACATAGACGTACAGACGGACGAGCACTCGTGCTCCTGCAGTTGCGGTGGCAGGCAGCCGATTGCCGGTAAAGGATCTGACCAGCTGATGGGTACCTATAAGGCGGTCCCAGGAAGCGGTCGAAAGCCTGACCAGGCGATTGGCAGCCATACGCCACAAAGTTCCCGTCCTAATGAAGACCGGGAGTCGCGGCAGCTGCCTCCTCTTGATATGGACTTCGAGGAGTCCCGTATACTGGAGGAGGATCTGCTAGACGACCCCGAGTCTAATTAGAACGGGACATAGCATATTTGGTGTGTGTTCTTCTAACACACACACACACACACACATTACACAATGGGTCACACCATAAATAAAAAACACACAAACACTATAAAAATTCTTCAAGTAAACCTTCACCACTGCCGAGAGGCTATGACAGAACTTAACCGGTATGTGGTTGAGAAGGGTATAGACATCGCCCTGTTACAAGAACCATACGTGGCCAACAAACGTGTTGTTGGCCTCGGCTCCCCTGGGAGGGAAACTCTTCTATCACAACGATGGTGAGCAACCCCCGGACGTGCATCTTTGCAAGTAACAGGGTCAGATCATTAGGACTAATAGAAACGCTATGTTACAGAGACCTTGTTACAGTGGAAATCACTGTGGAAAGGGAGAAGAACAAGAAATCAAGAGTGGCGCTTGCTTCGGCTTACTTACCCAGTGAGACCGATTATAAACCGCCATCCCAGGAGCTAGAAGAGGTGATAAGGATGTACAAAGGTAAGGACACCCAGATTGTTGTAGGCCTTGATGCCAACGCCCACCATTTGGCCTGGGGCAGCACGGACTGCAACAAGAAGGGAGATCTGCTTTTGGATTTTATTGTTGCCTCTGATCTAGAAATTTTAAATATAGGGAATGTGGCCACTTTTGTCACACGCGCGCGAGGAGGTGCTTGACATCACCATATCGACACGCGAAATAAGTACCTTTGTCAAGAATTGGACAGTCGATGAATCCGACGCTTTTTCGGACCATCGTCGCATAACGTTCAACATAGACTGTGTATGTGATAGTGTTACAATAAGGAATGCCAGAAAAACGAACTGGGACATCTTCGAAAACGAAATGAAAAAATGGGTCCCGGGGGAAACAATGGCTCTCAGAAGCAAAGAAGAACTAGACAAAGAAGCTGAAAGACTTAATAATGCCCTGAAAGAGGCATTCCACAAGGCTTGTCCATTGACGGTGATCAAACCAGGCAAGGGACAACCATGGTGGAATAAGTCACTGCAAAAAGCCAGGAAAAGAACCAAACGAGCTCTCAGAGTCGCCCTAAAGAACAAGGACGACAATGAGAGCTGGGAGAGGTATAGACAAGATAGAAACACATTTAAATATGACTGTCGCAAAGAAGACAGGGGAGGCTGGAAAGTCTATAGTGGGGAAATCTCCAGCTACCCTGAAGCAGCAAGACTGGTGAAAGTACTCGCCAAGGATAGAAGCAGCCAACTAGGTAGCATTAGGAAGGATAAAGTTCTAATTACTAACCCAAAAAGAAATCTTAGAGAACATGATGGACACGCATTTTCCCGAATGCGTGGACTTCGTCGATGAAGAAATGACCACGGTGACCTACTCCGGAGGTGCTACAGCGGTCATAACAAAAGAATGGATAGAATGGAGTGTGGAGTCCTTCCAACCCTACAAATCACCTGGGCCGGACGGGATTATCCCGAAAATGCTCCAAATAGCATTGAAGTATATTATAGAAGACCTACTGAAACTGTTTTCAAGCAGTATCGGTACCAACTACATACCAAAATGTTGGAGAGAGGTAAGAGCAGTCTTCATTCCAAAGCCGGGAAAAAGCTCGTACCAAGAAATGAAATCTTTCAGGTGCTTAAGCCTTTCCTCCTTTATGTTAAAGACAATAGAGAAAATTTTAGACAAACAAATAAGAACTGAAATAGAAAAGACCTCAAATCCACTACATGGAAATCAACATGCATATATGGAGGGCAAATCTACAGAGACTGCCCTCCATAGCATAGTGACACGGATTCAGAGATCAATTAGCGAATCGGAATATGCCCTTGGGTGTTTCTTCGATGTGGAAGGAGCATTCGATAAAGCAACCCCGGAATCAATAGAACAAGCTCTTGAACGAGAGGGTATAGACAAACAGATTTCAGGATGGATAAAAAACATGCTGAAACATAGATCAATCACTGCGGAGCTAGCAAACACCACACATACAATAAGAGCAAAGAGGGGTTTCCCACAAGGTGGTTGTCTTTCGCCCCTCCTGTGGTGTCTGCTTATAGATGAACTTATCCAAAAACTAAACAAACTGCACATATACACACAAGTATATTCAGACGACGGTGCACTTCTAGTATCAGGAAAAGTTCTTAGTGTCATAAGAGATATTATGAATAGAGGATTAAAAGTAACCCTAGAATGGTGTAGGAGCAAGGGACTAAATTTGAATCCAAATAAAACCAAGCTCGTTTTATTTACCACCAAAAGGAACAAGTCGTTACCTGCTCCTATCCAAATCAATAACACCAATCTAGAGATGGTAAGAGAAATCAAGTATCTGGGTGTTATCATAGACGACACACTTACCTTCAAGTCTCACATCGTGGACACTTGCGCAAAAGCGAAAGTGGCCATGATGCAGTGCCGAAGAGCGATAGGAAGAACCTGGGGAATGAAACCCGAAATATTCATATGGGTATACAAGGCAATAATAATGCCAAGAATTCTTCACGGTGCCATAGTGTGGTGGCATAAAGCTGCTCAAAGTACCAACAAAAGGGAACTAGACAAGGTCCAAAGACTGGCTGGACTGATGGTATCGGGGGTGATGAAATCAACCCCGACGGCGTCACTAGAAATGGCCCTCGGTCTAAATCCATTGGACATAGAAATAAAAAGGAGGGCAACAGAGCAATGGTTTCGACTAAAAAGCCATAAACTCTGGAAAGGGATACACACAGACAAAGGTCACGTGGAAATAGAACGCGAATATATAGGTAACCTGTCAATGATCCTAGCAAATAATGATCTCATCAGGAAAGCAAGGATCTTTGACAAAAAGTACAAGATACACATAGGTACCAGAGAAGACTGGGAAGTCGCAGATGAGGCGGGCATTGTCGCGACAACCTGTTTCACTGATGGCTCCAGGAAAGAATCTACAAAGCTATCTGGCTCCGGCATACTGATCACACATCAGGACGGTACAGAATATGAAAGAACCGTAAAATTGGGTAAATACGCTAGCGTGTTCCAAGGAGAAATAAACGCAATCCTAGAGTGTGTGAACACTATAAGCGAATGGCCCGACAATACGGAAAAAGTCATCATATACAGTGACAGTCAAGCAGCGCTAAAAGCACTAGATAAAGAAGAAACAACGTCGGCGTTAGTTAAAGAATGCAAGGATGCTCTGAACAGGCTGGCCAACAATACTGCGGTCACTGTGGCCTGGGTTCCAGGTCATAGAGGCATAACTGGCAATGAAAGAGCAGACGAACTTGCTAGGAAAGGAGCAGATGAAACCTTCGTGGGACCTGAACCCAGACTTCCCATAGCCTATGGGATAACGAAAGGCGTCATCAAGCATAGAATGAAAGTAGAATCCAATAGAAGATGGAGAAGAACTAGAAGTCTAAGACAATCTAAAATCTTCATCAAAGCAGCAGACCAAAAGAAATCAAAACACCTGCTCAAATTGAGCAGGAAGAACATTAGAATCATTATAGGAATCCTCACAGGACACTGTCAACTGAACAGACACTTGACAGTGATTAAGCAAATGGACGATCCCATTTGTCCCAGCTGCCTGGAAGAAGAGGAAACTAGCTTTCACTTAGTAGCAGAATGTCCTGCATTTGCCGCTGCAAGGAGAGAAGTATTAGGCTCAGACGTCCTATCTGAGGATGATCTGAGCAACATTACAATAGGGCAGATGTTAAAATTCTGCAAAGTAACAGGTAGATTCAATGGGTCGCCACCAACGTGAGTTACCAGGTAACTCAAAACCCTATACGGGTCTCGGGGAATTGGGTGAAATGGTCCCAGCATAAGTGGACTGATCACCCGTCTGGTGCTCGCGCTGGCGTCCCCACATAGTAAATAAATAAATAATGTCTAAGTACGCAACTCTTTTTTTCCAAAGACCCTTTTTCTGTAGAAACAGTTTCAACCGGTGAATAACTCATGGCTCAACTTGCCGATAGCCGTCAACAGAAGTGGGTTGATCTGGTTGAATCCATCGATATGAAACACACTAGTAAAAAAGCTTGGGTACTCTGCACAAACTTCCCGCTGACCCACCCGCTGCCTCTGAACCTGGCCCAGTAACCGCAAATGGAGTAGCACATCAATTACTTATGAACGGAAAATCCACACTAAAACGAACACGCAGAACTCGCTCCGACATCTTGGCTGATGATACATCCCGCACAATTAGTGACACATTTACATTCCAGGAGATGGAACTGGCCATTAAAGGCCTCAAACCAGGAAAGGCAACTGGAGTCGACGATATCACAGTAGAACAACTTCAACACCTGAATTCAATAGCAATAACCTGGCTTTTAAACATGTTCAATGGATGTATTAACAGCACTAAAAATCCCAAAGAAATGGAGGAAAGCAAAAGTGATTGTTTTACTTAAACCCGGTAAATCACCCCTTAGTCCTAACCACTTCCGTCCAATTTCCCTCCTGTGCCATACGTACAAGTTATTTGAACGACTTTTACTTAACCGACTAACTAAGACAATAGACAATAAACTAATACCAGACCAAGGAAAATCCTGCTGTAGTCAAGTCCTAAACTTGACTCAGCATATTGAGGATGGTTTTGAGCGCGGTCTGATCACGAGGGCAGTGTTTGTCGATCTCAGTGCTGCCTATGATACTGTTAACATAAACCTCCTGCTTGAAAAAGTAGCAACTCTTACAAACGATTTACAGTTCATCAAAATCCTTGGAGAAATGCTACGAAATCGTCGATTCCAGGTGCTTCTACATAACCACAAGAGCAGATGGAGGGGCTTAAAAAATGGTCTCCCTCAAGGTAGTGTCCTTGCACCTACCTTGTTTAATATTTACACCAACGACCAACCCCTTCCTCCTTCCACCAAGCGCTTCATATATGCTGACGATTTGGCTCTTACAGTCCAGTCAAAATGTTTTCTAGATATTGAAACTAAGTTAGAAATAGCTTTAACGCAGCTTTCAGCATACTATAAATCGAATGCACTACGCCCAAACCCCTCTAAAACAGAATGCTGCGCTTTCCATCTGCGCAACCAGGAAGCAGGAAGAAAATTAAACATCTCGTGGGACGGCGTAGAAATTAATCACAATTTTACACCTAAATATCTGGGCGTGACCTTGGACCGCTCACTGACATATAAACAGAACTGTCGTAATTTGAAGGCCAAGGTCACCTCACGGAATAACATCCTACGTCGTCTTACGTGCAGCCACTGGGGTGCGTCGCCTCATGTCCTGCGAACAAGTGGCGTTGCTCTATGTTACTCAGCTGGAGAATACGCAGGCCCAGTGTGGAGTAACTCAGCCCATGCTAAAGAGGTAGATGTAGCCCTGAACACCACCTGCCGCATTATTACTGGTACCTTGAAGCCCACACCCTTGTCTCACCTTTACTCACAGTTCGGTATAGCTCCACCTAGTGTCCGACGTAGAGATGGGTTAAGGACTGAGTATTTATCTAAGGATGAGTAAATACTCATAAATACCCATTTCTACTGAGTTTTTATCCTTAATCGACAGTAAATATTTTTTAATGAGTTAGTCTCATAAATTGAATTGGAACTGTGAATTTACAAAATTATAAAGGATATAGAACTTATTGGGGTGATTAATTAATAAGTACTTAATGGAAAAGTACCAAAATTGCAATGCATTTATTCTAAATCTACAAATTCTGTCAATAATCGTCTGTAGGATTACCCTTTTAACTACTCATGTGGTAGGATAGTGTTTTTTTAGGGTTCCGTACTCAAAGAGTAAAAACGGGACCCATTACTAAGACTCCGCTGTCCGTCTGTCCGTCCGTCTGTCTGTTACCAGGCTGTATCTCATGAACTGTGATAGCTTGACAGTTGAAATTTTCACAGATGATGTGTTTCTGTTGTCGCTATAACAACAAATACTAAAAAAAGAATAAAATAAAGGGGGAGAGCCCCCCAAATTTATTTTACAACAAACGTGTTTTTGTTTTTGCCGTTTTTTGCTATATTTTTTAAATGTTGTATAGATAATGGTATAGGATAGACCCTTCGTGCGCGAGTCCGACTCGTACTTGGCCGGTTTCATTGTTACTTGTAACAACACGCGTACCTCACTTGAAAACGACAGTTGGCTCTCATCAGTCCTAGAAAGTGCACGCGATAGTTATTGAAGGACTGGACTTAACATTATTGTTTATAGTAATTAACCTTTTATTCTAACCCGACGAGATCAATAAATGTACCGCGGCTAGTACTTAGAACTTTAATGTTTAGTTAACCTTTTAGTACGGCTCCTTTTCCTAAAAAAAAATCGATTTTATGGTCCTATCCGAAAGAAAGCATAAAACTTGCATAAATGTAACTTTCATATATGTATTTTAATATTGATATGGAAACACGTCGATAAATGATTGTTTCCCCCCCTTTCCCTCCCTTTTATGTCCCAAATCGTGGTTTTTCTATTTTTTATGAAAACGGTAAATGCTACGCAAAAACTGTCGAAGACCAATAAGTTCTTCATTAAATTCTCTATAATATTGCCTTTGGATGTATGTTGATAGGAGTTCTCTCTCTCAGCCGAAAGACGTCCACTGCTGGACAAAGGCCTCCCCCAAATATTTCCACAATACCGGTCCTGCGCTGCCCGCATCCATGCGCGTCCCGCGACCGTCACCAGGTCGTCGGTCCACCGAGTGGGAGGCCTGCCAACACTACGTTTTCCGGTTCGTGGTCGCCACTCGAGAACTTTTCTACCCCAACGGCTATCTTTTCTACGAGCTATGTGCCCCGACCACTGCCACTTAAGTTTGGTGATTCTGCGGGCTATGTCGGTTACTTTAGTTTTCCTACGGATCTCCTCATTTCCGATTCGAGGAAACTCCGAGCATAGCGCGCTCCATCGCCCTTTGGGTGACCTTGAGCCTTCTTATGAGGCCCATAGTAAGTGACCACGTCTCTGTTCCGTATGTCATTACTGGCAACACACATTGGTCAAAGACACTTGAGACATTGCGGTATTTTGGACTAAAAAAAAAAAAAAAGATATCGCGAAGCTTCCCGAACGCTGCCCAGCCGAGTTGGATTCGACGATTGACCTCTTTCTCAAAGTTGGACTTAACTAACTGAACTGTTTGTCCCAGGTATACATAATTGTCAACAACTTCGAGTGTAGAGTCTCCAACCTTCAGAGGAGTGGATGCGACACGGATATTAAACATCATTTTCGTCTTGTCCATGTTCATTTTTAGACCCACTTGTTGAGAGGCTCTTCAGAGGCCATCGAGCACTGTGCCTAGGTCTTCAAGGTCTCAGCAATGACTACGATATCGTCAGCGAATCGAAGGTGGGTGATGTACTCGCCATTAATATTGATACCGAGTCAGCTCCAGTCCAGAAGCTTGAAAACATCTTCCAGGGCGGCAGTGAACAGTTTCGGAGATATCACGTCTCCCTGTCTCACCCCTCGCTGCAACTGGATAGGTTTCGAGCCTTGATCCTGGAGACGGACCGACGTGGTGGCGTTTTCATACAAACACTTCAGCGCTTCTATATATCGATAGTCAATTTTACACCGTTGGAGAGACTGTAGCACAGCCCAGGTCTCGATCGAATCGAAGGCTTTCTCGTAGTCCACAAACGCCAAGCATAATGGCTGATTATACTTTGCAGTCTTCTGTATAATCTGCCGCAGCGTATGTATGTGGTCTACGGTACTAAAGCCTTTTCGTGAATAAGGACTTGATAGGACTTACAGTTTACAAAATATACCCATGCTAAAATATTTTTTTTCTTTGAATACGAACTTTTACTATTACTGCATGGCCGTAAAAGTGGCGGAACACTTTTTGGGTACAATCTGAATGGATCGTTGGAATGTAAAATCTGTTTTTACTAAATAAATGATTTTGAATTTTTTCTTTTTAAACTTTGTTGGCGATGGTAACATATGTCGACACGAAGTCTGGGACCACTATATCAGAAATCGAATGCTGTCCGTGATATTAAATACGAAATTCTACCAAGACCGTGCAGTAATAGTTAAAGTTCGCATTAAAAAAAAACATTCTTGTAGCATGGGCATATTTTGTAAACTATAAGTCCTCTATCAACATGCATCCGAAGGCAATAGATATAAAGAATTTAATGAATAACTATTGGTCTTTGACAGTTTTTGCGTAGCTTTTGCCGTTTTCATAAAAAGTAAGCTAGTAATAGAATTGTAATGTTTAAGTAGTTAACCTTTTATTCTAACCCAACAAGAACAATTAATGTATCGCTGCCAGTACCTACTAAGAATTTTTACATTCAAGTTAACCTTTTATTTTTACCTGAAAAGAACATTAATTGTTCTGATGATCCCATTTTCAGTGCTAAAAATTAAAGGTTAACTTAAATAAAGTATTAAATTAGGGCTCCATTGCATACAAAAGTTTATACTCATGCTTTTGGATAAATACTCAGTAAGAATGAGTAAAAACGGATAAATACTCATATTTATCATTCTTACCCAGTAAATACTATTTAGTATTTACTGACCGCCCATCTCTATCCGACGCGATATTTCATGTTCGGTAGAGATAAAGAAGCAGATAGAAGACAGTAGATACCCGCTCTATGGCCACGTCCCACCGCCCACTCGCCTAAAAAGCCGTAAAAGCTTCCTTAAGCAGCCCAGCTTACAGGCCAAAGGGGCCTCCAAGGCCAGGTTGGATTTGTGGACACATAAATATCCTCCGCTATCTACGGACCTCTCTCCAGCCGAGAAGCTCCCACCGGGTGGTGATCTCCCCTGGGCAGTCTGGAGGACTCTAAACAGACTCCGGGCTGGTGTTGGGAGATGCCGTGAAAACCGAGTCAGATGGGCGTACTCGTCTGATAGCCTTTGCGACTGTGGAGCCGTCCAATCTATGGCTCATATTTTAACCTGCCCCAACTGCCCTTCCTCCTGTACCTTGGAGGACTTGAATGAAGCCAACGATAGGGCGGTGGAAGTGGCCAAATACTGGTCGAAAAATCTAATTTGTGCCATTTCGACTCGAGATGAAATGAAAACCACTCTATATATTTGGCATTGCTGTCAAGAACAGTAACACCTTTGGATTGCGCGTTTTGTTATTTGTAATAACTCGATTTGTAAGAACATTTCGTAAGGTTTTCCTATATTTTCCTTACGTTTATTTATGTTATTCACAGAAAAAAATCATGACAGTCATTCCTATAATAAGTTTTTATTACCGAACAAATTTCAGATTCCTACTTGAAATCGATTAAAAATTTGACGCAATGATCGTAAACATACGTAGGTTCAAACCACGGCACGGTCAACTAAAATGGATAATTTTTTTCAGAAAAACCCTCAAGGATTTTTGGATCAACCAAAAAATATATATTTCTGTGGACAACCCAAGGATCATGGTTGAGCTCACGGTAGCAACTAACGAGTGGAAACTAAACGCGCACAAACGTACCTATGAACTCTATTGTACCTTATCAATCTAACATAAAAAATATTTTTAGAAATACTTTTGATACCGATCGATTTTTGTATATAGTGAAAGACTATAATTTTAATTAAATTTGTAAATAATTAGATAGTGCGCTTTTTAATTCAATATATTTGAGTTGGAACCATGCAGGACGAATCTACAACATTCAAAGGAATTCCAATTTAAGTCCGTATTGAAATCAGCAACGCGATAATAAAGTTCCAATGGCTTTTATAGCAAACCATAAAAGCTTAGGCACTTTGATTTAATATAAAATGAAGAAATGATTCAGCACTTGTACGTACAGCCATATCAAGATGAATAGGAAAATTGAAAATATTGGAAGCCGTTTATATAATTATAATGGAATAATAAAATGTGGATGGTTATGTTGCTAATCACGTACGGTATCAGTATAACACTTTAGACGGTTATTTTTATCTTAACAATAAAGGTACACATTTGAATTTTAGAAACGATTTGTTTTAGGAGGCTAGGAGCTAATTAATTCATAGTACTAACTAAGTAGGTAAGTATCTAATTTCTTTTGTAGTAGTATAAGTATGCATTATTGTTGGCGATAATGTGACAAAATACACATACCTAAACCTAATCTATACAAGGTGTAACGTAAATGGTATTACTATACAAAGTGGAAAGATTCGTTATCATGGGTAGATCCTTTATGTGAAGTTTTAGATTATTTGCAGCACTTTTAAAAAGTAATGTTAAAAAAATAAATTGTAAAGCGAAATCTTTGCCATGTAAACAAACACTGCACATCACTATTCAGGGTATTTCAATGTCAAGGTTGCCTTTGCACTGCTCACACACAAATTATTCCACCTTCTCGGTTACTATGAAAACCTGGTACTTTGAGCACTATCCGCTTTCGTCACCTTTTGACGTTTTTTTCACCTTTGGTTTTTCACCAAAGTTTTCACAATGAGACCACTCGCCGTCACTTTACACGTGTCGGCGGGAATTTTTCAATTAATTACTTTTATTTAAATTGATTGATCATTGTAAAAAGAACCATTTGCAAGTCGCTTTTCACGCATAAATATTTTTCATTTTGACACATAAACTACTCAGGTAATAGTGACAGTTACGTGATATTGGTGCTGTGTGCCAGTTACATTTTCAAAATGAGGCTAGGTGTCATCTTTTTTCTAGCCAAACTCACACCACCTTTTTAATTCTGCCATCTTAGTTCAAAATAAATATCCTACACGAAGTCCGTGTTGCTGATAAATATGATATTTTCCGAATGAACCTCCCATTATTTCATGGATCCCTCGTATAAAATCAATATTTACCTTTAATTTTTGTCATGTACCATGAAGATAAAAAGAATTTTTTAATTTTAATTTTTGGCCATACCAGGACCAAATATCAGCCTAACAAAGTGCAAGTGACCCCTTTTTCAGAGTTCATTTAAAAAAAAACTCAAAACCTTTTTTTATTTTGTCAGAATGTCAATTCTTCAGACTTACAGAAAGTGTTATCATTTGCAAAAAAAGAGTGCGGAACCTATTTCACAAATTCTAATTTATTACAATACCAGGCGCAGAATCAAGGAGGTGTGATTTAATTTTGATAGTGATAGATGATTGACCTTGAATCCAACAGCTGTTTACTGTCATAGTGGTGAATAGTGTTGTACCAATTCAAGTTGAAAAATTGTGTATATGTATTGTTTTTTTATTAAAAATTAAAACAGAAACATACAAGACTAAAAACGTCTGGAACTAGTTTGAAACCGTTGTCACAATAGGCTCAATCGATATGGATTTAGGTATTCCGTTACACCTTGTCAAAGTCATTTTTTTTTTTATTGAAACTTGGCCTTCAGAGAAGGCTCTTTCTCACGTCGAAAACTAATTAGGTGTTTAATCATAATATATTATGTCTCAAAGCTACAAACTACTAGCATTTCGGAACGACCACTGCTGAGAAGAAATGTCGAAAGAAACTTATGAAACTTGAAAGAAACTCATGAGTCTTGGTCGCCTAACATGCCAGAGGGGCTATTTATTAACTTTATACATACACTAGATTGTGTACAGTCAAAAATAAAATATAAGAAACAAATATAAATATAATAAAACATGTTATTTTTGTGATCGAGTCACCACAATGAAATGGTTAAGAACAAAAAATAAAAGTCCAATCAGAATCGAGCAGACCAGTTCCCCCTGGCAAGTATATTAAGTACTCTTCCGCATATTTCTAATATTTCATACATACATATCTAATAACGAAACAAATGCACAGGTTAAAGAAAAATATCGCACAGATAGCAATCACATTTTTTTACTAATGACAACGATGGATCGAAAAAGGTGCGGATAGGGTAAAACGTTATTTGTATAGTTGAGCATAATGAGCATATAAAAAATAACGAATCAGTAAATTTAAGCCAAGACATCACATTAAATAAAAGCTGTCTACTAGATATTGGCAATATGTTATTTATATTTAGATTGAGGTAAAAGTGAAGCCTGTTTATCTAGTGAAATATATTACAGCCAGTTAATTGAATGTTGGTTTAGCAATATTGCTATTTCCGAGTAAATTCTATAAATTAAATCGTTTGTTTGATTCGTAATGAAAGGACTCAATTCCTAGAAAGGTGTTTCTATTTTAATAAAAAATCAAAGGTTTTAAGAAGACTTATTTGAATTGAATCCAAGATGTATCTTAGAAAATGTTTGATCCGTTGTCAAGATTCATCTCAGCTGTGTCATCAAATTAATTACCTGTATATTTCACTAGCTTTTGCCTGCGATTTCATCCGCGTGGAATTTATTACGTGAAAACTGGGCCAGATTTGAGTGAGACCAATACAACTATGAAAACCGAATAAAATTTCATTCGGAAGTATTTGAGTTTTAGATGTGCGTGCAAACATTCTGAAAAAATATTTTGCCTTCTAACGGCCCAAAAAGACTCGTTTTTCTTAAATATCTGTTATGTATAAACATAGACCAGTTACAGTTTAATTATATTATATCGAGAAGTAATAGAGCATCTGTTGTTGCGAATCGTTTGGTGAATGTTAAGACCATCCTCTCCATCCCCACTCAAGGTAGGTAATCAGATTCTGACCTTCTTTCTCCCCCATGTGCAAGTGGTCATAAGCTACGCTAAACAATCAGATGGGGCCGTATGAGTATGGCTTGCCCCAGACTTTGTTGTATAAAATATACTATCTTGCTTGACCTTAATCTCACTCAATTTAATATTCCACTACATGCCATTCCAAATGTCCAAGTTATGCGTGACAGCTGTTCATTTCACCTAAATTGGACTAATCCAATGTACGTAGGTAACATTCAGCGTTGTCAGACATAAGCTTTACAGCCAATATATGTGGCAAACCACAAAGGTATGTATTTGTCTGCCATGTGTGTTTGAATGACAAAATTCGTTTTCGCAAGCCTAGAATGTAGAAATGGATATATAAACCATCTAGTTTAGAGTTATTTCCATAGTCTTCAGACATGTGAAATTGCCTAACGCTGTGTAATTGTGATGTTATCTCCAAGGCATTTATCTAGTTTATCCACTATAATACTATATATAAATGCCGGGTGATATTTTTCCATAAATTGTTAAACAAATCAATCTAAACATTCAATCTCAACAAGAAATCACAAAATAGAACTTTAAATTAATATCTCAGTCCTGTCGAAGAAAAAGAACTAGATCAAAATCAGATAGACGGACAAACAGCACAGGCACGTCAACATTAAGGGACAGAATTTCGCGTTTTGCCTACCAAATTACTTTGCTTGCACTTACTGTACAATTCTGAATTTTTTGCTAATAATAGATTAGGAAATTAGCAACACACTACAAGAACCGAAAACATGATTTGACTAAGTTTGCTCGATAAAAAATAATCCTAAACATTGTACCTAAATTACCAAAAAACTCAGTAATACGATGATATTTTGAATATTTTATTCAACATTTATTTAGTTCATATGATAACTGAATTTTTAATTAAAGAATTTTTTAAAACAAGTTATTTATTACTACACAATCTTAAATTATAACATTATTCACCTAGGTCCAACGCAATTTTTAATGGAAACATCATACCTTCCTTGTCGTTCATATGGCAACTCGTCTTACCTCTCTGTCCTCAGACCAGCCTGGCG
>CM031586.1:9375322-9676755 GCA_018467065.1 Ephestia elutella
TAAGGACCTCACTTTAACAGAAATTTCGCCATTAATTTGTTTTACAATAAATTTTTTTGTCAATATCTTTTCTTGTGAATTATTTTATTGTTACACCGTTTAGTCGATGCCATTTTTCTGGAACAATCACTAGGAAATACCTAGTCACTCAGTATTCTTTATTCCAAATTGTAAAAAATCCACAATTTTTATTTCAAATGATCCCAAACATTCAAAAATGCCGCGTGCCACTATGACAGGCAGACGACAACTGTAAGAAAGTGACAAGACAGCATGAAACGCCATCTTGACATTCTTGACGGCCATAAAAATTGCCCTGTTTCCATACAAAGCTCTATTTAGTTCCTAGTTGCGACAGACTGATGGAGGGCTTATGGTGTGGCAACTAGAGATGGGCGCTTGGATAAATTTCCGGAAGGTAAAAATGGGAAAGAATGGGTAGAATTGGTAAAAATTAATTTATACCCATTTATACCCGATATTTTTTATTTATACCGGGAAGAAATTAAAATGAAAGTAAATTATCCTTATTTTCTTTAATACTGATAAAATAATAATTAAAGTATAATTATTAGGTGTGTTTTGATTATAAGGAAGATAAATAACTAGTTGTTTTCGGTTCAAATATTAAAAAAACATAAACAACAGATTTAAAATCATATGTATTCAAATAATATTTTGAAAATAATGATGCATTTTAGTATATGGCTGTTTAAAGTAGAAAATCAAAACATCTTCAGTTGTATTATAGACTAACTTTTGCCCGCAGCTTCGCCCGCGTGAATTTCCTTCGGGAACAGTGCTTTTTCCCGGGATGAAAAGTATCCTATGGCCTTCTCAGTACTTCTAACTATGTGTATGTGAAATAGGAAGATTGATTAAGTAGATAAAGCGTGAAGAGGTAACAAACAAACTCACTTTCACATTTATAATATTAGTTAGGATTTGGAGGTAACTTCGCAATATTTTTCTATCGAGAAAATTTTATGCAAGCGTGTTTTTGAGAGAGTTAGTAATTAAGTTCCATAACGACCGGTCCTGCGCTGCCCGCATCCGGTCGTTATGGAAATCCTTGGGGGAGGCCTTTGTCCAGCAGTGGACGTCTTTCCTCTGACAGAGAGAGAGAGAGTGTAATTAAGTTGGCTGACATTCGTGTAAGGCGGACCTTACGATTCGATGATCGCCTAGCCGTTCAATAGAACTTGGCAAACTTGGCAAACTTCAATTGGCAAACTTGTTCGTCGCCCCGGCATAACATTTATCGTCTAAAACCAGTTGGCTGCGAATGAGTCAGAATAAAGATACCTATATCTTGTCAGGTCTTTTTGTAACCAAAACGTAAATTGTACACATTATAAGAACTTTTATACACAGTACTTAATTTAAAAACTAAATATGTGCTTATTTCATAATAAATCTTAACGATATATTGTAAAATATCGTAATTACAAACATTTTAATTGATTTTAATTTTTTCCCGGTATAAATTAAAAATTCCTGGGAAAATATGGGTATAAATGGATAAATTTCCGAGTCTCGGAAATTTATCGGGTAAATGCCCATCTCTAGTGGCAACTCAAAAAATTTTTAGTTGCGCGTACATTGCTGCTTTTGTAAGGCAAGATTCCAAAATTTTTGGCTGTATGACATGAGTATCTTTGCTCAGTGTCAAAAAACTGTACGCTTAGTTCGATTTGACATTGACACGACAGGTTTGTTTTGTTTTGATTTCGCGACGAAGCGCCAAGTATGTTTTATTATTATAAATTATTGTTAGTTTCAACACAACCAAACACAACATAAATACGATGTATGTCCTACTGCTGAGACGGATCTGTGTTCATTCGAAGAGGTTCGGGCTATAGGCCGCCACCACCTACTTCGTACTTATAGGTACATTAAAATTTATCAACTTTGAATTTTATCTTGTAATAAGTACTTATGTATTTTATTTTATTCATCTTAATATAAATTTTCTATCGTAGATAAAAATGTCACAAAACTCTTCCGCACAAGCTAACGGTAGCAGAAGGATAACTTCTATTCGGCGGTTTTCTAGTCCGGGCAATGTCCTGAAGCTACGCTCTCAACATCATATCCCAAGCTAAATATGAGCTCATTATTTCTGCAAGAGTACAAATATGACTTCCTGCTAGGTTATTAAAGAAACTGAAATGTTAACAGTTGTAAAACCAAATTTTCACAAAATTCGCAAGCATAAGGCCAAAAGCTACTAATTTGCTGCCGATGCAAAACCGTATATTTTGACAATTCAACCAACGCAGAACCGTAGCGTTTCGGCCGTACCAACTGTCAAAAACTTATCAGAATACGAAATAATAGCTGATCCGGTAACGAAACGTTACGTGTCCTTTACCAGAATACACAGACGATTTAGCTGTGCCAGAATACGACAACCAAACCGTTTCGGCTGCGTAACCAATGCGTTACGGCTTCGTTTTGACAAATTGTTAGTAGAATACCAAAAGTTGTTTCCAATGCGTTTCAGATCCGTTTCGGCTTAAAATAAAATAGCAGAATTGGGGTGCAGTACTGCTCGATGCAACGTCGCGTCGCTCGCGTCGCCGCCTGCGCCTCAGCCTGCTGCGCTCGCGCAAGCGCGGTATTGCGCTTCGGAGAATCCTGTGAGAGGGCAGCTGCATCTTCGACTCTCTTTGATGCCGTAGGTGTCGTCGTCATGTCACTATCATCACAGGGAGCGGGTGAAAGCGCCCAAGAGTGAAACGAACTCAGTGTGCTACACCCACAGTCGATTTTTCCACTGGACTTACTTTTGACTGGAGAACCGGTTTCCAGGTAGTGGGCAACGGCCATCCCAAATCACGGTTGAAATTTGGACGCCGACTTATTTCAATAGCCTCCCTTATCTTTCGGGGAACGAAATATTTTTCCCTGCATAACACCCGGGTTTTGTCAAACCGATGTTATGAGTGGCGTCAGTTTCGATGGCATGTTCAGCGATGGCCGAACCATTACTATCCAGTTTCTTCAGGCTACGAATGTGTTCGCTCAGTCTAGTAGCCACACTGCGTCCCGTCTCCCCTTTAAAGCTCTTCCCACAATCGCAAGGTATATACCATGTAGACACCCGGCGCACTTAGGGGGTCGCTGTCTTTGGGTGAGCGGAGTAACTGCCTCATCTGTGTCTGGGGCCGGAAAATGGTCTTGACTGCGAATTTTCTATGAACCAAATGTCTCACTAAAAAGTCGCTAGTTTCTACCTACCCCCATGGGAAAAAGGCGTGGTATTACGAGTATGTATGTAACTTTGACTCCCATTTCAGCCCTTTGGGGGTTTGGGGATTTTTTTAAAAGTAGCCTATGTCTTACCTCTGGTCTTCAACTATACCATACCAAATTTCATCAAAATCGGTTCAGCGGTTTAGCCGTGAAATCGTAACAAACAGATAGACATTATTTTATACATTAGATAGATATTATTTTTCTTGTCGAGTCGGAATGGCTTTATTCAAATCAATTTGGACCAGTACTTTCGCATTTATGATATTACCTAGTATGGAAGTATGGATTTTATTTTCTTGTTTTTTTTTTTTTTTTATTTATTTCCTTACTTTAGTATTTATTTGGAATAGCTTAAATAAAGGATGCTAGATCCAAACTTTGTGAGAGAGACTATGCTGTGGCGAACTTTGTCATCCAGCGAATAAAGCTACCCCATGATCTGCCTTGGTCTACTTGGAAGCCGCTCAATAGGCTGCGAACCCAAGTGGGTCGGTGTAAGGACAGCCTGGCTTGTTGGGGAAAGCGGTTGCTAGTTTAGTGTCTCTACCGAAACAATGTGCACTTGTTGTTGGCAGAACACTTTTCGGGAATTTTAATTTTATCATTGGAATGGCATCGCCACTCGATGTCTCTTTAATTTAAATTGATCCTACACATATTTATCACACGGAATTTTAAAACATTACATAACTTTTTGATGCATACAGGCAGTCATACAAAAAACCTTCATGTCATGGGATAAGTGACATAATAGAATAGAAAAAAATCACGTTAAACTCGACATTGTATATTGCATGCTTGCGGAAACATTTTTTAGAATACTTCGGGTATTCTTAGTTTATTCGAAGAAACTAATTGAATTAGTATAATGCCTAATAGAGCATTTTTTAAACGTTGGCGCAAAAAGAGAGACGAGATACTGAAAACGAGGCAACTCTCAATTCCGAAGAAAATGTTGGCGTATAAAATATTTTTGAGACCACTGCTTATGTATAACTGGTTTGAATTAGATAATAAAGATGCCTTAAAAAGGCTCGAAGTCCAAGCACTTAAGCAAATTTTTGGATCATCTACCAGTGATTGTCATCTGTATAAAAAATTTACAGACATAGATGTGACAAGTTATATGAAAATACAAGCTATTAGGTGGCGCCGATCGACCAGGGCACGCGTATCACTTATAAAAGAAATGCTTCAATCTATATCGAGGGATGCTGAAGATCCTACACCATATTTCACTAGGCATAAATGCCACAGGGTTTCTTCTCAACATGAATGCAGTTTAAACAATTATCAACTAACGAATGAGCACAACTCTCAGGATGTAACTACAGCTGCACGCTTCGAACCAGCCAGTCAACCTAACCTACGCAGAAGCTCTCGACTATCCCAGAAGTCCAAAAGCGTTTTGGAATAATTACCTCTTCGAGCAACAATAACTGCACCTGCACGCTCCGAACCTATATAACCTACGCAGAAGCTTTCGACTATCCCAGAAGTCCAAAAGCATTTTGGGATAAGTACCTCTTCGAGCAACAATAACTGCACCTGCACGCTCCGAACCTATATAACCTACGCAGAAGCTTTCGACTATCGTAGAAGTCCAAAAGCGTTTTGGGATAAGTACCTCTTCGAGCAACAAAAACTTTCACGTTGTCCGTGTTGCTTTATGAAGAACATTGACTGTACACTTAAAATGCAATTTATTTACTTGACAAACTTTTATTTATACTTAAAGAGTAGCAGGTTGAGTGAGCCTAGGATGGTAAATTTCTTTCAGCTACATATATATGTTACGAACAACTTGATAAATCTGGTCCCTATGAATAGTGACTGGCCTGTATACATAATGCCCATTTCACACGAGCAATTTGATTAAAATGTCATGCCTAATCACTTTTCCAGGTCAGTATGAATAAGGGCAAATACGTGTTGGGCAAAATAATAAAACAAATGAAATGAAGTGTTTTTGTTGGTAGATAACCAGTAAGTATAGTATATTCGTTAATTTACTTCAGGGGCGCTCGAACTTGCGTGTTTAGTGAGAAGGGGAGGTGCAGGGGGGCACAGCCCCCCTTTTCGGGGGGGTCGGGCGCCCCCGCTATAAAAACCTTTCTTTTTGAATAAAACCGTAGCTTAGTTCGGTTAGGCTTGTAACCACTCCCCACGAACGGGTTCCAATCTTGTAGCGATGGGGGGGGGGGCTCAGTACCAGCGGGAAGCGGACCCCTGGGAAGCGAATAGGAACCCATGGCCCGGGCCGCACACATGCGGCCGACGTATGGTAGGCTTGTCTCGGTCACAGTGGATAAGGACAACCTATCCCCTATGGCTGAGATGTGGTAGGGCCTGACCTTGTCAGTTCCCAAAAAATTGAGGGCTGGTTGGGTGGCGAAAACGGCCCTCTGGTGGAAAGGCGCATCCGTGTCAAGTGCGCCTTTACCTTAGCGGGAAATTTTGGAAGCTCTCCTGCTGGCCGCACCGACCCTCTCGCTGGAGAGGTGGTTCGAGAGCGAGCCGCGCTGGGGCCGCCGTGGTAGTGGCCGCCGCACCGGGGCTGTGGAGCGAGAAAAGCACACTGTCCTGGCACAAATGCGGTAGGCATTGACACCGTGTGGTTTTAGTGGGTTCAAATCTCACATACCCGTCCGGCTTCCCGTGGCTGGATGGACGAGACGAGGGTCTTCCCACACGAAAAAAAAAAAGGCTTGTGACCACTCATAGCGGAGCGAGCGAAGCGAGGGGAGCTTCAAACTACTGCTGATTTATTAAATGGACCACGGGCTGCCGGGCATTATAATATAGACCGGTCTAAGTAATTAAAATACTAAAATTTATCAAATAGCCCGATGCTCTTGGGAACTATTCATAATGCCCGGCCCTTATTAATACAGCCCTGTTAATCACGTTGCCCGTAACATATACATGCATCTCAGCATTGAGGAATAATTTAGGTAGGTATCTACATGACCGTTCGAAGAACATACCATGTAATTAATTCGTTGGAATGTCAAAATTATAATATAAGTAATACTTTTATTATAGCGGCGGGGGGACAAATATATGATCTGAATGTTTAAAACCGCCTCTGCTGTTTTTGATCCACTTCTTGCTTTAACGATCGAATCCTCTTTAGTTTTCCTAGAAATATTCAACCTGGAGCTTCGTTCATAGTTTTATAACTACTGTGATTTATTCTTATCGTCCTACTTCTATTATCTGCTTGCATATTTTGATCCCACCAACGCACTCGCTTTTTTCTACCAGAAATGTGTCGTCTCAGCGCTCGTTTCTCCCGCCTCAATAAATCGATCCAAGTCAACCTCTCAGTTTTTATATAAGTTACGACATCATTGCTATTGTATGAACAATAAACTACACCAATATTGGGACGTTGCCTATGTGGATGTCTGTGAGGAATACCAGATCTATAAATTTGTATCAGAACAGAACTTTCGAATCGCAGGAGTTTTCCGCAAACGTAGTCGTTCAAAGTCCATAATTCACATCCATATGTGAGAATGGGTATTACGAACATCTTGTAAAGCTGGAATTTCATTTTCTCGGGTAACTCTGGATTGCACAGCATCGTCCAATGTCGATGGCACCACATTCTAGCACAGCGCACCCTCTCAGCTATTTCCAAAATCGTTCTCGCTCTATCTAAATGAGGAATTCCTAATCTCTGTAATAATCTACTATTGTTGTTTGTTTGCATTATAATAACTTCATGATTTTTCTAAGTTCATGATTTTACTCTTATTTTTCACAAAACACCAAGTGCAACAACAAAAAAATATTTTACTTATTTAGCGCGACGTTGACGTTAATTTTCGACATAGGTTTGACAAAAAGAAACTAATAAGTTTCAGAATATAAATAGGTAGGTACCTACCTACCTATAGGGAACTTTATAAAGGTTTTAGTTTCATAAAAGCTATGTTTGCGATTTTGAAGAGGGATTTTCGAGACCCAAATTAAAAAAAAAAATAGTTCCCGATGACTTCATAGATGTTTAAGCCATGGAAGTAGTAAGTACTTTTAAGCAAAGGCGAGAGAAAAAGTTCCATACAAAAAGCAAAAATTGACGGGATTGGCATTTAAAAAAAATAAAACTTAGTAAAAAAACATCTAAAAAGTATCAATATTGTGATTTGTGCAACTGTCTAATGAGCGATTTTTCTGACAGCTAATTAAGAAAAAAAAATCAGTACAAAAAAGTCTCAACAGATAGCGTTTTATGAAAGCCGAGTAGTAATAATGGCTGAACCTATATGGTGCGCTTTTACTTTTTAACCAGAGGCAGAAAAAAAAATCACATAACAGTTTGACAGTTGCACAAATCACAATATAGATACTTTTTATTTTATTTTTTTTACTAAGTTTTATTTTTTTTTAATGCCAATCCCGTGGATTTTTTGCTTTTTGTATGGAATTTTTTCTCTCGGCTTTTACTAAGCGCCATCTATGAAGTCATTTGGAACTATTTCTTTTTTTAATTTGTGTCACGGAAAATCCCTCATTATTAGGTGATTTTTTTTCTGCCTCTGGCTGCCAATAAAAAGCGCACAATATGGGCACAGCCATTATTACAACTCGGCTTTCAATAAAATTCCATCTGATGAGATTTGTTTATACTGTTTTTTTTTTATTAGCTGTCAGAAAAATCGCTCAGTAATAAAAAATCGGACTCTAGGCTCCGACGCGTATGCTAAGAATGGAACCGGACAAGCGCTCAGATAAGAGAGAGACCCGAGAGAGAGGTGTCTTTCTCCACCCGTCTCTCTCCATTTTGTCGATGTAGTCCCGCCATTTTCTTCTCGCTCTACCTCTGCAGTAGCGTTGAAAAAAGCAGGAAAAATTTACATTTTTTTCAAATTCTGACGTTTTTTCCAATGTTTCAAACGAAACTTTTCTTATTTTTAAAAATTCGTTTTTTTTGGTTTATTTCATAAAAAGCATGTTTTTTTCCCAAGATATTTTTTACGAAAGCTTCTTTCAAAACATTGAAAAAAAACGGGAAAAACGTCACAACGTCGTTTTTCGCTGAAAAAAACAAGTCGTTTTTTTCCGAATTTTTAACGCTACTCTGCAGCCATATAGTATCTAGAAAGTAGCCAATTTCAACCACCTCTATGGCTGCATACGACTAACGTATTCCGTCTAGTCTCTCTTCAGACTGGCAGTCATTGCATCTACTTACTACAGCTATATTTAATTTAATTTTAAATCGTTTGTGTAGCAAACTGCTAAGCACTATAAAGCTTGTTTAAAAATCAAACACCATTGTCGCACATATTGTTGATGGTGCGGAAATCTAAACACGCATAATCAACACAAAATAATAAGTGTTTTCGAAAAGGAAATTTTTCGTACGTACAAAATCCAAAAAAGTTTCTATCACCACCAGCCAATAACTCGATATAAAGATAATAATGCAAATGATAATAATACAAAACGCATCAGCACTTAATGTGTTCAATACTACTAATACCTTATATGGACAGGTTTCTCTGTAGTTGACTGTACCTATAGTATTGAACACACTAACTGCTGATGCGTTTGTAGATATGTTTTGTTTTCTTAATCATTCTTAACAACTTGCTCCATTCTCTTACCACACGATAGGTAGTTAATTATTTTTCATTACTCATACTCTGAAAGTAAGTCTGAAGTTGCCTGAGGAGCGTGGTGAAAGTTGTACTTTTCAGCCCTAGGGAGAATCGTTTTCCACTGACAGCTGTCAAATTATTAAAAAAAAACTAATTCTCATTTCACGTTATTCTATGAGTGATTTTCTGACAGCTAAATTAAGAAAAAAAATCAGTATACAAAGCCTCAACAGATAGCGTTTTGTGTATATGAATGCGAATGGCTGAACCTATATGGTGCTCTTTTACTTGTCAACCAAAGACAGAAAAAAAAAATCACCTAACAGTTTGACAGATGCCCAAATCACAATATTGATACTTTTTAGATGTTTTTTTTACTAAGTTTTTTTTTTTAATGCCAATCCCATGAATTTTTGCTTTTTATTTTTTTCTCTCGCCTTTTACTTAAGGGCTCTCAGTAAGTGAAAACGGCAATATTGGCTTTTTTCTATAAGCTGCTGTTTAAAGAATTGAAGAGTTTTCGCCCTGAAATTTCTGATATGTATTGTAGAACGTATGTTTAAAGGGAGGACTGTTTCCAAAACACGATGGGAAAAATTTTGCTCGATAGAAAAAAATCCTGAAGTTACCTCTAAAATTTCATATGAATACAGATAACATCCGTGTTTTATAATAAAAAATGTTTTAAAATCACCAACACAAAGGTATTTTACCTTTTCGATTTCGTGACTGATTTAAATTTTTGAAAAACTAAACATTTCTATTAACTTTTTAATAAAAATATGAATGGCGCGCAACCGGGGCGTCCCCCCCCGCCTCAGCCGCTTCATATGAATTTTCGCTGACCGCCTAACCCCTCTTAAGAACATCCATCTATGAAGTCATCTGGAACTAGTATTAATAACTAGCATTTAATAACAATTGAACCATGTTCCAACTTTCCATACAGCCATTCAACATATTATGTAAAATTGAAATAACATGAAGTTAAAGATAATTTTTTTTTTATAATTTTTTATAACATAGATTTTTTTTATAATTTTTTCAATGATGGAACCAAATGAAAAAAATCTATAGCTAAATAGTTGGTCGGCCACAGAAAAAAAATAGGCTGGAAGCTAAAGCCGCAATCCGATCTTTTTTAGAGTTTTGTTAATGCTTCCGTATAATATACTAATTATTTCTTTAGCTAATTCATGTTTTTATTTTTACTTTTCTTGAATTCGTAATGAAAAGTCCCTCGAACTATTGGCGCCCTCGCTACGGGGCTCAATAAAGTTACTTTCAACCACACGGTAACAATGTAATATTGGATTCTCTCGGTAGAAACAAAGAAAGTATTTTCCCAGATTTTATTCTTATTCACATCAGGCTTTAACTCCGCTTAACATTATAATCAAATCTTGCAAATCAATACCTATTCTTAGGTTTTATACAATATAGGTAAATTTTGGAACTGGATATGGGATTTAGTGGCTACTATTAAACTGCTCTAGTTTAGGTTACGTAGTAATCTGTAATATGTGGTTTATGCTCATTATTTGGTAGGTACATTACGAAATATATTGATGATGATGACTATGGTCTTGTAAAGACCTAAAGTAAGTGAACTCATATAAATGAATTAGTATTGAATTTTTTGAAAAGACGAACGTAACGTTTGCGACCTATTTTGTTGTACTTATATCTCATCCACAGCCACAGATATAGGAATATTATGTTCCTATATCTGTGTCCACAGCATAGATAGAGGAACAATGTTCCTACTGTGGTCCACAGCAATACATTTTTATTCAAGAAGTATTTAAGTCTGTGATCCCATATCATATATTTTTGCACAGAGAAAATCATGTTCTGTACTCTCTCTAATTTGTCGTTAACTGTCCACGTCATTCTCATTTAACATCAGTAGTTGGTGCGCCCCATTTTCTAGGTAGCATCACTGGCACAAACATGCTAGTTTTTAATATATTGGTATTATTTTTGAGCTCAGTGGACGCGATTTCCCAACAGTGTACCTTAGCCGAAATAAAAAGCCTGTTAGAAGGATGTGATAGATTATCCGGTTTGAACATAACCAGCGTCGGCGGAACTATCGTTAACGACCACAACTGTGATGTTCTTCTTCCAAAACAAGTATTCATGGAGGAACCTATGTACCAATTTCAATTAGCTGACTCGGTAACTATTTTTTGTTAAATAAAATAAATGATTGTTATGTACCGAAATAATATGGTGTCAAAACTAGCAAAGTAGGAGGTACAGTGGGTACTTACCATGTGGTAAAGTACACTACTTTTTAGCGGATCGTGTTTGAGGTGGTATACTTTTATATTTGGCCCACTGTACACGTAATTTAGGATCAATTCATAATTCGTTCCGATTTTTGCACGAACGGAATGTAAATACATATGTTTTACAAAAACACTTGAAATAATTTCAACGAAGTTGTCACAGAAGTGGAATTGACGTTAAATTAATTAAGTAAATTAAAAATAACGACGGAACACGACCACTTCTGAGACATCTTCGCCTTTACTAGGAAAAAGAAATGATATTTTAAATTTTAATTTGAACTTACAGAAAAAATTCTACACCCTCGTAATGATTGACCCAGATGCTGCACCTCAAATAGAAGGCGAATTCTTCTTGCATATGCTGAAATCGAATATTAACGTGAGTATCCGAATTATTTACACGCGGCTCCCTCCAACTTGCGCATGTTGCAAGTAGTCCAAAACAGATTCACACGCCGCGCGACCAGGGCTCCCTGGTACACGCGAAATGTCGATCTGCACAGAGACCTAGAGCTTCCCTCGATGGTCCGCTACTTCAAGGAATGCTCGGAACGCTTTTTCGAGCGCTCCTCCTCCCATCCAAATCCGCTAATCAGGGGCGCAGCCGATTACCGAATTAACACCGCGAATTTCCGCCGATTCCGGCACCGCCGGCCGCGGCACGTCCTTACCGATCCAGACGACCCCATTACGGTTGCTAATCCTCCTTCCGATCACTCTAGAGGTAATAGTAGGGCTCAGGGTAACTCAAACAGACACCGCACTCGCCGGAATCGAGTGCGAAGTAGTAGGACCGCTTCAACGTAGGACGTTTTTCCCCTCAGGCCCTTCAGGCAAATTGAGCAATATACCGCTCTGCCGCTTTGTGAGTAACGCCCAAAGCCGAGGTTCGTTCCCACCTGGGAGCCCTTGGTGCTGTTACTGTTTCGGCTGTATGGCCCTCGTGGCTGTCGCCATATTTCCTCCGGTGAAGCAGTAAAGGTCGACGTAGCGACCAACTGCAAGTAGGCTTCGATAAAAAAAAAAAATCCGAATTATTTATTTTTCAACACACTTGTATTATGTGGGTCGCATTACCTCGCTTTAGGCCTATAATATAGCAAGTAGCACTAGTATGTGTCCTATTCTATAACCGAAACCGAAGTTAAATTCACGTGTTGTGTCCTCAAAGCATTTTTAATAACAGCCTCGCAGAGATTGGTTTATGCCCGGGAATAAACGGGAAGAAATCGTTTTTGTTTCGTTTTTGCCCTTGCCCAACGTAAGCCCAAGATGGGCTTACGCCCGGGAATAAACGGGCAGGAACCGTTTTTATCGTTCTACAGCCTCACCCGCCATGTCCAACATAGCATCAATAACATTTTTGCCTTATTTCGCAGGGTCTTGCTTTGAAAACGAAAGACGGTCAAAACATTAAGACATCAGGAATAGATTACCGAGGTTAGTATAAGTACCTTACCTGCCTGTTTAATTTTGTTTATTGGTCAGCCTCATTCTTGCTGGCCCGGGTGAGATTATTACTATCTATCTTGGAATCAAATTGCATCCCCAGAGAAGTCATCCTGTTCGAATCATGGAAGGAAAGTTTTTCAGATTTATCGCAGTAGGTACTTACTTATCACGAGATGCTTTCAGTTAACTTGCTCTCATAAAG
Source organism: Ephestia elutella (assembly GCA_018467065.1). Classification (NCBI taxonomy): domain Eukaryota; kingdom Metazoa; phylum Arthropoda; class Insecta; order Lepidoptera; family Pyralidae; genus Ephestia; species Ephestia elutella. The sequence continues at coordinate 9,388,150 of CM031586.1, forward strand.
AGGTGTCGTCGATATAATTGCTGAGTAAATTTAAGCAATTTAAAGTAGTACCTATAAACCAAGTTTCGTACCCAAAGGGTCCATAACTAAACCCTATAATTAAATTATGCCTCCGTTGTCTAACGTTCAGAGATGTTCAGATGGCTCTATATCTGGAACCATAATTCATAGATTTTTAAACTCCTCCGTATGTGTATGTTCTGAGTTTTATCCAACAAATTTTTAATTTTAGGATACAAACCTCCAACGCCACCTCGCGGCACTGGCCCACATCGCTACATTACAATACTGTATGAACAAGCAGATGGAAACAACTTCTTGCCCACCGTGCCACAGACTCGAAACCGCTTCGTTCTAGCAAACTGGTTGCGCGGGAAAGCTCTCTGCGGCCCCGTGGCTGGTGTTCAGTTCCGATCGCAGTTCTAGATGGCACTACTAGTTTAGAAACGGACCACATATAGCGTTGTGCCGTTCCCGAAATTTTCAAAGAAATAGCAGAAAGTTTCTTGGAAACTTCTCGGAAATATTCTCGAGAACGGAAACTTTTCCTGAAAACCTGAGAAATTTTTGAGAATTTTCGGAAATTTTCAAGGGAAGAAGTGTTCGGAAACAGGAAATTTCTCGGCGGCACATAGCTAACTACGAATCATATCATTATTAGAAATGGTTTTATATTTTGGACTTTAAAACAATATTGTTTTTATAATTATGCGTCAGATACTGATGGAAACGAATATTGTTTTTGGCCAACTTTGCTTATAAAAGAAAAAAAAAATATAAATGTTTAATTTCTTGTCTGACCCGTGCTTAATTGACATTCTTGCAAATATAAAACACACTATATAAATCTCTCTCTCTCTCTCTCAGCCGAAAGACGTCCACTGCTGGACAAAGGCCTCCCCCAAGGATTTCCACAACGACCGGTCTATATAAATAGGTACAACTAAATTAACTAGGGGAAAAGTCGCATTTTGAATCTTTAACGAAAGAGATAGATGCTTATGTAGAGTCTAGTCTTCGAAGACTAGACTCTACATAAGCGTTTGACTCAACAAAATGCTTTCACGCTGTAGGGTAGCGGAATATAAAATATGTATATATCTCTTATAGTATAGGTACACCTTAACACCACATTCAGCAATATGGCAAAGCTCAAGTTATAAAAATCGACTCGTTCATTACAGGAGACTCAAATTCACAAGAAACGTCGCTCGTTTTGAACTCTAGTTTATAGGGAAATCCGTTAAGCTGTGAGCTTATCGCAACATATTCGTGTGGGTACTTATTAAAATTAAGAGACTGAGCTCAAAATGTGGACTCAAGGACTCAAGTTTTCTCCAACACTAGTTTCGAGACATAGCCACAAAATATCTAATTAATATGTTCTGCTGAATTCTGCTCGTCTATTAATTGACCACAAGAATTAATTAATTCATAGATCACACACAGTCTTTCAAAGTGTACCCTGATATAAATATATGAATACACATGAGAAAACACATGAAGTAGGTATGACATAAATGTGGTGACAAGCAATATAGGCAAGGAAGTTTTAATACATGTGAACATTACTATTTCAAGTTGGGCTTGGGAGTATTGGCAGGTGCTGTATAAACACTATTGTGACCGTAGGTTTGACTACTAGATAGTCTCTAGGTAAAACTGTTCTTTTTAGTTAATTGGTGTTGTTATTTCTAGGCTCGCCACAATTTTGCTGAAAAATAATTGTTGGTAAGTAATTAAAATAAATACGGCCTTTCGGTTCTTTTGTTTCGTTTCAACAGTCCGGAGAACTTGAAATAATGGCGCGAGCACCGCGTAGGCTGCGCACGCGACACCTTCTCACCCAGCTCAAAATATCGAGACTACAAATTGACATCAGATTGGTAGCCTTTCAACGGAGTAAAGTGTGATCGCGGAATGTCTATGTACTTAAGCGTCATAATGCTGCAACACTGTCCCATCTGTGGTCCGGTCATCGAAAAAAATATTTTCTCTCCATTATCCTCTATTTATAATCACATACTACCCTCATCATCGTCATATCTTCCCTAATTTAATCGATCCATCTTTTTTACACCTTTCTCTCCTTTTTTATCTGAATTACCTTTTTATATAGAAACAACATATTGTGATTAAATAGACGAGCATCCTACCAGATGAAATCAGTTTTCGTAGACCTACGCTACAATTCCCCATCTTCGGCAAATGCAACACTTGTTGACTGGATTTTTTTATTTTGAGTCTATTGCTTAATTTTATTCAACAAGCAGCAGCAGTTCTTTGTTTCTATCCACTCTTTATCTTGCATTCATAGCCCACGCGCACTGCGCCTAATTTATATAAACAAATGATTTTCCCATCTCAACCTAACTACTGGTTTTATGCCCTGTGATTTATGCCTGACAGACAGATAAAACGCCATGCAGTTTTATGTTTACCTGGCTCGCTTTTGTCGCATAAATAATGTTGGCAACACTCGCTTCCGCCGTCACCCGTTATCGTGAAGAACCGTTGCTGCTCCGATAGCGCTATAACATTTAAGTACTGCCCATAATTATTCTACTTGGACGTATCTAGCACATTGTGAGAAAGATATATTTTTTTAAAAACAGTGTTTTATATATTCCAGAATACGGAACATATCATAATTTGCCTTACCTTATCCCATTATTTAGCTCGGCACAAAATGTCTTATATCTCCATAGTTAGGTTTGTGTCGTAGATTAACCCTCTTTGTATCTCTGAGATTAACCGTTTTCATCCTCTTTAGAGTTCCTGACTCTTACCTTTTACTTTTTCTTTGAACTTACCTAAGTACTTCTTTATTTTTAACATTGTAATTGACGATACAATAAGTAAGTACATTTGTAGTTTGGTAAAGTATAAAACCAATCAATGTTTAGATAGGGTGAGTTGAGAATACGAGATGAGTGAGGAATTAAAACGAGTGTATGAGATTTAGGGTTAGGAGTATGAATACTTTTAGAAGAACTTCAGCTATCTTATATAATAAGTGTTATTTTTATTCACTTAGTTGTTTATAAGGTGACAAATTACAAAGAGTTCTCAATATATGAACACTAATAAAGTAGGTAACGTGTGTATTGTGTTTTTGTCTGTTATGTGTTTGCTCGTCACTTCACGAAAGTGGTATGGTAATGGTACACTTCCGTTCCCTTTCCAGATGATAATGGCTCATCTGCATGTATGTCAATATGCTGCGGTGATATATCATTCGCACCTGAGAGAAAAAGTGAAGATCCAATATAACCTGTATCGGAAAGTATAGGTTTTTCAAATTCAGCTATAAAAAGTAACTTGTGCATTTACCTAAGGGCAAAGTTCAGTCTTCCTGCGGCGGTGTTTCCGAACCGATACGACATTGAAACCTTAAGAACAAGAGTCTGGTGTTGCAGTAGTCCATAGGCTGCGGTGATCGCTTACCATCAGGTGACCTGCTTGCTCGTTTGCCGGCCCATGTTATTAAAAAAGTCTGTGATATTAATCAACGTGCAAAGCAATTGTAAACATATCCTCAAATCTCATAATTATATAGAAGTACAGTCAAATACATGTCAATAGTTATCATGCATAGACCTTTACGAATTGGGGTGTGCTGTTACGTTCTCTAGTACAGACAATGGAAGACATCATGTTAAAGGATATTTTTTTTTTGTAAAGACTTCGATACCTACGAGTACCTATTGTTAGCCTAATGCAACAATGCAATAAAGAAATAAATAATAACGATGTATATTTAGCTTCTAGGAAGTCAAATCATTTGCATGGCTTTGCTGACTCATCCGGCCATCCCGGTTAACCGCAAATTTATAAACGACAACAACAGCTGAGTCTTGATTGACAATTAAATCTATTTTTGTCGATTAGTCCGAACTTATTTCTCAAAGACGGTGATTTTCATTCATCTCTGACTCAAAGTCACGATTTCATTGAAACTAATTAGTCTTACTCAAATAAGTAGTCTGAGCAGTGGAGCATCAAGTATAGTAATTCATAATCGTTCTCAACAATGTTAAACTTAGAATAAAATCTTAATTTGAATACAATAATAGATTGCTTTACTAGGGTAGGATGACATCTATATCATACGAGGTGTTTAGACGCCCGAGCGCAGCGAGGGCGGCTATAATCCGAGTATGAATTGATGTCATTCACCCGTAGTAAGCACTCTACTTTTCATTTCGAATATAAGGAAAGTAAACAAAAAACACTATAAAATAGTCTATAGACAATAAAACCGAGATTTTGGATTCTGATACAGCTTATGAAATAAATATCCGTACCTAGTCTTTTTTAAATTTGGAATCTTGGAATTTTGAATCTTTGGAATTTTAAAACATGGAATCACTAAACTCCATTTATTCTTACCAGTCCTATCATGTAAACAATCTTCACAGTACTTTTTTTGAATTTTGTTGAAAATAAATCAAATATTAGTTCAAACCTAAACATTCTAAAGTAAAACATTTATTAACCACGAAAGTAATTTTCTAAAAAGTCTATTTTAATTTATATTGTTGTAAAATCAAAAAAAGACATGGTAAGATTGCTTACATGATAGGACTGGTAAGAATAAATGGAGTTAAAGTAAGGCCAATTTAATAGGCCATATTTGACAATATGGTTATCTCTTTTTCACTTTCTTACTCAGAAAGAGACGTAAGCCATCAGATAGCTGATCTCTCTTTCTAAGTCAGAAAGTGAAAAAGAGATAGCATATAATGTCAAATGTGACCTATTATAATGGCCCCACTTTAGGCGGCCTGGAGCGAGCCATCGCTGCCGCTTCTACGTTCTAAGATTTTTTTAAATTCTCAATGGCAGATTAGACAATCACAATGTCTATGTATTTTCTTCTTTTTAACAATATCATAATTAAGTATATAAATATACTAATATTTTTAATTTACATAATTAAGAAAAATATGGATAAACACGAAGAAAATACAGCGGTAAGTCTAAATACAGCAATTGTTTTTTTTTTTATAAAGAATGATTTTTTTTCAATGATACCATTGGCTAATAGGTACATGTAGTATCCAAAGACATAGAAAAAAAAAGAAATATTTTTCATCGAAGTTCTTCAGAGTTTTTTCAAACTCAGTATTTTTTCTGTGTAGAACCTAAAACTTAGCCAATAGACATACAAAAAAATTATAATTCCATAGATTTTTTTTCTAGATTTATGACAGTAGCCGATTCCTAAAGGAATTTATCATGTTCCATTTTTAAAAATCCATTCCCTCCCTAGGGTACAAATGAATTTGTATGAAACATTCTCTCCCGCGTGAGGGAAGAAGCATGTTCAACCCGATACTTGGTTCAAATATACACTTCTTTCCGAGAATGAGAAATGAAAAAAAAATATCTTCCCTTTCTTTTTCAAAATCAATACTAATCTACCCATAAAATGTCTAATTAGGTACACTATTTTATATCTGAATCTCCATCCAACAAATAATCCCACTATTCAGCTAAACCTTTCCTGTGAGCCTCACGAATCTTGGCTCTGTCTGCCCCGTAAGGGATAAAGACGTAATTCTCTACCTGTATAATAAAATTGCTTGTCCTAATCGAATGTTATTTAGAATAACAACTTAGGTAGGTTTTCTCTCAATTATCTGTGGCAAAAATCCACATAATAAGTAGGTATATCTATAGGTACAAAGTAATAACTTTGACATAACTGAACCCATACTAATGTTGCTGTAATTAACTAAGTGAACCCAAACAAATGTTACCATAATATGTATTCAAATTATAAGCTTCAATATAATTAATGTTTTGTAGATAAAAACCATATCTACCCGCCTTTTTCCCCCAGGCGGGCCGCAACGCAATATTTTTCAATATAAACCAAAAAATCTGCATAAATTTTGTGTTCTATCACGGCTTAGAGCAAATTAATACCTATTATCGATATAATTATATTTTTAGTATTCAATTCCAATCGGATTACATCAGCTTTAATTATAGTCAAGTTATCTAGTGATAGGTATGAAAATATTTTATTATTGAAATAAGTTTATGAAATAAAGCTGTGCTCCATGTGTTTTCCAGGTGTCAGTCTATCCGTGTACTTTCATTTTTCTTTCATAGCAATCCGTCCAATATAGTTTTGGGTGAAAGAGTACAAACAATCATTCTAAAAAAAATTCACGTAAAAAAAAATTCATGTTAAAATAAACATAAAAATTAAGCCTCCCAATAAACAAATTTATGATTTCTTTGATATGTATTTTGCTTTCTGTTTGAGTCGAAGTACTAGATAGACTTACCTGTGAAATATTTTAGATACAAGGTACAAGTGCGTCAGTTTTTATATAAAATTGTAAGTACATTACTTATCTATTAGAAATAAGACCTACCTTATTAAACTTTATTTTAGAAATAGGCTCTTTGTATCACCACTTCATTACTACTTGAACCAAAAATATAAATACAATACTTAGACAAAAAACAAATATTTTCGGCATTATTAGTACAGTAAGATCCACTTAACTGAAGCAAATTTTTTTTTATAAGTACCTAAATCTTTATTCAGAAAATCTATAATAGGACTGGAGGAATGAATCCGTATTTTGTTTGATTCAGTATAAATTGAGGGCCTACTTTACCGCTTGTCTGAGTAAACATTTGAAAGGGATGATGATTGGGTAAAAAATAAAATAAATGATGCTATTTAAATAATGAAACATAATAATTGAATGTCACTTTTAATTGATCAATTTTTTTATAACATGGTTTACTATTTTTTAGTTCTAATTAAAGTATAATTACGTAGTACTTATATTAATTCTGTGGTTGGAATTAGCTTTTAATGGAGTCAAAAAGCATTGGAATGCTTTTTGACTCCATTAAAAGTGACGTCACTGTTGAGTACTGTCATACAAATCCCATATTTTTGTCATTTAGAAAAAGTATCTAATTTGACTTGTTGTCATCTACCCTAAGTGAAATGGATAGAGGGACACTTAAAAAGAATAATAGAAAGCAAAAAAAAAATTTTGAATTTTTTGTCTGTCTGTCTGTATGTATGATCACGCTAATCTCCGAAAGTACTGAACCTGATTTGAATGAAACTTTTTTGTTGTATAGCTATTAAGCCTGGGCAACATTTAGGCTATAATTTATTTTGAAAACTGGAACACCTGATGAAGAACCTTAACAGAACAGCTAAACTATAAGAAATATGGAAATCGTGCCTTAACAAAATTCCTTCAATTCTGATGAGCCTTTTCTGATGACGTATAAAATTTGAAGATTTGGAACATCTGATGAAGAACTGCAAGAGACCAGCTACACCTAACATATATGGAAATGGCGCCTTAGTAAAAGTCGTTCAACCTGATGAGCATTTTCTGCTCGCGTATAAAAATTGAAAATCTGGAACATCTGATGAAAAGCTCTAAGAGATCTAAGCGATACTTCACGCGGGCGAAGCCGCGGGCAACAGCTAGTATACAATAATTTAATTATGATACAAACAAAGAGTAGCTTTATTAAAGGTTCGTTCAACGCTGTAAATATCAAATATATTTCATGAACTCTTAACAAGTCACTTTTGACAAGAATATTTTATGTTTCTTTGAAGAATATCGTATCGGCTGGCGTTTCGGGTACTTTGCTAAGTCCCGTGTGTTTAAAGCGCGAAAAGTTTAAGAAGGACTTATGTTTCTTAACTGAAAATTGAGTAATTAATTAAACTCTGATGATTTTTGGGCTTTTGATAATATTAATAACATACTTACAAAAATCAAATACAAAATCATTTATTCAGTAAAAACACATTTTACATTGCAAGTGGTTAAGGCCTTCTAGTAAGTATAACAATACTAGTGTCAGAAGACCTCGCTCTTCCATTACATATTATACATTTTATGTATTTTACCGATACTTTTATGTTATAATCTAAATAAAAGAAACAAAAGATCTGTGTGTGTATATTATTACTGTACTGAGTTAAGCTAAGCAAATAAAGAGGTTCTCAACCTCATCATATGTAAGTGTCTTGAGCCAGTCTGTCACTATGATTTTACATTCGTGTATTGGTTTAGAGTAAATTAAAAGTTTTTTATTAATAATTTTATATAGGTGAGTACTTTGTGAATTATATTGTCGTCTTGCAGTAGCTGTCTTTATTATTGGTCTCGATGGTAATATGGGGTTTTTTCTTCTAGTATTTAGGATTTGAGAGTCAACCACTAGGGTTTTATGTAGTTTTAAGATTGTGTTCAATATGTACAATTTACGAATCGATAGCAGTTCACATTCCTGATATAGTAAGTTTGTTGAAAACCGGAATTTTTTAAGATACATTGTCTTAAGTAGAGCACGTTGCGTACTTTCTAGCTGTAAAAGCTTAGTTTTTGTTGCACTTCCCCATACGGGGATGCAATATGTTATGATCGACTGTGCTAGGGCGATATAGATTTGTTTTAGCAAGACCTTGTTAGCAATATATCTAAACGTTTTAAAAATCCATATCAACTTTCTAATGCGATTATTTACAACTTCTATATGGTCATGCCACGAAAGACGTTGATCTAATACTACTCATAGGTACTTTGTTTTGTAAACTTTATCAATAAGGGGGCATCCGCAAGTTAAGCTGTTCTCGTTGTTACAGTGGTGTATTTTTATACTGAAAGAAGTATCAGGTTGAGTCCTTTTGCTTAGGGAGAAACAGATATAATTTGTTTTCTGTGTATTAAGGGTAAGTAGATTTGTATTTAGCCAGTTCCCAATCTTACACATTCCCATCTCAGTGCTCTTGCGAACGTAGTCCCAGTCAGGTCCAGAGAAAACAACTGCAGTATCATCTGCATAGCAGAAGACCCTACCCCCACCTATTTCCAATTTACACAAATCATTTATGTAAATTAGAAATAGAGTAGGTCCAAGCATACTGCCTTGTGGCACACCATAAGTTACGTCATATTCCTGACTGATTTCCTGGCCGATTTTAACCTTTTGGGTACGATTGGTAAGGTAACTTTTAAATAGTTCCAGTGACGTGCTTCTTATTCCTATACATTCCAGTTTCGGAGAAGAGTGGGGACAGAGACTGTGTCAAAGGCCTTTTTCAAGTCGAGATAGACATTTATTACCTTTATCGATCTGTTCTGTAATAAGAGTAGTTATGTCAGTTACAGCATTTTAATTATATTGGAGATCCAAAAATTTAAAAAAACTATTAAATTCGTAAGATAGATAAGGGTTCTTTACTTTTTGATCAAGTTAAGGCGAAACCCAAGGCTAATCAGAGGGGGTGAGGGGCGGTACGTAAGCTCCGCCTTAAAGCAGACACAATAAGGTTACTTTTAGAATTTTCTATAATTTGTGTTTTTGCTAGCGTGTTTTCGTTAGGCTCTTAGGGTAATTATTTTGGAGGTTTTCTTTGGGATCCTTTCATTTCTCATAAGGTTAATAATCATAATATGGTTTGTCATAAAACCTTTCTCATAATTTTTTATCATAATATTTTATTCAAATAATATTTATTGTAATAATATTTGTTTAGTCATAATCATAGATTGTCATACAGATTTTTTTATAAAATGGTTTATCATAATGGATTTGTCATAATTGTTATTGTCATAAACATATTTTCTTTTTTATTTTGTTCGTCTTTTATTTTGTTAATGACATTTGAAGACATTATGTAAAATTTGATTATACCTATTTCACATTAAGTTGACACAAACACTAGTATAGGTTAGGGTGCGGCGGGGGTGGCCCTTGGGCCACCCCTAAGCCGCGACCACAAACAACAAAAAACAAAAACTTAACAATTCTTACCTTTATTTCTGAGTGCATCCGTACATTATGAGTTCTCTTTTCTCTGTACATTATGAGTATTACTATTATGATTAAATTATATTATGATTATTTATGTTTATGATAATTTGTATTTATTACAAAACAATTATGTTAAAAAAATTATTTAAAAAATATTATTTTAATTTTAATTTATATTAATTATGATTATGTGAAAAAACATTATTTCGAACTATATTATTACAAATATTTTTATGACAATCATTAGAGACCCGTTTTCTTTTAATTATGATAAAACACTAAACATATTTTAAAAAATAAGGCGGTATCGTTTTAAATAATTGTATTCTTTATTTGATTCTTTAAAAAAATTCTACTGCTATCGCTTAAATTGCGTTGATTTTCGACGATAATGGAAAAAAATAACAGGATTATGTATTTTTTTTTTATCTAGTCTTATTTATTTTATTTGTAATTTGATTCTGTATAATTCTAGTTCAATATTTTTCTCTTCACGAGATATTTTTCCTGCTTCAGTACTTCTAACCTATGGTTCACACTTGACGTTTAAAGACAGTACGTTTTCGGGAAATCCTGATTGGGTATGGCCTTAATAACACATCTCCATCAAAAAAATTGTGGTTGTGATAAAAAAACAAGTAGGCCAATAGGATTATGCACCCGCTGATATGGTCTCATGTTTAAAAATAAAAATAATTTATTTTCAATTCGCATTCACTGTGTGTTGGGAACGGACAGCGAGAAAATGCTAAGGAAAGGAGGATAATGCTAAGCTAAGATGGTAGGATTAGGTTAAAAGAATGTTGGAGAAGATTTTCCTTTCAGCCTATCATAAAGAAAAAATAATAAATATTCAAATCTAGTGTTTTAGACATTTAGCACCAATAAATTTAATCTTACTTAATAAAAAAAATTGATAGGCTTTATTGATATTTTAAACCACCCCACATGGAAGGTTATGTCAACAAAAATAAATTCTGGCCATGACAAAGTAAATATAACACCTACGCCGCAATGGAATAAAAAAAATTAAGGACCAAGAGAATCGTTCTAACAACGTCCTTTTGATTCTATTTGACTGTTTATTTAGACTTGATTTCTCAATATTATGAGAAAATTCTGATGGATAAAAAATTGCCCTAAGATGTTTCCTTTCAATTTCATCTATCTGTATATAAAATCTATATAAAATCGTTAATGACTGATTTTTGCGATCACCGCAGAGACGAAACTACTGAACGTATTGACTTGAAATTTTGCATATTGGTTTATTCTATAGCATAGGTGAGCACTAAGGAAGGAATTTTGGAAATTCAACCCCCAAGGGGTTAAAAATGGGGTTCAAAGTTTGTATGAAATTTCGCCATTTTTTCGAAACGTAAGAAACCTTACATTTACGTTCTTGGTTCATAACATATAACGATGCAATCATTGGTTTTTGAAACTTGTACCCCCAAAGGCGTAAAACCGTATAAATAAAACAGATTAGGAAATCAACGCAGAGACGAAACCGCTGAACGTAGTACCTTGAAATTTTGCATAGAGGTTCGTTATATAGCGTAAGTGAGCACTAAGAAAGGAATTTTGGAAATTCAACCCCTAAAGGGGAAACAAGATAAAAGTGGTCGACTATACCATACGAATTCATTCCCTTGGGACACGGAATAAATGGCTTAAATTGTTACAGGAGTTAGGTTACTACAGTTTGGTTGGAACACAAAAAGATTTTTTATCTAAGTGAAATTCACGCGGGCGAAGCCGCGGGTTACAGCTAGTTAGGATATAAAGAACTAGTTAGGCCAGACCTATTAGGCCTCACTCCTGTCAGAATTTCGGGTTAAAAAGTAATCTATATGACATTCCCGGTATTTTTCAACTTCCCGGTAGGTATACCTATAGGCATAATCAATTTACACCTACAATTCAATTACCTATAATCACCGCCCGCCGGGTCTGTCTATCAGGGAGCAGGCATATTAGTTTCGGTTAGATATGGGTTTATGCCTGTAAATAAACAAGAAGAAAAAGTTTTGGTCCGACGTAAACCCCCGGGCTTACGCCCGAGAATAAACTGGCAGAAATCGTTTCTTCCCGGCGTAAATTTCCAATCGCCGCCGGCTCTTCGGCACAAAATCTTCGGACTGTTACAGCTGTAAAGTTTACTCACTCTAAGTTCGCATATACATATTTCAATGAATATTGGCTGCCATTTATTGTATACTGGCTTTCGCCCGCGGCTTCGCTCGCGTGAATTTCCCACGGGAACAGTGCTTTCTCCCGGTATGAAAGGTACCCTATGTCTTCTCCGTACTTCCAGCTATGTGAATGCGAAATTTCAGGAAGATTGGTTCAGTAGATAAAGCGTGAAGAGGTAACAAACAAACAAACTCACTTTCGCATTTATAATATTAGTTAGGATTCAAAAGTAATTTTTAACAAAGAATCGTCCTCGTCCTAGTTGTATGATCGACCGAGCGAGCGCAGCGAGCGAAGCGTCTCAGTTTCCACTAGCCGAAAATTCTTTTGTCTGTCCGGATGTTATCGCCTACAGGTCGCATTCCTGAACCGATTCTTATGAAATTTTGTGAGCAGGTTCGGAAATTTTATAAAATGGCGATAATATATAAAAAAAACCTTATATCTCAGCTATTTAAAAAAAAACAAAAATGTCATTTGACATTTTTGTTATCCTTATTAAGACGCAGCTTTTTTGTATGAACAACATAGTGAAATTCAATAAAATCGCTATAAATCCATACATTAAATTCTTATACGATAGTTCACAAAAAAATCAATAGATGGCGCAGCAAAGCTTTTAATACTCGCAAATTCATTTAAGAGTGACTTGATATTGATTAAAATGAGATTATTTGAATTGCGTGTATTTTTTTTAACTGAGTGCGTTTGACCTCTATCTTGCCTGATGAGAAGCATAGATGAGATCTAGGGTGGTACACGCAAACTGAAAAAAATACTTAAGAATTTGTTTGGTTAATGGTATTGTATTGTGGATTGCTTTGCTAGGTGGAATTATCTTGAACACTTGAAATAAATCTGATATCAAAAAACTTCATTGTATGATTAGAATCCTATTAAAAAAAAGTAATATATAATAAGTATCTATATAATAGATTCGATTTCAAATTGAACTTTCTTTTTTGAACTTTAAATTTGTTGCGCAAATTACATAAATATACATACCTATAATGCATTTCTGACGACTGACGACCTCCGTGGCCTAACGGTCATCACGCCAGACGGCCACACCAGAGGTCCCGGGTTCGATCCCCGGTCGGGTCAAGATGGAATATAATCTTTTTCAGATTGACGTGGGTTTTGGACATTTATTTATACATATATGTATTTGTTATAAAATATAGTATTGTTAAATTAGCATCCCGTAAAGTCTTGAACTTACTCAATCTGTGTGATTTGTCCGTATATATTTATTATTATTATTTATATTATTTCGAGGCGGAAAAGGCAGGTCTCAGTCAATTTTTTAGTGGTATTGACCAACGCAAGAACTTTTACTTTCTTTACAGCATTGGTAGGTTGGTTTCAAAACTCTTCTAAGTCAGGGACACGGTAAAATATCGGTTATTTCGTGGAAGTACTCGCAAGGTCTACTGTTCTCACAGAACCACTAGTGTAGTAGTATCTGAACTACGAAGATACGTAGTTCACATAGGTACTCGCTACGAACGTTTAATGAGCAACAATAGTCAATACTCATTTATTCCTGAACTTGTTACTTATTAGCAACACTTTTATATCCACATTTCAATCCTGTGAAATAAAAATGAAATCCGTGTTTTCCTGAGTAAAGAAAATATTCAAATGCGCGCTCTACCTTTTAAATAAATTTGTAGCGCCTCTACGGCGGGACCGGTTTGGCGTGTGCTGGCCGCTGACCCGGCCGGAAATGCTCACGCGCAGGCACTCGCAACGTTTTACTTACATACGATTAAATTGAAATAAATTATTGGAAACATCGTCAGTCATTCATTATCGCAGTGGACAGTTGATTACATGTTGATTGGTGGCCACGCCTTTGACTACTTGTGAATTAAGGTCTGATTTTTATTTTTAACCTACAACAGAAAAGAGGAGTATGATTCTTTGTCAGCCGAGAGTCAGAGTCTCACAACCTCGGGGTTAAGTATAATTTAGGTAGTTGTAAACTGAAAGTTGTATTTTAACAGTTGACATAAATTTCTCCTTACCAACATTTGTGATAAGTAGATTTTATTGTTTATATTATTTTCATCATCATCAGGGTGACACAAAATGATTGAGGTTAATTTCCAAGATCTGTTTGTCGCATTAGGTCAAGATTATTTCGTACGTTTAAAATATTACGAGAATATTTATTTTGGTTTAGACTATCTATTTTACAAAACAAAAATGATAGTATCTAGGTAATACTACTAATATTATAAACACGAAAGCTTGAATGTTTGTGAGTTTAGATGCCGTTACTCAATCATCTAAGCTCAGGAAGAAAAGTACCTAGGTACCGGGAATAGCACATAGGACACTTTTTATCCCGAAATTTAAACGGGAGCGAATCCCCGGCGTGCAATCAGTAAGCAATTAAGTATAACTCGTTTAATTTTTGAGTAAACCTGAAAAAAGATTAATCAATCAATATAACAGTTTTGTCTTGCTAAATAGCAGAGTGAAACTGGCACAATCGTGACAGATTGTCCCGAGATACGACGGCAATTAGTTAACGCACTAATTATACCGAATAGATACGATTAATTGCGGCTATGTACGTAATAATACGTGAAATAGGTATTGGTGTACTGTTACGCAAAGTCTAACCTTTCGCGTAGTACTTACCTAGTGTTTTTAGAGCTCCATAAACCAAAATATAATTTCGTATACGTTCACCCATAATGAGCTCCGTTTTAAATCCATTATGTGTAACATAACACGCAGTTTATTGTACTTCTGTCTGTTAATCGGTCTATGTATCCAGGGTTTTGCTCAGAGTCTAGGTAGGACAGTAAAAGCAATATATACTTATACCTACGTATACAAATGTCGAATAAAATAGTTACATTAAATATTTATTTACCGACCTAAACTTCTTTTAATGTGAATATTCCTTCTCTATTAATATAAATAAATACAATGATATTGAATGTTTTTTAACTTCTCGTATGTCGACCGTAAATGTTTAATTAGCGTTACGCTATCGCGGCATGCTAGTTGACGATCTTTGTAGTTTTCAGAAACCAGACAAATCTTTTCTTTACAAAGAAACAATGTTAGTAAACAAGCTAATAATAAAAAAATAAAAAATCACGACTGACAACTTACATAGCCTTTGTCACGTGAAGGAATGTAAGGAATCCAACAATACCTCTCACATCAAAATTTGTTAAGCCGTTCAGGACTTATGGTGGAATAAAAAAACTTACACACATGAACCTTGAAAACATAACACTCTTTTTTGGTCAGTCGTGTAAAAAGGCTTTGTGAAATATCTGTTCTAATAACTTTTCCGAGAGCCATGCTTGTTTGTCAAAACAGCTGCATCGCTATAACCAGCAAAGTTCAGCGGTGGAAAGCCTTCGTTTCCTTCCGGTCGCCCACGCACCGCGCACGCCTTAGCAACGCCCGCGCAGCCTAGTATCAATCATTTGATTCACAAACCGATTTCTATGGTAATACACACATAATGATACCTGTTTATTTAATGGCCCATTTTAACTAATGTTATTATAATTCCAGGCCAATACCTATATGTTTTGAGCTATTTATTTATTTTTGTTACTCAAACTAGATCCTTCTTCTTCAAATAATTAGTTAGTATCATTTGAAACTCACTTTGTAAAACTGAAATAGTGTTCTTGTTAGACTAAATTAATTTACTCAAAACGAAATTTACTTTCTTCTACTAAAAGTCCGTAGTTGTATCTTTTTTTATTGGTAATTTATGGAAGTGACTTTATAGATTTATACTGATCATTACTTATTCTTATTGTCAAGTATTTAAGGTCAAGTTGGTCGGATAGAGTTACATTAAGTGGAGGTTTCTATCGACTGCCAAATACAGCTTGTGTTTCTCAATGATGGCGACGTCATAGCTAAATCTGAACGAAGGCTGACTGGAGGCGTTTACTGAGTCGGGGCAATTAAATAAATTAATTATTTCCTTTCAAATTCGCTTGAATATATTAACGCGAGTTATTTATCGTTTGCTTTTTGCTAGATATCGAGAGACTCGATAGATGTTTGTTCTTTTTGTGATTATTATTTTTGATGATTCCTAAAAATTCGAGGTAATTTTGTTACCCATAATCGTGAGACGATTCCTAATTAGGTGAGGAAAGATATGTTCATAATATAGTTTTTATATCATGTTTTATATTTTTACATTGTGTTAATTACATCTAATAAATTGCCAATTTTGTTACCAAAGTAGATGATAATGTCCTACTTCAGTGAGTCTCCTTCATCCTGACAAGTGTCTGACGAGAGTCAAAACATTAATTCAAATAGGTGGTTAAAAATACAGCGAAAAATATGTATCCTCCACAATACGGTCACAGACTTACTACTGGCTAATTGCGAAGATTCTTCATTCTAACGCAATACGAGTACTTGTGTCTTGTAACTGTTGACATTTCCTATTAGCACGGTCGCAAAGCCGGGAGATTTCGACGGCCGGTGTTCGGTGCTCGGCCGTGACACCGTGCGTACGCCAAGACGCCACAAATTCGCCGTTCATTGATAAAAACATCGCCCACTCGCCTCCGAGGCTCCATTCACCGGCGCCAGTGGTTGCGCAATGCGCCTGCGTGGTTTTCCCCCTCCCGTGACCCCCACAGACCCAGAGAGCCCTTTATTCGAGACCAACAGTCTTCCGCAACGATCGTTATCATTTTGCCAGGATGTCCAAATTTATTCTAGATTTTTAATTTCATAAACACATGAGTAGAGGCCAGTAACAAATGGTAGTCTTTAAATTGAAGATTTCAACGTAGATTCACAAGTCTGACTGATAGACAGAGGCCAACCGCAGTCATAAATTGAAATTGAAACTTTTATGTCGTTGGAAGCGTAGCTGCGTAGGCAAGAAGCCTATCTTTGACGGAAATTAATAAACTTTATTTAGTTAATTTCGGGAAAGACTAATGCCACAGAATTATGTATTTCATATATGTATTTATTTCAATTTGAACTGAAATAGTTTTGGAAGCATTGCTTAACAGTAGTTCCAAGCAATCAAACAGATTGACGGCCTTTCATTCACCGTTTGCTAGTCTTAGAAAACCAAATGGACTTTACAATATCCCTGAGGATATCTCTAAGGCGACAATATTTCATAATCCGGCCGCTCTACTCCTTAACTGGTAACAATAACACCTAATCGCTGCAATAGATATAAAATATGGAGTCAATTTTAACGATGCCTTAAATGGCAAGCATTAAGTGTCCCATAAAAGATAGAGAGGAATCCAAATGGAATTATCGGGAATTACCGTAATGTAATTTAAGCCGTGTAGAAGTAGAAGTCACTTCACTACCACATTAAACGTCCCTGAGAGTTATACTCGGATTATATTAATTGATGTATAATTTGTCTGGGTATATTACATCTAAACAGAATAATCTCAAGTTATTAGTTAGTGCTTAACCAACGAACACTTTACGTTTACATTAAATAAGCTATGATAAGATTCTGTAGTGTGATTTGTAATGCAATATCGATTAGATACGTTATTTAGTGTCATAAGATTTAGTTCCTAGACAAGACCAGCATAAATATAGCCAGTAAATTATTGTATATCGTTGAATGCATTTTTCCATTCACTATTAATATGAGTCAGTCTAAATCGTCAAATGGTTCTTCTATTATATTCTTTATCTAGTATCAAACAATCAATCTGCACTAATACGTTAGTTAGAGCCACAAATGTAGGTACCTACCTACCTAATGTGATTAGGACCTTTGTTGCTCCTAATTGGCAGTCTACCTTTAAACAAGTTTGTCTAATCTAAAAACATATAGTTAGCTTATTTAAGTTATCAATAACTCATAATTATTAGTTCCCATACAATTTGCCATCTTGCTTTTACCTAACTGGAATTATGTGACATCATCTAGATCCACTTCTAAATGTAAAAACCGGCCAAGTATACGCAAAGCGTTACGCATAGTTTCAAAAACAAACCTAACTTTGCAGTTCGATTCCTAAGGTTCAAAAATAATTAAGTTTGTAACACTTTTTTTTCAGACCAGACTGTTAACAATATATTTACAATTTTCAGATTTATTCCTGTATAAGTACTGTTAGACTTTGCTTTTCGCAAAATTTCATAATTTTAGGTCAACGGAAGTACCCCAAATTAATGATAATTAATTTAATTAAGGTTTTAATTGCTGTCTGAAATCGCAAAATATGCAAAAAAACGCAACATTTACGGTAGTATCTCCTGATCGCGTTGACGTATAATTTTGATTATTTTTTTGCAGAAAGAGATTTCAAATTGATAACATTAAGCGTTCCTGAGAAAATAAAGTTTGACAGACAGACGGACAGACGAACAACAAAGTGATCTTCTAAGGGTTTCGTTTTTGCCTATTGAGGTACGGAACCCTAAAAATAAACCGTTTCTAAGATTTTCTTTTATTGACTTCTAAAAAGTATCCAACTTAAAACTTTATTAGAATACTTTGACGATCATCTTCGATTCATTTCAGCCATTGATAAATTGACAATTTAACTTTCTTAATGTAACTACTCGCACAAACACGAGTGTAGGTTAACGCACTTGAACCAGTTTGTGATTAAGAATACATTTAAATTAATTAAAAAACATTAAACTTTCTTCGGTCGGCGAAGACTTTTGAGTAAGTGGAAACTCCAGTCTCGGTGAGTGTTCCTACTGACTCAGGTTTTAAATTAAAACATCTACCTGGGATATGTTTGTGTTTAGCAATGGGAAAACAAGTTTTGCAAAACTATTTACTTTAAACATCATATTTTTGTGTATGCATGGTCAATCTATACGGACAAGACATTCCAACAACACAAATAATTAAAAAAAAAAACTAAAAACAGAAGACATTCTATTGAATGTAGTTTCACCGACAGGCAATTAATTTCACAAAAACAGTTTAAACATGAGCTCTAAGACGTATTTGCGCAAAGTAACTGAATGATGTCGACCAAAGCTGCCTTTAAATGCATGATTAACATCTGACGGATGATTTATAATGGCTCTACGAACGAACATCCCATTCATGTGTCATGGCGTCACTTCTCGAGCCTCGTAAACTTGCCAGAGCGGTCAAGGTAGCCATTTTTGTTCATTCTGTCGAGTAAAGTGATTGTCATATGGTCCAGGTCAGGGTTAAAGTATAAAGTAAAACACTCAAAGCAAATCATAGTGTTAGGGCAAGTATCGAGCGATAGGCTCCATTAAAAATTTTACGATTTGAGCAGGAAACGTCCTAGTTTTAATAGAACCTTTCAATATGTAATTATCTGGTATGTTTTTAATGAAAGGATAAACTTGCCGCTTGATTTGTGTTTTTAAAAATACCTGGTATTTGCAGAAGGCATGAAGATAAATTTTCCAATGTCAGCTGATAGTCTCATAGATAGACGTATTATTATTACGTCTCATGTAGCTAGTTTTCTCTTAAAAATGGTAATAAGTGTAGCGAGCTGACGTGGACAAATACCGGCCAGTAGGAAGGTAGGTTCATGCGAACCGCTAAGTTATGGAATTCTCTCCCAGCATCGCTGTTTCCTGACAAATATAATTTAGGGGTTTTCAAGGCAAGAGTGAATAGGCATATTTTGAGTTTGCGTACACCACCCTAGATCTCATCTTTGCTTCCCATCAGGCAAGATTGAGGTCAAACGCACTCAAATTTTTAATAAAAAATAAATTGACATAATTATTTACGGGTCCAACAAAACTTCCCATGACACTTGACTTCGTAATTTGAACACAAAAAAATCAATTTTTATAAAATGTAAATCGTTTTTAGCTGACGATAAGTTCTAAACTAAAATAATATGTACCTACTAACACAATTAGCCTAACAAACATATAAGTTTGAATCTATTGTTACTTGGTGTAAGGAGATTGGATTGAATGATCATAATGGTAAGAAGTGAATGGCATTTGAGAGTGCAAATGAAACAATGCAATATTGGCAAGATGTGTTTAGTTTGGTATGATGCGTTTAGTTTAGGCGCGTGCGGGCGGAGGCGGTGCTTGCGCATGAATGGCGGCCGTGATTCACTGAGCCCCATTCATAATATGAGCACAAAATATCCAGAGCACAGTAAGATATATGTGCTATTTTAATTTAATTTCAATAGGTACTACATTTTTATACCTAGACTAGCTTTTTGTTTTGGCTTCACTCGCGTTAGAGACATTTTTCACCACTTTTACCACTTCAGGGGTGGAATTCCCAAAATTCCTTTCTTAACGTTTATCTAATGCTATGTAAAAAACCTTTGAAGTTCAGCGGTTTTGGGTCTGCGTTAATGTGTCAATCAGTCAGCTTCCCTTGTTCATAATATTCATGAGCAATATCTAGAGCACGGAAATATATATAAAGATCTAATGCATATTAATGCCATATTTTATATACAAACCTACAACAAACTGATTTACGCTCTAAGGCGGAATAGCAATCTATTATTTGATTACTTCTTTTTTCATAACACTGATAAAGTTAATGCTACATCTGTAACTATCATTGATTTATAGCTGGAGTGCGAGCGCATAAACATTGTGCAAAGAAGTTTTTCAAAGTCTGCTGTAATTGTTATTCTCAATGTTAATAATAGACGATATTTTGTATTCATTGTTTACTTTAAAATATTCCCTTTCATCTAACATAGGTCTTTTGAAGCAATAACATGTGATGTAAGTAATAAATAATGTGTAGCCAGCAAACTCTATTTCATGAAAAGGTTTATTTATTTCAATTGTACATTACTTGATTCTTAAAGTAAAATCAGATCTATCTCCCACCAGTTAAATATAATCACTTTTTTCAAATGAAGTTCAAGTCCTACCTTAAAAAATTAAAGACAATGTGCAAAATCTATTTGTTTTGCCATTATTCAAACCGTTTATTTCCATTCCAATGTCATGTCAGTTACAAAATAGACTGTCCAAACAAGTGAGTAGTAAAACAAAAAGTAATAATTTTAAAATAAGAACTGACACTTAAATTAATTTTAAAATACTTTCGCGTCGTGTAAATAACGTTTGTGATGTGGCGCTCTGAGCCTCAATATCACAGACTACAGTTGATTTGACTCGAAGGCAAAAGGTTATGAGATTTCAACCCATAGATTTGCTGATAGCATTTAACTGAACGGTAATTGTTTGGAGAACGGGCTATTAATTTTATATAATGGCTTTAAGTCCATATTTAAATTACCTAACGAAAATTATGGTTACGGGCGGACGCCATTGAAAAGATTTTAAAGCACAGCAAATAAAAATTCAATGAGTTCACAAGTAGAGTTATGGCTTTGTTCGATACAGCACACTCTTTTAATACTTTTTAAAATTTTATAACCAAAAGTGTGTGGCTTATAAAAATGATAAATTATCATTTTAACAAAAAAAAAATCCGGGGACTATACAAAATGTTTGAAACTTATTTCTGTATTTTGATTATCGTCATGATTAGGTACCTATCGCTGTATAAGCAAGAACTGGATTATCTCAACATAGACTAAATAATACTTATACCTACTTAATAATAACAAAACAGATATAGTATCAAACAACAAAGAGTCATGTAATGGTACATTTAAGTTGATTCCATGTATGTTCACTTACAATGCTCAAGCGATAAATGGAAATTGTATCAGATACTTAATCAGGCAACCACCGATGTATTTACAACGAGGGATTTGCATGCAAAAACAATCACATATTACTTAAATGGAAAATATTCTGTTAGACTCGGCCTAACAAGGATGATCGTATATTAAAGGCTAAGTTAGATAAGCGATAGGTAAACAATAAATTGTATGGCAAGAGACCAATATGTTTACAGTTTAAATAGAGCAGGAGTGCTGATACTGCCGCGTTTGCCAAGAAGCGGGAAATCTTTCGCAATGTAAACAACATCAGATTAGATCCGTCTGCGGATAATTCTCTTTATTTATTAACACCTGTTGTTCCACCGATCCTGTTATACCTCATCACTAGAAATACTCCGTAGCTCAGGTTTGTTTGTGTTAAGTATATGATCTGAAAAAAAAATACAATAATGTTACCTTAATCAAATGACAAAATTACTCAAATTTATCGAGTATACCACCTTGGATAGTACCCGGTTTAAACTTACCCATTACACTGGCTGCGTTTTCTCTCTGAACAGAAATGGACATCCTTTGAATCAGCTTCCCTCCAAATCTTATTAATGTCCTATTTATAAATGTCACGTGTACGAAAGCACCATTTCCCGGAATCGGTGTTGATGTTTAAAATTGTTTTTCTTCCCTTTTAGCGTAGGCATTTTCAGCGAAAATGTCAAAAGTTCCAACCTTTAATAAATCCCACATGTTTGTTTCATTAATTTTGCAAGTAAAATAGATGTACTCATTTAGCGTCTAATAGTGGGTGTTTTTATTTGTTGGCTATAAAGATTTCATTGTGTGTAATGTTTCGATACGTAATCGTATCTTCGTAGCAAAGTTCTCCTTGGGTCACAATCGTCTTGGAATAATCGTAAGTTAATTTTTAACTTGACAATCTGTAAAAGATTCCTTTCTTAGTTTAGATTTACGCTGTATTCAACCTTTTCCAACATTTCAAGTTTCAGTTTTGGCTTTGCGTTGATATGTCTGTTAGCGTCCTCTTTTATACGTATAAACTTTGCATATAGATTGTGTATTTAGTCCAGATATTGCCGCTTCTATTAAAACTATATCTAGTACATGGCTACCTAAAATAACTATCTCTGTTAAATTGGTTTAACGTGTAATCGTAGATCTGGCAGGAGCGTGGAAAGTGAGCAGTCCCATAAAGAAGCCACTGCCTGTCCTTCTTGTCTTGATGCTATCGCGTAACTAGCTGTCGCACGTTTGCAACACTCCGCCTTATAATGTAGGCTGCTACAGCATAATTCAAGGTTTTGATCACCTTGTATTGCTCTCCTGATACTTTACATAGATAAGGAATAAAGTCTTTATCCCTTCCCTTGCTTACGAAAGCCAGTGCTACTTTTGGCAAAATATTGAGCTCGTAAGTGGAAAAAGGTGGTAAAATATTTTTTGGAGATAATGTCAAATCAAAAGCATAATATTCTCATGCATAGCTGTAATCACTACAATATATAAATCGTCCTAGTACATACATACATATTATCACGCCTTTTTCCCGTGGGGGTAGGCAGAGACTAGCATCGTCCTAGTAGAGTTAACTTAATGCAAAAAGTCAATATAAGGTGGCAAAATTTTAGCAAATCAAAAACACTTTCAAAAAACATGACCTCATTCTGAAGTGGGTTTAATTGGGTCTAATTCTAAAGCATACGTGTCGAAGTGTGTTAGTGTCACAGTTGCGTGAATTGTTATAAAACAGCCTGCACGCCCACCAGTCAGATTTGTGAATGGACGGCAGCCAGAAGGCTGGGGTAGCTCTGCCGACTTGCAACAGCTCGCCTACGTGCCTCGGCGGAGGTCGCCAACTTTCATTCATAGATCTGACGTAGTCGCTAGTCTGTAACATGTCTATAACTATCAATATTTCGAGATCTTCGGCGAACATTGATCGGCTAGTAATAAAGTTCTTAACTTAAACCATTGCAAATGTTTATTCATGTTCATTAGTTTCCAAGGGATTTTATCTAGATTCAGATTTATCTACTTTGGCAAAAACGTAACACATAGACTAATAACTAGCATAACATAAATGGCCGAACTTACAATACCAAATACTTTCTCCTGTAAACGTCTTATTATTAGCATATTTTATGATGTTGACCTGACATTTATAAATAAATTCATGGGTTACAAACCCTTATGACTGAAAACAACTTACTACAAAGAAAGGTCAGATTCAAAGGACAATGTGGGTTAAAATAAAAGTTTACATGACTATCAGACGACAAATTATACCTACTTATATACTAAACAATGCATTACTTAGAATAATAATATCATTATAATTTTAAAGTCAGTTCCATACCCGAGAGGCTTAAAGGTCTAAGGATCACTAGTTATCTATTACGCCCACAAAATATATTTCCTGATAATGCCGAGAGCAAAACCTAATCTGCCACATTAGATCAAATATTTTATATATACAAAAAAGTAGGAAATGAAATATTTTTTATGTGGGCTGTGCTGTGACGTTTGGAGCTTTAGATAGAAGCGGTCAGGTATGCTTGTTGTTTTTTTTGTTTGGTAGGGAGATGCTGTAGCGTTACACCGCTACAAAGTCAAGTCTTTTTTAGTTTGTGATTCTATTTCTACGCAAACTTTTTTCTTTGTTCTTTCTTTATGATAAGCCCTTAGGAGTCGAGAAATCTGCTATTTTTACTATTTGATTTATCCAGTAAAAGATTTAGGGCCAACTACACAGTTGCAAATAGATATATCACCTAATAGATAATATGTAGGTACATTTATGTGTGGCCAGCTTAGTTGGCATAAATGTAAAACCTGTGATAGAACTAAATTCACTTTTGTTTAAACCAACTGCGTTAAGTGACATACTGGTGCGGCAGGCATGCCATCACGTTAACCCAATTCGTTGGCTCCGGCAAATGCCGGTGGACTTCAAAAGACGCCGCCGCTCGGTACGGTAGACAGTTTGCGTCTATTTGATGTAACACGGAGTGAGATTGTGTTTACTTCATTACTGAATACAAAACCTCAGAATGGTACGAGTACTACGTAGCCAAAAGGTATAAGAAATAAACTTATTTCTTAGGTAAATCCAAAAGGAAAGAATTACTTACTTAGCTATTTTAGTTCGAACTCAATTATTTTTTCAATAAATCTAAAAATTGACCATACATCATTACTGCGACAAACTGATCATAATTTGTGTTTAACTTCCTTTGTAGGATCTTACAAGAAAGTTAAAACTTGGTTAAAACTGATAAAGTTAAGTTAATACTTCTTACTCAAAACATCAACTTTAAACAATTAACAGCCAGCTTCTACTTGTAGAAAGCTTAATATTTCTTCACTTTTCATTAGTCACGGACAATAACCTGGGTGAATATTATGTTTTGAAAATGTGCTAATATGCTCAGACGACTACGACTTCTCGCATGTTTTAGCATTACTTTACCCTGTCCCCTTCTCGCTTACAGTTTTATGACGAAACAGTGGCCATTTCTCATTAACAAACACTAGGTAGGTTGGTACCTTTTCATCACCTCGACAAATTGAGAAGCTGCGTTTTTAGTATATGTACTAAGTTAAAACTGTATGCCTAGATAAGTTCAGTAATAATAAAGATAAAATAATTCCATTACCGTTTCTCATTTTAAATACTAGGTAGTATAAGGAAATGGCAAAACATATCGATTGTTAGGAAAAATAAACTAAGTATTGTTATTACAAGCACTTTAATAAGATAATGTCGAACGGATACGATATTTTGTTGCTAATAATACAGATAACAAAGATTCTCTTGAACCAACTTAAAGGAAGTTCTATGTTCCCTGATATTGTTATGTAAATTCATTATTTATTTTATGTTTTGCTTAATCACTGTGTGAAATATTGACTTTAGCTTATCATAAGCTTAGTAGCATAAAGAGTTGACATTTACACTTTCATTTACCTAAATAGTTTTGTGTCTACATAGACACTTAAATTGATTCAGGGTGTCAATGGCACTTGTGTCCTGGTATTGAAACTTTAGTGAGCGCAGTTTTCAACAAGATCTCTCTACAATTCATCATCCTCACCACCACTATAATAAGAGTGTTTTTAAATACTTGTTAAGATTCGTATAATTTCTCTACAGATTTACTTATTGTAATAGAACATATCCTCGATTGTTATAAACGTCGACTAGGATTTATTAATTGATACAAAATCATAAAAATGAAACTAGCGTCGCTTAAGCTGTTTAAATCATCTAACCCGACAACTTCGGGCGACGATGGCGTCCAAAATATTCCCATCGTTCATTGACACGTGCCAAACCTGTTTACTGGCAAGTTTTTCTGAATGGCCGCTTCCTTTGTGAGAGTAAACTTATTCAAATGTTGCGATTAATTCATAGCTCGCTTTCGTGACGACTTTGTTGCGTTGAAACAGGGACTATTACATATTTAGTTTTGATGCGTGGCCTACTGTACCATGATTTTATGAATGGAAGTCAGTGCAAAGGTATGTGTGCGCCGCACCGTTAATGCACACGCACACATAAGTGCTTAGATTTGCATACTGGCCTAGGCAACACGTGCTGCTTTGCCTTCATTTCAAGCACAGTTAGGTACCTCTTCAATATTCGAGAAGTTAATTTTAAATGTAAATTATATTTGAAAGTCGAAATGAGTATAAATTATGACATTCACTCGCTCTGATCGTGTCATTCGTACATCTTTTTCAAAATAAGTTAACAATAACTTATTTCCAACCCATGGCCATCCAGAAACTTAATACTTTACTGTAGTGGTGGCACTTGACATAAGCTCCTTTAATAGTTCGTTAAGGCCCACAAGTCATTAGGTATTGCAGAGCAATGCATTGTGTGCATCTTGGCACAAAAGGATAAACGTTTGCACGCGCATATGCAGCACAAGTACACCTTGTTAGCATGATTTACAATACGCGTCTCAGCAAAGCAAAATATTAAATAAGTACGAATACAATCAATGTTTTCATTCTATTTAGACACTGATAGCAGCTGGAAAGTGATTACTTTCTGCTTATCTCGTTTGTATCTGCAAACGAGTACATAGACTAAAACGGTTTAATTTTATGCTGGATATGAAATAGATTACGGCTGCATTGGACGTTATCTGAGTAATATCAATAAATACTAATAAGGCTCATGCCACACAGAGAGGAACTTGGCTTGATGGTATGATGGTCCCATGCTGACTTGGCTACAGTGATAGTCGCATAGACACCGTTATCTTTAGTATAAGGAAGGACGCAGAATATCTATTAAGTATATAGCTAAGTACCAGCGGCTTTCAAATTGCTTAGTTCGAATGAAAGGACAAGTGTAGGCAACTCGTGCATATTTTGTTAACTTGAGCTGTGTGATATTGCCTGAGAGCCAAAACGTAAGAAATATTTCAGGTAAAAGTTAAACATAAGTTGCGTACATAATATGGTTTGCAGATGAACGTCTTTTAGAGAAATACACATCATTGTTGTATTGTAATGATAAACAAAGAGCTTCGCGAGGAAGTAGGCGTCTATAGTAAATCTCAATAGATGAGATCGCGTGCCCAACACAAGGGCCTCGGATGAGCAAGGCACGAGTCATTTCCGGCGCAAGCGACTGTTGTCTACGATGTTGTAACCGAGAAGAATCGCTGCTAATTTATAATCGTCACTTTCATAAACACTGACTCACGCATAAACAACAAGCAGCTGCGTCGGCTGGCGTCGGCGCCTGCGACTCAAATAATGGAGAGTCACAGAAAATGTACCTACTCATACAAGCATCCTCATCAATGCTGTGCAAATTTCAAGTTCCGATGGCATTATTCTTGCACGCTCTGATACCATCAGAGCGTGAACCACACAATCACTACCAAGTGGTGGTGTGGTGGTGTGGTTCATACACCATAGTCACCTCTGTTGCGTAAGCAAATTTGCTATGCTGTAACCCTTTGATGTGACAAACCTGCATTTATTTCTAAATGGGAGCTTATCGTGTCTTACTGGATTTGATAGTAAAATAAAGTTACTCTACTTTTAAGTTTAAATTCTTTCTATAGTAAAAAATAAACCGAAAATTAAACACTGCACAAGTGAAAATACTCAAGAGGTAGGTATTCTATACTGTGGGTATTTTGTAGCTGCGTTTGCGCCGCAACGTTGGCGGATTTCATCCACGTAATGCATGGGATTTGCGCAATTTTTGTCTCATCTCGGATTACTGATGAGCGATAATTTTGTAGCGCCTACTTTTTTTGACTGTTTACGCAAGTGTGAATTTGACGGTGATTTTCGCGGCACATAGAGCCTTGGGAAATGTTACGGGCCACAGTTTCTTCATATTAACAAGTTTTATGAATGAAATCTTTAAAGTAAACATTTGATTCACAGGTGCCACTTTTGTTGCTGATTGAACGTTTTCAATGGGTAGGTAGTGATGCAAACGTTTGGTCAAGTTGTTCATTCATGGATTCTATAAATGACTATATTTGTAAATACCTACCTACTTTTAAGAATGGAACATCTCAAGTGTTGTGCAACGAAACAGTGTCAACACATGTACGAGTATGTAGCCAAACTTATTAGCTATGGATAGAACATGGCCGTTAAGTTGTAGAAGGCATAGACAACGTGTTGTGGTCACCGCGCCCCGGCCGCATCGGCGCCAGCCTCCTATGGAACTATCCCAATTTTTCCGTTTCCATCTCATTAGTGGTTAGAACGCGACATAAAATTTATGTAAACCGGTTTGCTCACGACTTTATGCAAACCACAGACAACAGTGTAGCATTTTGAATAGAAGACTCGACTGATATCGTTATGAAAATAAATCGAAAATAATGACCAAATCGTATTGAATTATTAAAATTAGTACCTATTAGAATTATAATCAACAAAAATTTAAAGCGGTCGAAATCGAGTTGCTTTATGTAGATAAGTAATTAAATTCTGATAACTTTCATTAACTTACCTAGATTACTTAGAAAAACTGACAACATACCATAAGACAATGAAAAGCGGATGTCCATCCGTTATCTTTGTGCACTTCACAAACGGTTTCAGACAAAAGACAATAAATAAAAATCGATGCTACTGTCCGGAAGTTTCTATGCCATAAATTAATACACAGTTATTCACGTTAAACTTAAACCAACGGGATAAATAAGTATATTTAAATAAGCCTTTAGTACATTTCTCGTAAATTTTGCAAAGTCTATATCTACTTATACAAAGTAAACACTTCCAAACATAGATACTAAAATCGTATCAAGTAATCGACATAAATATTAAATCTTTTTCAAAATACTTATAGATCCATTATCCATAAATTGAAAAATGAATAATTAATTCTAATCACTCAATAAATACAGATTAAAAAACCAATAAGGTTGGTAAAGTTGTTTAATCTTGTACTCCATAACTTGTATAGTCAAAAGCTAGATGACATCCAATATTGTGAAGATTAGTTACAAAACAGCATTTCTAAAACAAACAGTATTTTCATTTTGGAGAGCGATTGTAGCTTATACAGGAATACACTGTTCGAGTTGAAAGAGATGTTCTTTTTTTTGTAATAACCACTTTTCCTAGGACGAAGAATTTAAACCAGCTACTTGATCACCTAAAAATGAGTATGAGGTAACGGTAGTTTATCTATCTGCTAATTCTTCTTAGTATACCTGAATACACTCTCGCTAATTAGATAAGAACTCAATAAGAATTTTACATGTGTTAGATAGTCATTAGTTATCCTCTAAGAGTACCGGTGCTATACATCAGATGCGTAGTCGGCTTTCCAGATCCCTTCTGCCACAACGCTAATAATAGTTTTGTATTTTATGTTTTCTTCCTCAGCTCTTCAAGCATCATCCAGGTCACCCCACATATAACCTCAAAATATGGATATGGCTGAAATGTTCAAGACTCATTATGCTTCTCAACTTGCTTGTCCTCATGTCCTTGCATCTCTCGTACTTAATTATTATTTTTATCGTTTCAGTTATGAATTGGCTTTTATTAGTTAGGTATTATTATTTTTACTCAATTGTTTTTATTTTTACTCGCTTTTGAGCTCGACCAATCTGACCCTGTGGAGTAGATGGTAGACGTAGGCGAGTAACGGAACCTCCGGCGCCGGCGCAGTTTTGGTGCGGTACCGCTTCGCAATATCAGCTCTATGGCTATAGACGACTTCCGGCCAATTTTCACTTGACAACAAAATCATAGAGCAAAATAAATTGCTGCTACCGCCATCCGTGGAAAGCAGTCTTTATCAGGTAAGTGTAATTGGCCTATGTCTACCAATATTGATTTCTTGTGCGAGTTGTGTATTATGTTGATTAAGTGATAAATTAATATTAGTGTACAGCAATTAATTTGGTCATGCTTGATTATGCCTTGTACATAGTAAGAGTAGCAAAAAATCCATGGAATTTGCAATTTTTAGCACTTTTCGTTAATTTCTTTCTTATTAAAACTTTGTAGATTAAGTTCCTTTTTACGACATGGGTTGTTTATTTTTACATCTTTACTAACTTCGGATATTAACAGTAGCCAATCCTTTATTCATATGCGTATAAGTAAAGTATGTGTACAGACATATTTGAGATAAAAAAATATATTGTACCTAATTTAAACGATACTCTCAATATGAAAAGAGAAAGCATATTTCAGTGAAATCGTGCTAAAGAATCTATTTATCTTTAGTGTATCGGAGTTAGTATTTAGGACAACTATGACTTATGGCTGGCGCCCACATCACATTTCACGAGAAAACTCTTCCAGCACGTCGTCTGCATACAAAAATAATGGTCGCCTATCTTTGGCATAATTTTGCACTAAACATTAATTTACTTAACCTTAGTTATAATACATGAAAAAGATTCATATAATTCTATTACAGTCATAGAATTCTTGGTTTTCTCAAACAGATGATCTTGTACAACTCAAAATTTTCATACAGTCTAGGTCTAGGTAAATAAAACGGTATAACCAGCAGATTTTCTTCTCATGAATTGTGAAAGAATAGCAAGGGAATGGGTTAGCTATAGAAACGATAGGCCTTTGGGCCTTGTAACGTTTCTTAGTCTTCCCTGAAATAATGAAGTTAAGCTGAGCCCAAGTCTTACTGAGTTATTTCTTTTTCAAAAGATGCACGTCTTTAATAAAACTCACTTAGGTAGTTATGCTGTCTCAATCCGATTGCATTATAATTGAAAAACAAACAACACAACATAAAAGATTCAAAGTTACATGGGCAATTACAAAACATTACGTTACGCTAATGAGCAGGGGCGTTCCGTAAACAAAGAGTTGGGCGGACCTGCCACTGGGCACCACCTCCCCGCCCCCCGGCCGTATACCTCCCCTCCCCTCGCCCTCTCACACCTGCGCGTGCGCATATTTTTGCAATCAAAACAAAATTCGTAACGTGTGCCGCGCTGGCGCCACCAACCGTTACCTAACCATGACACAGATTTATTTGAACCAATGATAATTTCGGCCTGCATCATATGAACACAGAATAAATAAGTCGTAATTTATCTGTTTTAGTTGTAACAAAAAAATATTTTTTTTCTAGTATGTATTCTAGTGTATCTATTTTACCATACTTCTTGTGTGAAATTATACTGATGACATAAAACAAGCCTTCTTGTGGTATTCGGTAGGTTCAAGATATAATAATATTACAAAACATTCAAGATAGATAAAAATCTTTATCTGCAGCTACAAAACACACATACAGTTTCATACAACAAATTAAATTAAAATAAAGTTCAAAATAACGAAAAAATAAGTGTGTGTCATGCAGTAATACAAAATGGTCACAACTCAGTGGCAGAGGGCAACATACTGATTTTTAGTTGTGACCAGCAGATGCGAGTGCAAGATACAAAAACGCTAGTATAAAATTAGAAAAAATAAAAATACAGATTAAATTCAAGACCAATCAATAAAAAAATAACATTATCCACCTTGACCTGACCAGGAATCGAGCCCGAGATTAAAATAATTATACTCATATCAACCAAACTCATCCACAATCCACATGAACCACAATATAAAATGTATCTTCAAAATCACGGATATCCAAACTAGGCTTATCTCCGTAAACATTTGAGAATTGAATTAACACAATCCAAAAAAAAATATCGAACATCACAATGAGATTTCTTTACCCTTTGAGCTACCTGAGCCTGAACTGAACGGAACGCCATAAAAGGCTGCCGAGGAGAATTGAACGGGCAAACATTAATGATTTTGTTTCATTTACATTTGACATTAACAAAAAATATTCTCTAAAAGTCGACGCTAACGCGGCGACCACATATGGCGTCGATTCGCCGCCGCGTACTAATTGAGAGCGACACTAGACAAATATATCGCCTTTTATGGTCGCGACCGGTATTAAGTATACTGATTGGTAAATAAACAGTATACAGGATAAGGCTGTGGTGAATCAGCTCTCGATCGGGCCGTGATTAGAAGCGATTAGCATGCGCCGTTCAGCTGATATTTCCCATTGGCTCTATCCGAATTGACCAAATTTGCCGTAATAAAATGTGGCTTGAGATTAGTTAAAAGGATATTTGATGGACCCACGAGATTTGCATGAATCATTCTCACCTCTATAAGTGCGGATTTAGATAAAATTTGGTACGGACAAAATTTGCACTATCCCAGGATCATATACTCCCTTTGAGAACACGCCGCGGCCGGCGCTGATGCTCAGCAATTTTTTTAGAACGGCCTCGACCTCGACTCATACTAGACTAGAAAAATATTATCTTTTCAAAAGTCTACAGTGAATAATGTAATAGCCCATAAACGACTACTAATCCAACTAAGCAAAATTAAAATTTGTTTTCAAGCTGTTGCTGACATTTTGCTTATTGATGATACATTGATAGGAACAGACCATAGGGAGACAACGGGAGTAAGCCTGCAGTGCAGCGGCGTCTACCAGCCACGTGGGAGGTGGGAGGACCCTGCTCAGCTATTGTCTTACAACGCGTTATAGCATTATGCTAGTAATAGCACAGCCATTGCACACTATTTATGTAAATCCACTTGAGAATTCAATTTGTCTCTCATAATGTATTCATGGGGACATTAGTCGACGCATAAAAGTAATTCTCGTCAACGAGCTGTCAACGAGCTCGTGTCGAGCTTAGGCCCTGATGAGCTTCGATTGGGCAAAGTCATAAATTTACCTTTGATAATACTTTTTTCGTCGTACCGTACGGTTATGTGAGGCTTGAACCTACTAAAATTCAATATACAACATAGGAGCCGTGTGCAAATCCTACGTATGATTCACAATAAAAACGATATTTGATTGAATCTTTTCCTAAATAAACAACAATACGACCTTCGAGTATGACAAATGTAACCAAGGGATAGGAGAACCGTGTTAATTATTACTTTTACCTATCAGCTAATAAAGGGAAACATCAATCGCTGTCTTCAGTTGAATCATTATGATTGGTGAATGCAGTTGATAACACGTCCAATCGTAATAGACTGTAGCGAGCTTCGAATGTGCGGGTGGTGAAGGTCAGGGTTCGAGCCGGCTTCCATTTGTCGTGGACCTCACTTACCCCCGGCTATCAACAGCGCTAACAGATATCCCGCATTATTGTTATCCTGACAGAGTAATATATAGTCTCTGCAGTCCGATAGCATCTGAGATGTCGGCCTTTCGGGATATCAACGCGCAGAAAACAATAATCGCTCCGTATGACGGAATATCAGCATGAGTTATCGACGGTCGCACTTCTCGATACTCCACGCGCGTGCCAAGCGCCAACGACTGTTTTATTGGTGTCGGCGCCGACAACTTTCTCGTCTCGCAGACAATGACGCTCAAATTGGAAACCAAAATGATTTTTATAACTCGAAGATATCGAAACGCATAACAATAGGGCGTCGGATAGCTCAATTGCGAACGCCTATTACCTATACGAACTGTCGTAAATTCCGTGAGCGAACAGCCACTTAACGCGGCAGCGATACTTGGAGTTATTTCGGCTGTTTGCTCGTTACGGCATAGAGTAGGTACTTCTAACAAAGGCACCCAAAAACGTTCCCACAGTCGTCGATCACCGCAGTAAAAAAAGCAAGTATCTACGAATTAACACGTCCGCGCGTTGTGTGTGTATGAAAACACTCGGTGGCCCCGAGGAGGGCCCTCGTGCTGACGGAGAGCTGTCGTGGCATCGTCGCCAGCCGCTGACGCAGACGCCACTACACGAGATTGCGCGTAAGATAGTTGTTTAATGTCTTTAATTTACTTTAATTTGTTGTAATGCGTGAGTTGAAGAGTCCTCGAGTTTTCATTTCCACTCAACGAAGCATGCCACTCGTTGTTTACGCTCGATAAGAGCAGAAGTTCCAATGTCTAGGTGACATTTGATTCTCAATTAATAGGCACTCGTGCAAGTTGACCCTTGGAGTCAAGAATTTACTTCAAGAACCGCACTTGTCGAGACGCAAACGCAATAGGTTGGTTGTGTCGCGACAGTTACGCTCCGCCACTAATACCCTGTGCACACAAAGAGATGTGTGTGAAACTCAGCCCAGTTCAGATCGGACACACTCGTTAATGCGCTGTGCAAACTATACTTAATCTTTCACTTTGTGCCGCTTAGAGAGAAATTAACAAAGAAATACAGCACAAACACAGGCTGTACTCGACATATTAGCGCGTTCCTTTACTGATGGCGAGAACTTCGCACCGAGCTTTTGTTAATCTCTCGGATGAATAATTTGTGCCAGTGTGTCATGAGAATGTTCTTACTACGTAAATAAATTACTATTAAGTGAGAGCTAAGTAACATTTCCTGGATTCTGAATCGTCTAAACATGTAGCTTATATAAGAAGAAAATGTATTTTGCAAGAAAGTGGATATTCAAATTCTACTAACGTTCTCACGCCTATCGATTTTAATACTTACCTTTCTGGTAATTGGACGTCAAATTTATTCTTATATACAGCTATGTATCAACATTCTAATTACTGTAAACTAGTAGACAGGAAATATGAAGTACCTAAGTTATCCAATACACATATTTATAGGCAGTACTAAAGGTGTCACTCCTTTGATTTGAAGACTTGCGAAGTTGCCTACATATAAGTAGAAAGTGTAAATTATTGAAAATATTGATATTATTGTATTCCTATTTATTGAAATGATTTGCATTAATTGCAAGGCAAACTGCACAATAAACAAATAAAGCCTATCGCTGCATAACTTACAGCTACGACTATTTCGTAGGTTCCTATAATGTGAAAATTAAGCAGCACATTTCAATGTGGATATATACTGCAATCAGCAGTACCGTACCTACGTAGTAAGTCTGTGTGCGACTTGTGCGAGACTTAAACCATAAATAAAATCGATCACAGACAGTCCATGCCGTGCAGTCTGTTATATGAAGATTTGGACCACGTAGCAGGATGATTTGGACCACGGGTCGGTACAGCGGATTTTAGCAGGACCCCGGCGACTCGGACCAATGCTCACTAGACCCACGGGCCGAGTCGCATTCGAATTTTCGAATTTTATTTTTTTCCTTCCAGCTACTGGGACTACTAACAAATTAAAAGAAATGTATTGTTCTAACCAAAAAACCAACTCAACATTTTTTCTGGAGTCTTTGAATGATTTCCACATTGGAATGGTATGATGGTACCCCAGAGCTGTATACAGTAGCTCCAGATTGGTATCAGTATGGTCTTATACAGCAGCAATGGAAAAACTAGCAATTTTTTTAAGATTGTAGAAGTATTAAGAACTTGAAGTAGGCCGTTTCATTTCTCTTTTCTTCGTAGTTTGAGACATGCACCAGCGAACGTGGCCAGAAGGCGCGAATAAATCAGCATTTGCCACTAGATGGACGGTTTAATTATTGATTTATTGTCCAGTGTTGGAGCTGGGCGCCGGCTAATTGGTGCTGGCGAGCGCTCGCGTGACACTGCACAACTATTGGGACTTGAGACTAAATTCTTCAATATTGAACAACACGCTCCTCATGACTTCGTTACGGTTATCGCGCGCTCTAACAATACTCGCAGCAATTGTGCCTCTAGTTCAATAAATTATGGGTGTCCTAAACGCTCATGAATAATGGCTATTGAAACGTCTCGCGCAAAGATGTTTGGATGTCAAGTAAGTAGATAGCTTCTGAAGGTCATGTGACGGCATTTACGGAGTTTGGCTTCAGTAAGCCGAGTATCTACGAGTATTGGGCAAACGTTGAAGCCTCCAAATGTCTGCATAGATTGATATTAGCGATAAAATCTAACCTGCCCCAAAAACAGACGATATGTCTAGTGCCTTAACTATACCTATGCAAATATAACAATAAGTACTCAGTTTATCTTTGTGTATAAATCATTCTAGCAACTGCTACCAACATTATATTACGCATACATATAGTAGAGTAGAGTAATCTATAGGACTCTAAAGGTCAGTGGCAGCATTTCGCAGCAGATATACCGAACTTTACCGGACGACGTGTGGCGGTGAACCGTAGATACCATACTGGGAACAAATACCCGCGTGAGACACTCGTCAACAAAACTAAGGACTGTGCACATTAGATAATATTATTGGCAACTACGTCTACGTAGTTGCAAGAGTTGCAAACCACTTCTTTTTACTACATTAAATATTAAGTTATTTGAAGTCACAGATATAAATTTATTTGTAGCAGTTAATATAAACCGTTAATATCGAAACTTTGACACAAGAAACTCTTTCCAAATCGCTCGGGTGAACGTTGGAAAACCATAAAATTAAAGTCATTTTTCATCCCGTAGCTTGCAATGGAGTGGGGCCGGTACTACTACAAGCATCGTCGCACAGCCAAGCACGCACTCAGTTCTCGTTCAATATTTTAGTAGCGACGCAAGACAAACAGAACTCCTTTGTTGGAGGTCAAACCTGTGTGAAGAGAGTTTCCGTGTCACACGGGCTCTTGCCTCGCTTGGTTACACATTAGCGCAGACTTCTCGGACAAATATTTTTTGTTCTCCTATGATCACCATTAGCTGGTAGGCTTGACATATTTTGGATGTTTGTTGTTGACATCCCGTGAGGTTTGTTTGTACCGCGTTCATCGACACGTTCGGTTCGTTCTGAAAGATTTTTATCTGAATACTTTGAAGAAGTAAGCGGGTTATTCGAAGCTCGCACAGACTAGCCTCCAAGTGTTCTTGTCAAATTTCTCGCTTTTTACGACAGTGGAGCCTTTATCGGATTCTCCAAGGTGATGCCACATACCGGCCAGAGAGAAGTAAGGGATTACGAAGCTAATGCCAAAGTTACGAGTCCCACAGCCTCTGAGATAAGGTATCGGCTGACGCGTAGTGACATTATGGCTATCGATAACATCGCAATTGAGCTGACCCGCCGATAAACAAATATTTTGATTAGTCTGTCTGCTACAAATTACGTGGGTTACGATCGAATAAGGCGACAATCTTCAATGTTGGACAATATTGGGCATTCCTAAATTAAAGGTTTATTAAAGATGTTTATAAAGTGTTTTGTTCCAATATTAATCACAATATCATTAATTGCACAATTATTACACTTTTTCTCCGAGCGCAATGAAAGCAACCATTTAACACTACAGTGAGAGTTTTGACGATAAAAATGTATATATATATTTTTATAAAACATGTGTTCAGTTATCTGAGAGAGATACAACACTAAAATATTAATAGATCCCAATTTAATAATTTGCTGCTGTGCGTGATAACTGTAAGTGGTCTTTTACACTATCTAACAAAATAATTGCTACAACAAAAATAGATCAAAAATGTATTACTTATTCTGGGTCTATGATTCAAACTGAATAAATAATACGTTAAGATACTTTAAGAGTTGTGGCATTATTATTGCAGCTCAATATTCAATATCAGAACATTCCATATCAGCCATTTAATTTTAAAATAAATATTCAGTGCCGCTTGTAAAGTTGTCGGCGAGAATTTTGCATAGATAACACAGCGATAAGACGTTCTTCTCGAAAGGTATCGCTATCTCTATACCATAAATAATTGATATTTTAATGTCACAAATGATCTGAATGTAACTACGAAATAATTCAATCAAATAAACGACTTTAGCTCCACATCTTATAACTAGAACTGTAGTCCTTATTGTATTGTACGAAGTTACAATTTCCTACTTACTGGTAAATGGTCTTTGCATTCGTTACTCTTCTAGAGATGTACAGCAACATGTTTTTCAAGCGAGTGCTGTGCCTAGTCCATAAGTTATCGTATGTAATAAAATTAAATGTAACACATTTCTCTTTTTCATGTAATCTTCATAATTTATACACATTTTTAGTTCGCGACGTGTATCGGCGTCCGAGGGTACTTGTAAACAGTGTTTGTTCATTTTGTACTCGTTAGGTAAACCTATCATTTTAGAATTTGTACTTATCATTGATTTGTGTTTCAGAAACCAGTCCACCTATTGTTCACTTATTTTAATTAGTACCATATAGTTTAATAATTTAGAAAAACATAAGAAAAACATAAGTATTTATTCAAAATACTAAACAGAGGTAAATATGTGATAAACGATATGATAATTGACATAGAACTCTGAAATTAAAACTACACTAATTGAAAAATAACTCAAATCTAGATGCAAATAAAAATACAAACTTTCGAATTCATTATAAGTCGAATTATCTAACATCAGGATCTGCTAGACCTTACATATCAATAACTTGATTTGTCTCTGTATCAGCCTACACATATTTATATCAAGTACGAAAAATATGTATGCGTAATATAATGTATGCTGGACACTCGTTATTGCGCAATAAAATATCGTCTAATATAATTAGGCTGCCAGCTTTAAATGTCACTGAGTCAAGAACTGTTCTCATTTTATGACCTTCCGTTACAAAAGATGGGTGTTACATTATGTGTAACGCGAATGCTATTCTTCTAGGTATCTTGAGTAGTCAGGAATGAAGATGTGAGGTCTTCTACCCAGGTACCAACAGTTAAAAAAAAAATAGCTTGACTTAAATTCCTTATTTACTACGCCAGACTATCCGAAGCTAACTAATCGAATCAGAAATATCTAAAAGCTCCCATCCTAATTCAATATTTCTCCCTTTTGAATATTGATCCCATATTTATTACGGCCATAAATGGCTTAATTGCTTTTTGATCGCGTTGCGATTTACAGCAGATGGGTATCAGTGCGCGGCTGCGCGCCGTCTGGACATTGGAATCCATCAGCAGTTAATGTTGGTGTTATCTGGATGCTGGTCTGGTGTGATTTATTGGTGAAGGGTGCTTGCCTGGTCTTGTTCCCGGGAGGGATGCGCTCGCTCAGGGGAGTCACAAAATACAGATAATACAGATGTATGTGACGTGCAATTGACACTTCTTAATCACACAAATGAAAGGCTCAAGAGAACTGTGCAACTTGCAGAAACTGAACGGTAGTCGACGCAAGTATAGTTAATCCAATTGGGAATGGAAAAAAAAATATAAATTATGCTGCTCTTGATTTCATACCATCGTCGTTCTCCGTAATTTTGACTTTGCAGCATCTTAGCTCTAGACTGATTAAATAATACATAATTGAGAAATGAACTTCAAAACTTTATACATTAAGTACATATTTTCTTGCAATCTATCATATCAAAACCACAAACGGAACATCGTCCATAGTCGACCATCAAAGTGTGTTTCTTCATAGCAGTCTGCCTTTACTGATCATTTGAAGAAAGCTCATCATTAATAAGAAACCTTACTTCTATACCCATTGTTTTACGGTGAAGGCAATAGAGCGCCTCCCGCGGCGGCGCCTGCGCCGCTACTTGCCGACGCCGTCAGGTGGCGCGCACAAATAACGCAATAAATACCCGCTTATCGCAAATCAGCTCGTCTCTCCATGGAGGATTTATTCATGAGCATACGCATATGCTTAACCCTGCTTACATTTATCATCGACACGTAGCTCAGTCAATTAAATTAAACCGGACCATCGTGATAGCGCCCTCGCACCAAATACCAGATATTCCCATACAAATGTTATTTATTACCATGTAATTTGTATGTGTATTATTGTCTAGATTTATAGACGATTTATGGATAACGAGCGAGCTGTTTGAAGAGCCGCTACCGCGTTTGAACACTTGTTCTCTGCACGCGAATGTGTTCTACAAAATTACAAGTGTAGAGAATAGACGCATCATACATAGTTCTGCGTAGTACTAGCTTTATTTATATTATTATAAATGTAGACGGAATTGGAAACTGTTACCCAAAAGTGAAATCAGAGTCGATCTAATTTCCTATAATCAATCGTATTTTTTTATTATGGAAAGTTAACAGGTGGTGGATATCGGCCTTTACTTTTCTTGCTCTTTTTGAGCTTTAAGGAATCTCAACAGAATCTCAAAAATAAATTTCAAGAGAAGGTAACCGTTCCGTACCTCAAAAGGAAACTTCTTTTGAGCAAATCAAAGTATACGTAAGTATATATTAAGACTGCTGTCAGTGCGCTCTATGCAAAGTTAATTTGATTATCGACCCACATAACTGTGATTAAAAGACTCATGCTCATTGAACTGGTTGTAATAATTTATGTACACATTAACATTTGATTGTTAACATCTATCATCTGTCATGGCAGCACTTCCTTTTCGTGATCAGTTTCACTCATTATGCAGCTCACGTCGCATCTCAATAATATTTTTCCCTGGTGCAACATGTACGTTGATATGGATACATTATTTAATTTTGACCCTTCGATTTGTGTTGTCTTAGAAAGATTAGGGTCCTTAAATGTTACACCTCCAAATGATTTTATCGTTTTGTATACTTGCGGTAAATAGGCTCAGTAGTTTTTCAAATCTACAAATAGTACGTTAGTAATAGGTTTTAAACACGATTTAAATCCTATCGCATATTTTTTGTTATTTTTTTATATCATCTTTGATATTGATGTAGTTGTACACCACGTTATATTGGTATTTGAAATCCCTTTAAAAAATTATACTAATCTTTAAAGGTTGGTCGATGTCGCTTCAGGTACTTCGTTATCTGCGCCGACAAGGCCCTGCTTTTAACGCGCTAAACGTTTTATACGTTCATCACAACATTATCCTTTCGACACGGTAGCACTAATTGGATAAAACATCTGGACAAAAACGTCTAAGAAACAAACACTTTAATAACGGGGCCGCTCGTAATATCGAGGCGCAAAGGGAATTCCATTTAACATGTGAATTGGATATGTCGGGTTGGTGCGAGAGCTGTCATTAGAAGGCGTTGGTCGAGGCATCTCAGATGTAGCGGCTTGTCCCGCGTCGGAGCCGATGGCGGCATCCGTCAACGGTCAACTGATTGATGGGGAGGAGAGCTGCCATGGATGGAACGATTGTTAGGGTTTAACTAACAGTTACGATTCAAAACAAAATATGATCTTGATTGATGGACTAATGCTATAAAGTAAACAAGAGGTCGCGCCGGTAGGGGCGCACCTATGAGTCGCCCGGAGCGAACTATTTCCATCACAGAGATTCATTGCAGACAAGCCGGAATTGCTTCAACCAAAGCATTATGCCTCATATATCAAAAGAGCAAATAGATGCGTACATTGTATCGAGTTTTTGACGGTTAACTCTGTAATTATCCCGTCCGACAATGATCTAACAAAATAACTTGTAGATACTTGAGAGTGCATCAATTACACTTCAAAAATATCAACAAACAGAAGAAATTTCAGTCACCTCAGTTACCGTAGCGCTAACAGATAATAAAGATCTGTGAATTTGATGCAATTTTCTCAACAAACAAGATTAAACTTGTAACAAAGAGACCCTAAAAGACCCTATCGTCGAAAGTGGGATCCAACGCGGAGTACTCTCTATTCCATGAGAGTGAATAAGGAAAGAAGGCTGTCGAATAATGGAATTGTGTAAAACCCATATAATAAAATTAATATTGTCATTATTTGGAAATAAAAACGCATAAAAGCAATCAATTCATTGTGGTGAAGCGTCAGAAGATTTTTTCTGAAAAATAAAGAAATTTGGACGCATTAAACGATTATTTCCGGGCGGACAATGTATCGAGCTTGCTATCGCCGAGGCCCGCTTCGCTCTATCACGTACATTTAATATTATAAGCTATTAGGCGCCTCGGCGAGCTCCATTACTGTGTCCATATCATAATACGGAATTGTCTGTCGGCCGCTTAGATTTTGTACTTTTTACTTCCATTGAGTGTAAAACAAAAAGGCGGTACCGTCGGCGCCGGCCATTGTTCTCGGCCATTCGTCGCACTTCATGCTATTCACATTCAAATTAAATGCCTTGTGTACAAAATTAATTTGTCTTTTGTCTTAGGTTGGGCGAGAGGGCAGACATGTCACTGCGCAGCAGGGCGCGCTTTGTACACTCCAGCTATGGCCAGAAGCAGAGAGCGATGCGGGGCGCGTATTTCTGAAGCATAGCTGGCTGTATTCCCAGCATCTTATGTTTTCACAGTCGCCAACAAGCAATGAATAAGTAAATAGCTGATCCCATCATCCGCCAGTCCGATTTCCTCAGCTGAATCGGTACCGCAAGATATGGGGAGTAACACAGCACTGTGTCCTGCCTGTAGTGCCTACGAACACAAAGTGATTCTTGTGTAAGATTATTATCTTTTATCAGGTATTGAGATCAGTCACTTAAGATACGGCATATTTTATTGCTTACAAATACAGTGCAGCATGTAGTTCAGCCACTCTTATATGGGTGGGTAGATCCACTGACCTCTTCTTTCTGTGCAGATGACTAAAGGATCATATAGAATTAAGTGTAAGAAATTTGCAAAGCAAGTTTACTCTTCGAT
Organism: Ephestia elutella; assembly: GCA_018467065.1. NCBI lineage: Eukaryota > Metazoa > Arthropoda > Insecta > Lepidoptera > Pyralidae > Ephestia > Ephestia elutella. The sequence goes on from CM031586.1 coordinate 9,430,738, forward strand.
ATTAAAAAAAACATTTTTTTTTTTTCATTTCAAACAGTGTATTTTTCATTGCGTCTGTAATGTTAAGAATAATGTTTATTGTCACTTTTACAAACGTGTAAAATGGTGTCAACAGTTAAGTATAAATAATAATTTTGTACGCGATCAGAATACAATAACGAAAGCACATTGCCGTTCAGAAATTAATTTCCACGTGATTACAACGCCCGGAGAAGTGACTGCAGCGGAGAAAAGTGACACTTCAATTTGTTGAAACACCGCGGATGCTGCAAGTGGGTTGCGGCTCACGAATACGTTATTCGTATCAGAACATCCAATGATTGATGAGCCTTCGCAATGTCAACACTTATTTTAATATTTATTTTCTCCGTGCCTTTATTACATTGTTTTACGTCTGTTGTTTTATGTGGTAACAGTGTAAGTTCCCATCTGTTTCGGACAATAAATATTCACGTCAAATTGTCAGAGATTGGAGGTTGCGATGTCAGACATAAGGAAAACCCGACCAAAAAAGAACAAGTGTGGCCAGGCATCACGCGAGAGCTGCGACCGTGACGAACTGATAGCACCCCGCCTCTCTAATAACACGTCTTTTAGTTACGTGTAATTAAAAACTCAAACATCGACATCCAACAAATCACGCCTGCCTCAATGAATCACCGACGGTCAATTAAGCGGTTATTATGAATAGATAGGTTATTAAAAATCACAATATTGTTTCACGTTCTAAGAAATTACAATCTCTAGTGAATCAGCGCCCCACCCTGACGACTCACTCAGTCGTGGTAGAGATTTTAATCTCGATATCTCGCCGTGATGCCTGCGCCTGAGCAAAACAACCATGACAATCAACATTTACAGAGTACGCGCATAATGCAGGACCTCGCATAACACTAAACAATGTTTATGATAAACAAGAGCGGATAGCGCATCGTGAGGAACGTGTGGTGTGATACCTGGCGCTCACTTAATTAATATTCGGTGACTAGACAGAATGCTCACTATGAATAACAGATCTAATTTGAGCTAATTGTTTAAAATTTTGTTCCGGCTCTAATATTTTAGTATCGACTCATGATAGAGTCGGTGAGTTGGGATAAATTGCTGAAATAGTTACACAAGTAGGAAAAAACATAGGAATTTGAAAAAACATTAATATGATAAGCTCTTATTTTAGTTTATTTATAGGCTTGTGAATAAAATTGACCCTACTATGCGTCTTCTAGGCCAGTGGGATACCTGTTTACTAATTTGGGATGGTAATGATGGTAGACTTATTTATTATTAACGATCGACTTATTTATTATTTAGTTACAAAAAAACTTCTCACTTAGTGAAAAGTTATTTTTAAATAAGTACATTGTAAAGTGAAACTGGAAGCGTGCGGAATATGTATGGGCCGATAGCAATCTCACGCGTGGTGAATTCGCGGGTAATTAAATTTTGACGGCACGGCTGCCGGGCACCGGACAGCGATACCATCGGGGGCCGTGTAATTGTGCCTGACATCGGTCGCCTCCCGTTGTCCCCCGGGATCAGTCAACACTGGGGACATCGGGACGAATAGCCACCAAACTGTGCCGAGCTCATATGTGTTGGCGGTGAGAACTGAAACTGAAATTTTCCAATTATCCACTTGTGGAGGCTGACTCTACTAAATTTTACAGTTGTCATGAAAAACAATACTTAAGTTTTCCCAAATAGATTTTCACTTTGTAAATTCATGTCATTCATGGTCATAACAATATGTAACACACCTAATACCTATGTCTGTCAAAATAAATTGTGTCATTCCACGGGAAAATGTACATTGTTGTCGTCGTCTAGAAAAAGACATCGTACGAGTTTATTTAGCTTATAATAAGCACAATGTCGTAAGTGCCAACGACCATAAGGTACCATTTCCCGTGACACAATTAATCTGAATATGACAATCTAGTACCCTTGGCCCCGATAGTAGATAACGATAAAACTTCAGTAGCATGACTTCCACTGGTGGTATTACTACTTTTTCCGATATCCTCCAGTGGGGTGCAGAGCCTGGGTACAATGGGAATAGACGCCAGCCACATCGCGATACACACGACGAATTAATATTTCGGACACGACTGCGGCCCGTGAGCAAATTATAGTGTTGATAGCAAATGACGCCAGTAAGTGAGCTTTTGCAACCCATTACTGGTCGTAAGGGAGCTTACATAAAATGTTGGTTGTAATCTTGTCTAAAACACTTTATTATTTAATTGTTCAGACGAGATAAACTACAACTATCCTTTGCCTAGCTGGTATTAAAATATCATGTAAACTTACAGTCCTTCCGCCTTGCATATTATTTTCAACATTTTTTTATTGCTATGTTGATTATTATCGCTGATATTATGAATGAACTAACATTTGTAAGTTGAGAACCAGTTGTCCATTTAATTTAAGAAATCCGCAATTTGTTTTTACTGTGATTCATTTCTTCGATCCAGTCTGATTGCTATCCACTTTCGTGACAATTATGAGGCTAAAAATGCCCCATGTACCTACCCAAAGTCCTAACCGACCGTGCCTCAAATTTTGCCCTTAATAAGGACTAGCGTTGCAAATTTCATTGATCGGTAGTTTTTGCTTGAAAGTTTATATATATATATTCATTATTGTTATAGTTTATACATATATATTAATTATTATAAACTTGTTCATTCAAATATTAGTAGACACGGACGTACCTAAAAAAGGACACCTCTAATTTCTCAGAATCCCATTGAAATAAAGACGCAAGCTAAAGTATAACAAATAAAACAGAAAACGTAACTTTTGAGTAAAGCCTCCTGATTGTAGTGGTGCTACGTGAAGGACTCGTAAGGACAGTTCTCGGAACGCTGAGCGAGACAGTAAAGGACCACGTTACCTGCGTGAACTGCACTTCAAACCTGTCTCGATCAATCCACCTCTTATTGCTCGTGTTAAATAAAAACGTCTCTTAAAATACCAACCGAATGAGCCGTTGACACTCGTCATTCCGGTCCTCAATTCTTTATATTTGTCTTTGAAATGTGATGACAGTGGTACAAATTACAAGTACAAATCTGTGCGTCGTTCATAACGCCCTATCTTGTGCGCGTGATGGATGCGCGCGCTCGGGCTCGGATCATCGCGTCGTAATTAATACGAGCCCGGCCATGGGAATCACTGTCACTCTATGTCGTTTTCCACTCGGTAAAGTAATACCGAATAGTGTTCTGTCAAAGGCTGGTTATTTGTTACTCAGACATTTCGAATCCGGTCCGAGAAACAATTACCAATTTCTAATTTATAACAGGAAATGTTCATGCCAAAGTGTCGTACAAATCAGTTGCAGCGATCGTTTTTTAAGCGTTCCACAAAGGTAGTAAACATAATTTAAAGATAACGAGTGAATCGTAAAACTCTTCTGGTAAATAGGTCCGAGTTGAGCTGCGCGGGCACAGACGCGCGCTATTGTTGCGTGCAATTTACCGCCGGCTTCAATCGCTGAAATATTTCGTGCAACGGGCATGTCCAATTGCTAACGAGCCGACTGCGACGTACAAATGAATAAGTACTTCATGCATAGAATAAGTGTCTGCACTTTTCCCTTTCTGACATTAACGAGGAAGAAATAGGGATATTGATAATCGTAAAGTGCTAGACTAGCTAACACAAAGACTAAGTAGGTATATTAGATACATATCATATGCTGAATTACTTATAAGTATACATAATATTTTTACAAGCTATTGTTCCTTCTATATACATGCAGCGTATTTATCTATTAAAATCGTTTCGAATAGCTCTCATTTTAATAGAAGCTCTGAGAGGAATACCTAAAACTTCTTAGTCAATTGTTTGTTTTATGGCTTGACTAATACTAACTAATATTATAAATGCGAAAGTGAATTTGTTTGTTTGTTACCTCTTCAAGCTTTATCTACTGAACCAATCTTCCTAAAATTTCGCATACACATAGCTGGAAGTACGGAGAAGGACATAGGGTATCTTTTATCCCGGGAAAAGCGCTGTTCCCGTGGGAAATTCACGCGGGCGAAAGCTAGTACTACTATAAAACTGGTTTTTTTTTTTTTTTTTATAGAATAGTAGGCAAACGAGCATGCGGGTTGCCTGATGGTAAGCAATCACCGCAGTCCATAGACACCAACAACCCTAAAAAGGTCACTGATGCGTTGCCGACTCAGTTGTTGGTTTATGTATTTTACCCTTAATTTGATTTTGACTCCTTATTGAAGCATATTTCCCAGGTAACTTTGTTATTTATAACACTAATAACTAAGCAGCAGAGGACTCAACAGAATCAACATGAATTGAGTGATCACTAACAAGATTTGATTTCCTATTACATGTTCACCATATATTACTGTAATAATGTACCTACTGAATATTGAGTAGTGGTTGTTGTATATAGTATGTCAGAGTCAGAGCACTTCTTTTTATTTCATGTTAGATTTTTGAGGAAGTAAGTAGCATTGGTTTCGGACTTCAGATTTTTATCATGACAGGTTTGGTTATTTTATTTTTAGTGGGAAATTTAATTCTTACTGTAATACCTATAGCAATTTGTATCAAAATACTCAGAGGGGTAAAATCACCGCAAAAGGACTCACTTATAATCCGTAAAAGGTCACAAAAGTTCACATTTCTGTGGTGACGAATTTACACGATATGTAGGTATTCTAATAAGACAGCAAGCAAAATCAGAAATTTAAAAATATCTGTTTCTATGACAACATTGGTAATGGTACATTGTCCACAAGGTGTCGTCTCGTTTGATGCCTACGAGCATCTCTGTCGCCGTTGGTTCTATGTCCGGGCAGGTTTCAAAAGCAGGAATTAGCTGCACTTATCCCATCTAATGGATCGCCGCACGTGTGCGCAGCATTGTTACAGCTTCTCTCACAGCCGTATAATCTCAATTATTTATAACGTCTCAAGTGAAACCTTATTTTAATTTTTCGTCAATGCCTCACATGATTGCTTGTGTCTTGGTTGAATCCTGAACCAGTCGTGAAATAATTCACCTCATGTCCAAGAAAACCTGCACTTTTTGGCGTAAAAATGCAAGTCTTGAATAGTCAACAAAAAATGTAATTTTTGAAAAGACATAAAAAGTTAAAAACGTAAAAAGTTATTTTTGATTAATAAAGTTGTAAACTAGCAGCACAATATCATGGTCATGCTAAACGCTTTGATGTTAGATGCTCGTATGGTACTCAGGTTTCCCATACGAACCCATTCGGATCAGCCTGAGGCGACTATGATGCGCCGGCGCAGCCAGTCCCTAGATAGTTACGCTCTTTGTTTGGCCAACATCTCCAGACAATTATTTTCTTATTATAAATACACTTAGTTAAGGTAATCCTACTAATATTATTAACGCGAAAGTTTGGATGTGAGTTTGTGACTTTGTGAGGATGTTTGTTACTCAATCACGCAAAATCTACTGGACGGATTTCGATGAAATTTGGTATATATGTAGAAAAATACCGGGAATAGCACATAGGGTACTTTTTATCCCGAAATTCACACGGGAGCGAAGCCCCGGTGCGCAGTTAGTGACTGAATAAATCATCCAAAATTATTATTTCCGCCATAAACAAGAACATCTAGTCAGTAGACACTATACATGTTTTCGTGAAATTACTACATCTAAATAAATATGTTGTTTATACAAAATACATAGTAGTACAAAATAAAATATATACATATCTATAATTAAGTATATAATGTCTCCATTAGAGCAATGTCCTTAATATTCCGTTATAGTTAAAACTAAAAGATAGGCATTAAGTAAGTTGTAAATGTAAGTAGACATAATTTTGTTTAACTGCTAAGTGCTACATATTGCACCGTAATGAGAAAAGTAAACAGGTTATAATGAGTACATTAGCTAAACTCTAGCTTAACTACGATGTGCTCGTAAAACACAAAGTAGTTTCAGGTCTTTTACATACATTTTATATTTATGCATTATTTTCTCTGTGGATACCATATCCATAACGCTTAAACTTATTAGTTATATATTTTAGACATTGTGAATAACATTATGATCATGATTGATATTTATACCGGTGAAGCTGCGATCGAATGCTAGTGCTATAAGTATGTATACTTAGGCGATGATCTAGACTTATCTAATACATCACAATCCGTAGTATCATTTTCCCGCAAAGAGCTTACAAACATCAATTTATCTTTAGTTTTAGTTTATTTTTAATTAGTTTTAGTTTTTAGTTTTCAAATATAATTTAGATTTACTTAGTTAAGAAACAATTTGAAATATATTTGGAAAATAAAGATTTTGAATTTGCTGCTGATTTATACAGTCATGCTAATTTTCATCTCAATGAAAAAGTGGTGGGTGTAGAATTTCCCGAATTACCAAAAGTTTTTGATTTATCTTTTACACGTTGAATTTTATTTTCCATCTTTCGTACATTTCAGAATCTTTCTGCTTAAGTTATTTATAAGTATTTATGATTCCTATCTACATTATGTCCACCTAATAAGCTACCGTTTACTTTTTCTTTACTTGTATCGTATGCGTTTTAATAAATCATTAATGTAAATAGGAGGACAGGTAGAATATCAAATGGAGAAGCATAAAAATAAATAATAGACCTCGAATAAAATTATTCGTATCTCATTAAGGCATCAACATCACAATTGTGATCGATGAAACTTGGTTGTAACGGTTGCCTATTGAACCATCGATAGTCTACAAAATGACCATATCCAGTTCAATACCCTTTCGCCTCATTTCAATAGTTAAATAGATTAAGTTTGCAAGCAACGGGTTGGAGACGGGGGCGGATGAACCATGTCAAGAGCCCTAGGTAATACAAGGCTCAGGGCCCCTTTGCTCTGTTTGAACTTTCTAGAATCTGTATTTTTACCATAATTCTATAATCATTTGAAGCAGGTATGATTTACAAAATAAAAAATTTTCGCTTATTTTCATTTAAGTTATTTTTTTTTTTATATAGGCTACTCTTCCTCAAGGATAATCCAGCCCTGGTCAGAGACGTCGGAGCTCTAGTGTCCGTCTCGTACTGTCCTAACGGAGTGACCCTTGACCCTTCTTATAGGCCGACTGCCTGCAAGATCCCATTACACTTGCCTGCTTTATTGTCCATAAAGCCTTAAGTGTCGATGTTCCCTCGGCGACAGTGCGTCTCAGTATTGCATAATCTCCTTTTTCGATGTGAAGTAAAATGAAAAGGTTGCACGCGCATGTTTCAACTTGAAGAATGGTTAAGAGTTACTTAATGCAAGCAATAACTTAATGTTAGGTTCAATGAGTTTTTTTTTTTCTAAAAAAAGACATATTATCCCTATGCCTATTTAACTGGCTGTATTTAGTATTACCACCTTTTGGAATATTACTTCATTCTTTATTACGTAATAAGGTCAACGGAGATTAAAGTTTGTTTAAATCCTATAAATTAAATCCGAGACTCTCCGTAGCTCATTTACGACATCGCAGTCCATTCGTGAGCTAATAGGAAAATAATATAACAGCGAGTCGACGAACACATAATAACTAACAAAGGAGTGTAAAATTTCTCAAACGTCAGATTTATATGGCTATCTTCGTCTAAAGCGTCCGTATTTCAGTCGCTGCGACTATTTAGTCGCCGGTGGGAACACGTGTGTAACCGAATCACCTACAAAAGATTAAGAGGTGGTAATTTGACGTTGATTTAGGTAGAGCCATGCCTTTCATCGCACGGATTGTCTTTCTCAGCCCATACGCTGTGTTTTGTCCCTACTCTCTAAGTTACCAACGGCTCATCCTTAACCCTTTATAACGTTCTAATTTATTGCGTGTGACATTAATAAATTTTTGTTAATGTTTAATGATCGTATTAGTTTTCGTTTAAGATTACGGTGACATTAATCTGAGAATTTTTAACAGAATTCCTTTCCATTCTATGTAATTAGAAATAATATATATGTTTCAAATGCGATTTATATTGGAACTGCACTGACTGTATCTATCCCAAAAATTCCACTGGAACGTCGACGCTCTCCCCCCACATAGGGTAATATAATAAATGTAAATAGGTTCAAACTTAATCTTAGACCTATCTCTCTCTCTCAGCCTAAAGACGTCCACTGCTGGACAAAGGCCTCCCCCAAGAGAAAACCCCCCATGGATAAAATCTTAGACCTATAAAAGACATAAAATAAAAATTGATGTTTGTTTGTCTATTTGACCTCTGTTTATGCGTTTCACCATCCTTTTCTAAATTTTGAGAAATCGTTTCGTATACGTTTAGTTTAAAAACAACAGAAAACGAAATAGAATCTCAACTCCACAAACGATTCAAATAGAATCTGTAATCAATTTTGTATGTGGTTGGCATTTGACAGTTGAGTATTTTTTGTCTGTGCATTTTTTGCTTCGCGCGTGCGACTTGCAGCCGGTAGCGGGCGCGGCGCGGGCGCAGGCTGATGTCATCGGCTCAACTTAATGTTGTTTTCCGCCGCGCCAGCACAGCTTCGCGTGGGTGCGGCAAACACTTTCAGCTGTGGCTACACTGAACGCAACCAGTTTTTCTTTGTAAAGTATTTTAATAGTAAAATAAGAACTACAACATTTGGTTAGAATATCAAAATTTACTGGTACTTAACCTATAGATAAGTTATAAGAAACTAGTTATCATAAAATATACTATCTATCTATAGGCAATAATAGATTAATTTCCAACTGTTCAAATCAGATATAAATATAAATCCATGTCATTATTTTTAGCAATCAATTTTCGACATAGGCGTTTGAAATATAATTGTAGTAACAAATACAACACCTACGTTCATTCTTAGAGCTTATATTTTTTACATCCATGGAAAAAACAGGCTTTATGTATGTGTTTTACCTCACGATATTTTCATTTCGAAGAAGGACACTATAACACTAATATTGTATGAATTAACATTCTACATCTTATACCAGTATTTATGGGACCAAATTCTATATGTAGGTATACAATTTATACTTATTTATATAAATTATAGTTACTGTTTTGATATATAACGACCATCAACTGCTCCCAGTGTGCCCCGGGCATGCACTAAACTTATGAATGAAATAACGTTTTGCAAGAGCGGATGTTGCGAGGTTGCTCGCGTCGAATTAGGTTTAGAGCCTTGTGGAGCTTGATGAATGAACCTCCCCCCTCTTCACCCCTCCCCCTCCGGCGCTGCTGCTGGCTCCGCTCACACCTGTAATAAAATACATAATATATTGCTTGAAATCCATTCTATACTGTTTTAGATTGCGTGTTTAACATTACAATTACATAGCAAAAGTTGGTTTGAATTTTACCATGATGTTTCTCTGGAATGTTATGTATTATATTCTTACTTATAGCAAATCCTAATCCTAACTAATACTTATTAAAAATGTGAAAGTGAGTTTGTTTATTTGTTTGTTACTCTTCACGCTTTATCTACTGAACCAATCTTCCTGAAATTTCGCATACACATAGTTAGAAGCACGGAGAAGGACATAGGGTACCCTTCATCCCGGGAAAAGGTACGGTTCCTGTGGGAAATCCACGCGAACGTAGCCGCGGGCGAAAGCTAGTACTATATGAATTCTAGAATTTATATAGTATTTGCTTATAGTACAAAAAACATACTTTTATACCGGGCATTTCGTGTGAAAAGAACAAAGTTTGTTGTTCACCATTTTAATAAAGTACATAAGACGCACCACAGTATAGAGTACAAAATTAATATAGAATTTACTCGAACTGATTACTTTATGAATGAAATAATTTATTATTCAATGAGTGTTACCGAGTAATACGGAAGATACGTGGAGGTGGAAACGAAAACACATCGTGTGTAGGTGTTATCCATATTATGATCGCTACCGGTCTTTACGACCTTTGTTATACTATCTACGCGATTACATTACATACGGCCCATGATAGCAAATAAATTTTAGAAAATGCTATTATTACGTTTACTATTTTTATAACTCGCAAAATTTGAAGGTATATTCAGAATTGTTTTACTTATTCTTAAAAGGGCGTTAGAAATATCTTCAATGCTTTTATCATTATCCCAAATTCGTAGTAAACTCATCTGCATGTATGGCGTTAATAAGTAGAAAGATATTTATAAAAATCTACAATTTTTATTGAAACTTGTACTTTATTCAAACTAAGTACGCTTGTCTGCCTTTCTTTTCAACTCTCCTCTCATAGGTCTGCTGTAAGAAATTTCATTTGAAATAAGCATCACCTTTATACTTTCTGCCCTATTATTTTAATTTTCTTTTGTGTATCTATGCGTACATAAACTGTTAAATAAATAAGTATGTTTAGGTACCATTTCGACATTTAAAAATGGAAACTCATTGGTATGAGTGGGTGAGTTACCTAGATATGATTGAACTCAATTACCCAACTAGGTAAGTGGTACTTAGGTTCATATCATATACTTTACGATAATCTAGTTGCAATAATAAATACAAAGCGGCAAATTACACGGTATTAATTTTAATTTATAAGTGTTTGAGATCATTATTGATATCTATAACTAGTATTCTTGTATAATAATAAGGTTTAATATATTTTGTATTTCAATAACCTCGTAAATTAATAACAATAAGTAGGTACTCAAGGATACCTTGATTAAAATAAGAAGGTTTGTAAAGTAAAATAATGCCATTTACTTTTTTTTTACTACGGTTGTCATTAGGATATATAGGCTTTAGTACCGTAGACCACTTACATACGCTGCGGCAGATTATACAGAAGACTGAGGAGTATAATCAGCCATTATGCTTGGCGTTTGTGGACTACGAGAAAGCCTTCGATTCGATCGAGACCTGGGCTGTGCTACAGTCTCTCCAACGGTGCCAAATTGACTATCGATATATCGAAGCGCTGAAGTGTTTGTACGAAAACGCCACCATGTCGGTCCGTCTCCAGGATCAAGGCTCCAAACCTATCCAGTTGCAATGAGGGGTGAGACAGGGAGACGTGATATCTCCGAAACTGTTCACCGCCGCCCTGGAAGATGTTTTCAAGTTTCTGGACTGGAGCAGACTCGGTATCAATATCAACGGCGAGTACATCACTCACCTTCGATTCGCTGACGATATCGTAGTCATGGCTGAGTTCTTGGAAGACCTAGGCACAATGCTCGATGGCCTCTGTAGAGCCTCTCAACAAGTGGGTCTAAAAATGAACATGGACAAGACGAAAATCATGTCTAATATCCGTGTCGCACCCACTCCTCTAAAGGTTGGAGACTTTACACTCGAAGTTGTTGACAATTATGTATACCTGGGACAAACAGTTCAGTTAGGTAAGTCCAACTTCGAGAAAGAGGTCATCCGTCGAATCCAACTCGGCTGGGCAGCGTTCGGGAAGCTTCGCGATATCTTCTCGTCCAAAATACCGCAGTGTCTCAAGACTAAGGTCTTTGACCAGTGTGTGTTGCCAGTAATGACATACGGAACAGAGACGTGGTCGCTTACTATGGGCCTCATGAAGGCTCAAGGTCACCCAAAGGGCGATGGAGCGCGCTATGCTCGGAGTTTCCTGCGTGATCGAATCAGAAATGAGGAGATCCGTAGGAGAACTAAAGTAACCGACATAGCCCGCAGAATCGCCAAACTTAAGTGGCAGTGGGCGGGGCACATAGCTCGCAGAACAGATAGCCGTTGGGGCAGAAAAGTTCTCGAGTGGCGACCACGAACCGGAAAACGTAGTGTTGGCAGGCCTCCCACTCGGTGGACCGACGACCTGGTGAAAGTCGCGGGTTGCGCATGGATGCGGGCAGCGCAGGACCGGTCGTTGTGGAAATCCTTGGGGGAGGCCTTTGTCCAGCAGTGGACGTCTTTCGGCTGAGAGAGAGAAGAAGGATATATAGGATAACGTATAGGTATCTATTTGTAAATTTGCACCGGAAACCTTAGGTGACGAACTATGGTTTTCTTTTTTTCTTAGTAGACTTTGACAATATTTGTAATTTATATATTGATTTGAATTTGTAAGTAAATTTATATAATAATGTAAATATAGGCAAATTTATAAAAACTGCTGACTGTGTTTGAAGTTTTGAATTTCGTCAGTTATAAATAAATGTAGAAATATATGGTGTAAGCAAATTGAATGAAGTGAGACTACACGGCTACGAAGACCATCAAGTTTTTGTCAAATTGATTCAGTTTATTGCACAAGGTAATGGCTTCACTCGGGGACAGGACAACCGGTTATAATGACTATAGCACAAGATCATTCGATCAATCGATCGTTTAAGGAACATTACCAGCCTGTTGTTGTTTATTACCGCTGCCAATCGTAATTGAATTTTAGCAGATTTTCATGTCAAACTATATATCGCAACTTCCTACTATCAAAATGACATATTTTTTTTAGATAAAAGATATGGAAGTGCTGAAATGAGTTTCCGCTTTTGGATATTTTGATGTGTTATTGAACTGAACATATTAAATAATCCTATCAGTGAAAATTCGCCGGTTTTATACAAGACAGGTCGTTGACTGTAGAGTACATATTATTATTGGATTTGCATTCGTGTAAAACCAGCCTAAACCGATAGCACTCAGACTCAGGTCTCCGAACTCATAATAAAATTATATTTGACACCGCAGACGGCTATTACAAATTGAAAGGCCGACTTACAACTGATGCTGAGTTATGGATAATTGCGTTTGCGCACAATTGAACTGCACGGTAGTCGGCTAATCTAACCACATCGAAACTCAATTTCATTTGTTGAGTAATATTTTTAACTATCATTGTTTTCGGGGTCAAATTTTTTCATTACAAGTACATTTACATATAAGAAAATTTGGTACTGAATATAGACTAGTTTATCACAATATATGTATGTATATTCATTAGAAAATATATTCATTAGAAAATATATACAAAACAGATGTACAGCTGCTCTTCACAAAGTTCTGGTATCTAAGCTGTTGCGCAGAAAGACCAAGATTTGCGTCTACAAGACGGTTATCAGACCAATCTTGATGTACGGGTGCGAGGCCTGGACACTAACTCTGAAGTAAGAAAGCAAGCTGCTAGTGGCGGAGCGGAAGATCCTCCGGAAAATTCTGGGGCCTACAAAAGATCAGGATGGAAAGTGGAGAGTTAGAAAGAACCTTGAAATTGAAGATCTAGTGTCCGAACCAAACATCATCGGAGAGGTCAAAGCAGCCAGACTTCGCTGGCTCGGACATGTGGAGAGAATGGAAGAGGATCGTGCCGTCAAAAGAGCATACGAGGGTCGACCGCGGGGCCGTCGACCAGTCGAGCGCCCTAGGTACTGCTGGAGCGATGAGGTTCTGAAAGACCTACAGAGCCTCAGAGCGGAAACCTGGCGAGAATTGGTGCAAGACCGCAAAAAATAGTAATAGTAATACAAAACAAATAAAACAAAAATCTTATTAGTACTTAAAATAATTACGTTGATTCTTAAGAAATTGCATATACCAAAGCGCAAGCCGTGCAATATTATTCAGCGAAAATCTCCGGCAAAATGTCACAGGCATTGCGCGTGTGCATGTATTTTATTGCCTTGTTATTGCCCATTCAAAGTCTCTCGTTTTATCAATGAGATGACATCACCAGTCTATGAGCTGTATCAATGAGCACTGCGTTTGCGCAGATCTAAACATGGTCAATGTTATCTGACCCTGCGTTGCGACGTCAAAGTGGCATAGTTGAGTGAAACGTCGCGGTTGCGTCGCTCCACCCGCCCGACTTTACATAAAACTTCAATTTGCATAATGCATACGGAATATGTAAACTTATCTGACACGCCCTTGCGAGTGACACGGCCTGAGGTGTGCCTGGATAACATTATTCTCGTCGGGACGATATCCAAGTCTAAATAGATCGCATTTGCAAAGCCGTCGCGGCGCGGAATTTTATTGGCTCCAAGTAGATATGATTTTTATGCCTCGTTTGAATGCGCTCTATAAAAGCGATTTAGTATTTATAAGATGTATTCGATTTGGTATTGGTTTTCAACAAACATATCTTCACATATCTTTTTAGTTTTGCTTGAAGTTTTAGTTGCATAGTGCGAACTCTGAAAAAAAAATTACACTAAAATAAAAGTAGAAAAACTGGATATAAAATTATATTTTTTTTGCAATCGATTACATAGATATGTACCTACCAATTAGTTTTGACATGCTAGAGATTTTTCAATTTTATAACAAATTAATATATCAATTAACTTACTCGAGGCTAAATATTAAATAAATGTTGTCGTAAGTACATACATAGAAGACGTAAGAAAAGCAAATGAATGAACTGCATAAATCCATTCATGAATGCATACAAGATATCATGATATTGGTATAATACGTGCTTTGTATGAACTGAGTAACCAGTTATGTACAATAACACTCGCTTCGAGATATTTCTGGTGCGAATATATATGAAATTGAATGTAACGTGATTTCATTTAAGTACCACACGAATGTAAATATTGTATGGGCTCGTTAAGATCGGCCATCCGTTCCTTATTAGCTTAACACGCGCCACAATCCCTATTTTGCATACAAATAAAATTACAAGGCCACCATAAAAAGTGTTTATTAAGACTTTATTCGCATTTAAAAATTCGTAAAGTCTTATTCAGAGTCGGGTTCAGGCCCACGATCGAAATCCGAAGTTTTAAAATGATAAAAATACTGTCGTTCGGGTCTCGGAAATGAGACGTAAATGGGAATGTCTGTAAAAAGTAAACAAGGCACGACATATCTTCTGTCACGACAGAATCCGATCATTGTTGCATAAAGTGTGGTATTAAGGGGCCGACTGGGGCGCGCACCCTATAAGGAGAAGGCCGGACACCCACAGCACCAGCGACACGCGACTCATTCATACAAAGTCTTGCTGCTATAATTTTGCATTGTGGTAGTTTGTCTAAAACGGTTGTAGAAGTCTCCGCTCCTGAGGGCATTTCGGAATAAAACATAGCCACTGCAACCTGTGATGATCATGTAACAAAATATTATTCAATCAACCTATAGATTTACATTTATAAGTAAACAAAAACCAGGATAACTTTATGACAAAAACCACAGAGTAATATTATCCTGACAAAAACAGGCAAGTAATGTACAAATGTAAAATGCAACAATACAATTGCATATTTACTGACATCACCACTCACCTCACACGAAGAATTGCTAAATTTTAGTACGATACAAACAATGTGCATACCAAACTTTACAATCAAACTTTGAAATGAATCTCTTAATTTTACGTTTTATTCGAGAAGATAAATTGCCATTTAATAAAATGAATAAATCACTGTATAATTTACACACGCCGATTTATTTATTGTTAGAATTCTTAGCATAATTTATTTTTTAAGAAGACATAATTTTCTTCTCAACACATTCAGTGAATATTAGCTCGAAATGAGATGGGCTTTAATGTTCGGATATCGGTTACACAGGTCAGGTTACTTCGCAATGTAAAATGTGGCATATAAACAGCTTGTTTATTTGGTTTGCTATGTTCGTGATAAAATCGGGCAATAGCATTTGAGAGCCATAAGTTAGCCATCTCAATTGAAAGGTCACTGCGTACATATTCATATAGGTTATCAGAGTATCCTCTCCCAAGACTTTCCAATTAAGCAATTTAGATACGGGTCCCGGTCTGACACGACGTTATACGAATGTAAAACAACGGCTATCGGAATGATAATTCAGTGGTGTAAATAACAATAAAGTTATCAGAGAAGGCAGTGTGGTATGGGTTTTGACAATAAAATGTGTCGTGTAGAGTACGGAGCGGGCGCGACCCGCCGCGTTCGGTATTAGGACGAATTTATGATCGCTCTCACTCCACATTGTCTTAGGTTCGATGCTGTTACAAATTAAAGAAGCTAACAGATATGATACTTTGTACAAACTACTGTTAGGACTTTATAGCAATGCCTTAGAAGCATGCGTTATATGTATATCAACACCCATAATATAGTCTGCGATACCAAATACCATCCAATTTAGGAAGTGATACTTCAAAACTTCGCCCACGATATTTACTCCAGATAACCGATTACATTTATAGTGAAAATGAGATAATAACAAGTTCCTAATATTTAATAACAACATACTAAGAACTGATAGCTCTACATTCATTATTATACTTTATCTGACAAAATGTTTGAAAAGTTTCAAATTCTGAGGCTCGCTTACTAATACAATATAGCCGTATCGTAGAGGATATTTAAAGATAAACTGTACCTACCAGCGAAAGGTATATATCTATTCAATGAGTATTTTGTGATTACTGTGAGTTGCGTTGCGACGTTGCGACATAGCACTACGATACCACTACGACGTTCGCCCAGTTATCTTATGGTGATTGCTAGCCTGACCAATATCGATTAATGGAGAGAGAAATTTATATAATGTCAAACACTAAGTTCAAAGCCAATAAATAAAAAGTTTGCATTAGATGGCCGCGTCCACTTAGTGAGCGACTCTACTTATACTAAAAATAAAATAGGGAAACTCCATTTATTCTTTATAGTCCTATTATGTGAACAATCTTCACAGTACTTTTTGTTGAATTTTGTTGAAAATAAATCAAATATTAGCTCAAACCTAAACATTCTAAAGTAAAACATTTATTAACCACGAAAGTAATTTCCTAAAAAGTCTATTTTAATTTATATTGTTGAAAAATCATAAAAAGATAAGGTAAGATTGTTTACATAATAAGAAAAACGGAGTTTAGTTAGACTTGTGTCTAAGTTTGCGAAGTTCATATGGTTTTTTACTATAGTCGTATTCATAGACTCTTGTCAACTCTGGCGCACGAGGTGTCTATTAAACCAGCAATAAAATGACATCAAAAGGCCATTCAATTACTGCTCGTGTAAATCAATATAGGCAGAATTAACATACAGTGTTAATTATGTTCAATTGTGTAAGTAAGATCGGGCTGGGCGTAATCTATTGCCATTTAAATAACAGATGGAACAATAATAGCGCAACAAGAAAGCTTAGTGGAGTCCCGAGGCGCTTGGAGTTGGAAATACAAGTAGTGATGGGGTAAAAACATATTATTGCCGTTTGGTTTAAAAATATACTTTAAATACTAAGCTTATACACCTACCTTACACCTTTTTTTAAAGAAATTTATTTACACAGTAATATTACAGTACAAATACATTCACTAATGAGTACATGGGTACTGCTTATCCCAAATGAAATAAGTACTCAAATACGTATAAAATTTAGGTACATATATAGATTTGCTTCTTACAAAACTGTGACGTATAGTGTTGCATACGTCGCCCCCACCACTGGCCGGTGGTGTGGGGATGTATCAGTGCGCACTGCGCATTCTGATACGATACGTTGTGGTGGACGGACGTGTGTCCGGACACACTCATTGTCCTGGTGATTACGGTGGAACATCAGGATACCTGGTTGCGATGTACAGTTACGTGCGGTGGACGGGGCACGTAACCTTGCCGTAGGACGTCACAAATGGCAACGAGGAAAAAACCGTGAGTAAATTATAATTACTAATCGTTTGAAATCGTTCGTTATTTTCACATCATGAAAAAAAAAGCAACTGGAAAGGAAAAGGGAGGTAAATGAATATTACACAGATGCCAATTCGATATTTTATAGAAATATATGCAAAGTTTTACCTGATTCAATTATTTTCAATGTAGGTAGTTCACAATTTGCAATATGAATACATACTTGCCGAATAATATTAAAATTGGAGTCGAGTTACTTTTCCAATGTCAAAAAGTATGTAACTAATGTCGAGTTCGGGCCGGACCGGCGACAAAGACAGAAACAAATGCATAGTACTGATTGATATTTTGCTCAGAGTAAATATATATTCAAATCTAAATTATTTTGATTAGAAACTTTCAATTTAATTTCGTCTACCTCTGAAAAGTCATGTTAATTTGACAGACAAAAAGTATATTTACCAAATTATGTAAATCGGTGAAATTTATAAACAAGGTATATTCTTTGAAAAAGAATACAATTGAAACAAAAGTTGACAAATAAAATTTATTGTGAATGACTTTGTTTAAACCTACCTTAACAAGGTTATGTGTGCAACCAAACGATTTAAAATTCATTTGTATTATTATTAATTTCGATAAATAAAAAGTAACATCAACAAGAATGCAATTCATTCACACTAATTTGCATCTATAAATCAAAGTAAGTGCATTATGATGATAACACTAATTATCTACCAGTGTAGTGAGCCTTCCCTGGTATGAAATACATGGCTAAATGTCACAGCCAATCAATTATTCGTTTAAAATTAAGATTTACACAATACAGATAACAAACAAAGGTTTTGAGTCAAATTATGTCCCAAAAAACATTATAAGCATTAGTAAACAACAGTGCTAATAAAACAAAAAAGATGAATTATTTCATTTTACAATACAAAAAATGAATGGTTTCATATGCACAGTGTTTGTGTGTTGGATAAAAAACTATTGTATCAAAGTAGAAGAAAATGTAAATCAGTGGATGAGACGGTCAGTGAAACGATTAATTCTGTTTGAAAAGATTAGTTTTATACAAAATGTTGCTTACCCAAATAAAGTTAATTGTAAGAATGACACATGTAAATTCTAAATGAAATTAGATCACCACTAAGCTGCGCAACAGAAACTAATTATGTCTGACAAATAATTTCCGTTAACTGCGGAGAAACACCAACCAATGTTGTTGACATTACTTTAATGAATAAAAGTGCTAAATCGGGTCAGTAGATTTTGGATATCCGTTTTATGTTGTGGACGACTCATGACTCATAACCATAGATTTTACAAACCAACATCATTACAAATTGACGGCCTCTGGGCACAACAATGGGGATTTCCTCTGAATCACGGGTTCGATTCCCGATCAAGTTATATACGTTCAAATCTACCTAAATAATGCTGTAAGGAATGAATGAGCCAAAAGTTCTTGTATTTAGTTTATGTACAAGTTTGACGTTGTAATAAACAGAGTTCTTGTGTGTAGCACAATTTGGCGGTGCTGTGTAACGTCCAGGGTAACGTCAAAATGAGAAGAAAATGAGAAGTAGAGACTATTGTCTGCTATTAGACCAAAAGGTGAAATAACAATTTTTGGAGATGACCAATGTTGACAAATCAACAGATTGTAACCCAATAAAATATTTATGTAACAGAAATAATGATGATCAAATGATAGTTTTATTTAACTATCGCCTGGGTTTTGTCGTTGTGACTTATACAAAAGAAAAGGATGATGGTAACTCGGAGTTGACGATATACTAAAAAAAAAAAAATATATATAGAAAAATATGTTGTTACGATGTTATCAGTAAGGGTACGTAAATATTGAGTAGTAAACTGAAATGTCAGTTGGTACTAATAAAAATAAATGGTGTACAAATTTAGTAGTAAACTGAAAATGTCAGTTGGTACTAATAAAAATAAATGGTGTACAAATTTAGTAGTAAACTGAAATGTCAGTTGGTACTAATAAAAAATGGTGTACAAATTTAGTAGTAAACTGAAAATGTCAGTTGGTACTAATAAAAAAAAATGGTGTACAAATTTAGTAGTAAACTGAAATGTCAGTTGGTACTAACAAAAATAAATGGTTACAAATTTAGTAGTAAACTGAAAATGTCAGTTGGTACAAATAAAAATAAATGGTGTACAAATTTAGTAGTAAACTGGAAATATCAGTTCTTACGGATAATAAATACATGTTGTTGCAAATTAAGTAATAAACTGGAACTGCCTTTTGGTACTAAAAATAATACATGTTGTAGCATAATGAGTATTAAACTGGAAATGCAAGTATAATCAATTTCATTACAAATTGAGTAGTACCTGGAATGCCAGTTGGTACTAATTCAAATAGGTACATGCTTTTACAAATTAAGTAGTAAACTGGAAATTCCAGTTGGTACTAACAAGAAACAATTGAATAAAATGAATAATAAGCTGACTTGGTTAGGTCAGCTGGTACTAACAAGAAACAATTGATTCAAATAAGTGGTAAGTTGACTTGGTTGGGTCAGCTGGTGATAACAAGAAACAATAGATTAAAATAAGTAGTAAGCTGATTTGGTTAGATCAGCTGGTACTAACAAGAAACAATTGATTCAAATAAGTAGTAAGCTGACTTGGTTTGGTTAGCCAGTACTAACAAGAAACAATTATCTAAGTATGAGGCAGACTTGTGTTGGTCAGCTGATATTAACAAGACACGATTAATTAAGTAGTAGGCTGATTTGGTGATCAGCTGGTACTAATAAGCAACAATTGATTAAGATTAAGTAGTAGGGTGACTTAGTTTGGTCAACCGGTAATTACCGGTAATAAAAAGAAACAACTGTTAAAGATACAAGTACTAACAAGTTTCTATTGTATAAATGGCCCCAAATGTATCAAATACTACTTTCGAATTGTTGGGCTGCAAAAATGATTTCGCGAAATATAAATTTATGGTCATTTGTTAATCACACATTTTTGAAATTGAAAAATTGATGTACTTTATACAACCGAGTACGAGTTCACGACGTTTATTGACAAATTGATAACAATAAAACGAGTACACACAAGTAATGATAATGGCGTACTAATCCGATTCAAAAACAATTGTTGCGTAAACTGCTGACCGCAGCGATATTGTACGGTGACACCGTACATATTATAGTATCATTTGTTGTCAATCGACAATTTGCAATTTAATACTGATACAGCTAATACATTCTTTTAATCTATCTAGTCTTGGCAAAGTAAAGGCCGACATAAATGACAATTAAGCATCATTACTTAATATGTGGTATACTAAGTTACTAAATATATGGTAAGCGGTGTTGAATGCACAATAACACAGTTTTCACAATGCCTGATAGAATCTGTGCCATAGTTTTTTAGCTATACCTAAGTACCCGAAAGAAAAGAAAAAATAAACAGGACTTGATTAGCCCGCTCATTTTTGAGAAGGAATTTTCGCCTCCAAGAATTTAGTCTCTAGTCAGGATCAGCTGGCTAGAACGAAGAGGGGAAATTCAGTGTTTTATAAATGACGCCGTTGCGTACTAAATTATCAGTGACCGACCACATTACTAGTTCTTTGGGTTTAATTTCGTGGTATTTATAAAGTTAAGTATCATTATGAATTAGAGGTGTGTTGCCTTTGATGTTCAAATGAAAAACAAATAAATAAATTCTTTAATTTTGACTTACTTCACTAAGTAATATCTAAATATTTAACTTAGGTATAATACCTTGCAGAACATGAGTACGCTAAATGTGTACGTATTATATTGGGATCATAAAGTTACGTTTACCTTTGTAGGCCACGGTGTAAACACTATGTCCTGAATGTTATTTTCTACAGAATATATCTGACTCTGTGTATATTTGTTAGGTGTGAGAGCCTAAATTAATTGAACGAGCAAAATGTATACACCGACACAAGTTCACTGGTAAAAGTTTATTTTCAACTGTCAATTGAATACCAACAAAGTTTATGGAATTTACACCAAAATAGAAGGCACAATGCAGTTAACACAAATACTACTAATTCATGGCAGCATGGCTAAAGATTTATTTACATAGGTACAAGCGATATGGATCGCTGCGAGGTGACGACTGAATTGAGTCACCACGGAGTATATAAAACAAGTATTATAACAATTTAACAATATGTGCCCCTACACCTTCGTATTCTTTAAGAATACACTTGTACTGTCATAATAGATGATTAAGATTTACTTATTCATTCATGACTCGAGATTACGGATCAGTCTTCTCGGACTTGGCTGTTTCTCTCACGATATCCAGGTACTGGATAATGAGTTGTACTTTTCATAAGCACAATCTAACAAAAGATCAATCGCGTGACCGAGTATAGCTCTAGATGGGGAGCCGGAGCTCCGACAATGTCATGTCGGAGGTTGTATATATTCTAGCAGTTTTGAAATGAAAAACAAAATGAAAAATAATTTATTGTACCGTAATATACACAATTAAGTACAACTAAACACTGTGACAGGCAGGAGGTATTCCTGGCTGCCCGGACGCACTTTGGCATGAAGCGTTGCTGGACGCTGGATGGCGTCATTCACGTTAAAGTTCCAACCGGAGATCGAGTTAAGATAGCGACAAAAAGACAGTTGGCCGCTTTAACCAACAAGTTTCCGGCCTCGGCGGTCGGCAGTGATATCGAAGTAGTGCCACCAAACCCCCAAAGGGAAATCAGCAGCCAGCCGCCAAGAAGATCACTCGTCGGCAGGCGCAGGCACAAAATGCCAAGCTAAATTGAGTACTATTGGTCATTTCTTTTGTGCTAAAGTTGTACAAGTGTATTGGTTCTTTGCCTTGATATTTCTTCTCCTTTGCTCTCGAGGGTAATTAACTATTTAGATATGTATAGTATTTCTAATACATTTGTGGGCACTTTTCTAAATCTGATTTTGTTTTGTTTGCTTGTTGAAATATTTGACATTGACGTTTGCTATGCATTAACATTTGTTTGACATTGCAGTGATGTGCCATACCTCGAATTATTTTCCCGATGTCAATTTAAAAAGGCAAAGACATCTATAGTCACACTTGTTTAATTATGTTGTGAATGTGTTACTTTCTTATTAAACAATGTATTATGTCCAACCGGCGGGTTGTGCAGCTAGTTTCGGTTTACTTTTAATTTGAGACTCTTAACAATAGTTAGGTATATTAATATATTATTATTTTCAATTAAATATTCACATTTTTATATATTTTTAGCTTATTGAATATTTATAATATATGTCTATAATGCAGCAATCAAGCAATGTCGATACAGACGAATCTTTTTGTTCTGCCTTGGATTCGCATGATTCTAGTTTTGCCTCTTGTGAATCGGCAGGCACTCTGGGATCTAATGTGCATAATGTTTTCTCTAATTTTCCTCACAATTTTAATGTGTGCCATATAAATGCACAGAGTATTCCGGGGCACTATAATGAATTTTTGGAAACTTTCTCTTCAGATTATGTTAATGCAGTACTAGTCTCTGAATCTTTTTTGAAACCCAGCTTAGCTTCAACTTGTTACTCACTACCAGGATTTGTTCTCATTCGCAATGACCGCGTTGGGGCAGGGTGTGGTGGCGTTGCTATCTACCTACGTAGTAACATTAAATTTGAAATTATCTCAATGTCGCCTTCTCAGTATACGGGCTCAATGGAGTACATTTTGCTTGAGATTATTGTTAAAGGTGTCAAAGCCGCTCTAGGAGTCGTTTACAGCCCCCCGGTATTAATTATTTTTCAGATTTCGAGACACTAATTGAGTCGATAAGTTCTGTTTATGAACATCATTTAATTCTAGGCGATTTTAATACTTGTTTGTTTAAAAACAATACCAGAACATCTTCTCTTCTTGATATCGTAAAATCTGTGAATTTTTCTATTCTACCGTCTGGTCCAACCCATTTTACAGATCACGGTGATACACTGCTTGACCTGATCCTTACTTCTTCTGAAAGGCTTGTCGCTTGTCATGGTCAAATGCCAGCCCCTGAGTTTTCTCACCATGACCTTATCTATGTATCATATAAAATTAAAGTTCCTAAATTAAAACCACGTATTTTATATCTACGTTGTTTCTCGAGCATGAATGGTGATGCCCTGGCTACTGATGCAGCTAAAATTGATTGGTCCCCCGTATTTGATGCAAATACAGTAGATAATAAAGTTTCTCAGTTTAATAATATTGTTTTATCGCTGTACAATGTTCATGCACCTATACGAGCCATAAAAGTAAAGCGCGCACCGGCTCCCTGGATAACCAGTCTTGTTCGCATTGCTATGAGAAGGCGTAACCGTGCATTTCGCAAGTTTAAACGAAACCGTACTGACGAGAATTGGAATGCGTTTAAGGCTGCAAGGAATCGGTGTAATCAGATGTGTAGGAATGCCAAACGCCGCTACTTCAGCGACCATATTGAAAACGTTTCTTCAGCTAACCTGTGGAAATTTCTAAATTCGCAGGGCATAGGCAAAGTTCAGAATGATTCGATATCGAAGTTACCATTCTCACTTAATGATCTCAACACTCACTTCACTTCTGTTGCACTACTTGATAAGAATATGAAAAGGCGTACCATCGCTTCTATATCTGATTTGCCTGTCCCTGATGGAAGTTCTTTTGAGTTTTCTCCAGTTACAGAGGTAGATGTACGTAAAATTATCATGTCAATTACCTCTAATGCCACCGGGTTTGACCAAATTAGCCGCGTGATGATCATTCATATCCTTAGCTTTGTACTTCCAATTATCACACATATTATTAACTATAGCTTGTCTCAGCATAAATTTCCTTCTCAGTGGCTAAATGCCTTTGTGCGTCCACTTCCTAAAGTTTCGAATCCCACTCGTTTAAATGATGTGCACCCTATCTCTATTCTTTCATTTCTTTCGAAAGTGTTGGAAGCTTCAGCTTTTAGTCAGTTCTCTAAGTTTGTTGATGATAACCATTTGATGAATTGTTTTCAGTCTGGTTTTAGGTCCGGTCATAGCACCACCACTGCACTGCTTAGAGTTACAGATGACATTAGGGCTGGAATGGAGAATACGCAAGTTACCGTTCTAGTTTTAATTGACTTTACGAACGCTTTCAACACTGTCGATTTCGATATTTTACTGGCAATTCTTTCTCATTATAATGTTTTATCTCCAGTGATTGACTGGTTTTCCAGCTATCTTCGAGGACGTCGGCAGCAGGTTTGTATCGGACAGGATACCTCTGACTGGTGCAGCCTCGTGGCTGGCGTCCCACAGGGCGGCATCCTATCTCCAATTTTATTTTCCATATTCATTAACCTTCTCTCAAGTCGTCTCACTTGCTCATTTCATTTTTACGCCGATGACCTGCAGCTTTACTCGCAAATTGACGCAGATAATGTTGACGCTGCCATATCATTATTAAATGAAAATTTAAAATATGTAATGGATTGGTCCAATAACTTTGGCATACAAGTGAATCCTAAAAATGCCAAGCTATAGTTGTCGGCAGTTCTAGGCAGCTAAATTCTTTAGATTTAGGCAGTGTTACGCCAGTCTCATATGGTGGAAATAATATTCCTTTTAGCACTGATGTTAAAGATCTTGGGCTCTTTATTGACAACACACTGTCTTGGAAAACACATCTGGCAGAGCTAAGCCGTAAGGTATTTGCTTGTTTTCACTATTTGCAACGTTTGAAAAACTTCCTTCCTGTAAAGACTAAGACCATGTTAGCTCAATCTTTGATTATTCCCATAATTGACTATGCGGACGCATGCTACTTGGATATAACTGAAGAGCAACTTAACAAATTAGATCGTCTCCTTAATTATTGTATTAGATTTATCTTTTCCCTTCGCAAATTTGACCATGTGTCCGAGTACAGGTCGCAACTCAATTGGCTAACAATTCGTGAACGCAGGAATCTCCACATTCTCTGTCTCTTGTACAACATTCTTAATAACCCTAACTCCCCTGAATACCTAAAATCCAGTTTCAAACTTTTTAAGTTCCACTCAAGATAGGCACCTGCGTTCTTCCAACTCTCTCATCCTAGCTCCCCCCTCATAGAACTATCTTCTTTGCTAATTCTTTTACCGTTAAAGCTGTGCGACTCTGGAATGCGCTACCCGACTCCATCAGAAGGGCTCCTAGTAGAGATTCTTTTAAAGTGACTGTCTACAAACATATGCTGAATCATCGGCAAAACTGACCCTTGTTTGATTGCTTCATCTTTATTTGTAATTTATGTAAGTATATTATATATATTTATAGGTACGGATATTCTTGTATTTATTTGTATTATATATGTATTATATGTTTATTAATTTATTTTATCTACGTAGCATCTTTATATGTATCTGTTTAATTTACCAATAATTAATTTGTATAATAGAATTTATTTACACCCACATGAACTCTCTGCTCAACCCTAAGGTTTGACTGTCAGACAATGCTTTTAGCATTAAGTCCACCTTTTGTACTGTACTTTTGTATGTGTGTACAATAAAGTTTAAATAAATAAATAAATAAACAGGTAAATGTTTATAACATTTGTAACATACTTTGCAGAATTTGAATATCTACATCACTTAACATCTATGTCTTCCTTACTAGCGAGGAAGTCAACAAAAGTTAACAATACAGAATAAAAATAAAGTAGATAGTCAAAAATATGACGTTTTGTCATTATATAACATTCTCTGTATCATCTAAGATCAAAGATATATTTTAGAAATAAACTAACCTTTGGTGAATAGAATACATAAATAGCCTTGTTCTATTACAAGGTTAAGATGGAAAAAAAATAGATTTCATTTGCATAATAACTATTATGATATTAAAATAGTTATTGAAATTCTTAATATAATATAAATAATGAACTCTAAACTAGTATCAATAATCCCTCAATAAAGATCTTTGTGCCACCTGAGTTAACGCGTGCAGAAAAAATCTATCAATATATTTTCTTCTGCAACTCTGTAGTGCAGTCAGAAGCGTTGGATGCTAAGTTTTACTCAACAACAATACACAATGGCAAGTACTTTTATACTGGAAAATATAATATTAAATAATAGAATTCTATGGAGCCAGCAGAAAAAAGATTACACATAAACAGATTCTATTAGCTCATTTTATATTAAGAACAATATGCTTTAGTTCTTTCTCGGTTTATACAAATAGTTCATATATTTTGACAGACATCCTGATAAGTCAAGAACATGAAGCTATTACAAACAAAATAAAGTCGTTCATTCTGCACGATCTGGCATACAAATTCAAAATAAATACATGTTTATTTAAGCCACCAGTCACCATGCAAAATATCAAACAATTTGAAATCGAGTCGAATTTGAAAATAATTCGAATTAGTCCAGATTTAAAGTCAGTAGGAAAAAAAACTAAATGCGTTTTGTAATCTAAATGATTACATCTGCTAAAAAAAATTTAGTATTACAGAATAGAATTCTTATTTAACCCCAATTTAATAAAATGTGATTCATTCATATTATTTTATTTGCAATAATGCTGCATACAATACATGTAATTGTCAAACTGGATACTGAATTGGTAAAAAAAAAAAAAACATTTGTTTTTCAAATCAAATATTAACAAAAGAGGGGATTGTGGGGCATCTGCTACTTTAATTCAAATTATTGTAAGATTACGCACATGATACATCTTCATAGTAAAGTTTATGAAATTGGAGTTTTCGGTTAATTTGGAAAATATCTAAATTGGAAACTACTTACCTCTTGGACCTACATTTATATTTCGGAATGGAAAGTAGCGAAAAGTAAATTATCGAGATAAGCATATAGATTCTTTGTCGATATCTATCAGATTCACTCGCAGTCATACTACCTCTTTGTATTTATCAAAATTATAAAAAAAAGGAGAAGTGTGACGTATAAGTGTTGCATACGTCGCCCCCACCACTGGCCGGTGGTGTGGGGATGTATCAGTGCGCACTGCGCATTCTGATACGATACGTTGTGGTGGACGGACGTGTGTCCGGACACACTCATTGTCCTGGTGATTACGGTGGAACATCAGGATACCTGGTTGCGATGTACAGTTACGTGCGGTGGACGGGGCACGTAACCTTGCCGTAGGACGTCACAAAAACCAAACTCTATCAAATTTTACTTGTTTGAAACATGAAATATTTTTGTGACTATATTAAGAGCATCTTTATTATTTTTTGGATTATTTTTATTAAGCTCAATTTTTGTTTATGTACAAAGCCTGAAAGGCTTTCAACTTTGCATATTCACATTACCAGGATTAAATCAAAGTCTTCGTCATAGATTCAATTTCTTGCGAAAAAAAAATATTTTTTAAAAGTTAAACTAAATAATGAAAATAAAATAATTCAAGCCGTGTAATATGACTTGGGCCTGTTTCATCACTAGTGGGAACCTGTTTGTTGTTGCTCTAATTAACAATACACAAATCGTAGCTTGTATGCAAATAAGGCGGGGTAGAGGCCAAGACGCGGCGACTCGAATTCCAAGTGATAAAAGAAAAGACGATTTTTATTGAGAGGGTTCAATTTTGACTGTCATATCAGAAAAGTTTTTTTTGTATAAATTTGAAGTCTTGATACTTTAATTTTTTTTTTCAAAGAGTTTAAAATATCGTGCTTAGGTAATTAGAATTAATATAATTAAGTATGTAAAAAAATATTTCGATTATTTAATTCATAATATTTCCATACCATTAATGATAGACGCTATATTTTTTTCGGGAAATTTACCATTCTGCATTAACTTCAAATTTTCGTATTCTCTAAGTATATTTTTCTAAAATCTTCTTTGACAATTTGTTCAGTTAAGTCTGAACTTGGGCGCTCAAAGGGATCAAGATTAGTACTTAGAAAAGGTTATTTGTAAAATATTAATCATAATGTTCCACAAATAACCTTTTCTAAGTATTCACATTCGTTATTTGTAAAACATTAATCATAATGTTTTACAAATAACCTTTTCTAAGTACTAAAAGTTGCTAAACCACTGACTGCCTCTACACAAGCATCAAGACACTCTAGTCGGCGTGTGAGCGACGTTATCGTAAAATTGAATTAAAAAAGAGAGATAATAAAAGAGGATCGCGTCGTAATTCTGGGCCGCGACAACACAGCACTTTTATTTGGAGGGCGCGCGTGTGGCGCGAGAGGGGCGCGGGGGGAGCCTAATCGTGCGAGCTTCACTTTGTTCCCTTTGGAACTTTTTGGGACAAAAAAGTTGACCCGACAATTTAATCCTTTCTGGAGTATCAAAAAATATTGAGGTAAAAAGTTCAAATCTTACTTCTTACATTTGTACATTAAACCGACGATCAAAATAGTCACACGAGGAAAAAAAATAGTATTAATTCATTCATTCTGTACAGGCAAAAACAATAAAACAGCTTTCGTAGCCATTATTGTATAAATTGTTCGCTACGACAGCTACGATTCCGTAGCACGATATCAATGCGCTACGACTGCTACAACGCCATTCTACTTCCTACTTTTTATGCGAAAGTTTGGAAGTGATGTGACGAATGTAATTTAGTTTGTGAGGAAATTTGGTAAACGGCTAGAGAAATACCGGGAATAGCTCCTTCAGTGCCTTTTAAGATACAATATTACAAGCAGAGTAAAACTTCTGAATTGAAATCAGGGCCTTGTCAATGGACTCGGACCCGTAGAGCTAGTGAGGAGAGACCTTAAAACTATTGTTTAATGTCGTAAATGGGACAGATTGCAATAAAAGAGAAGTTAAAAAAAAAAGATACAATAAATGACACATAATAATTGACAAAAATGAGAATAAAAATTTCCAGGCCGAAAAAATATAACCATTTAAATCAAAAGTATACCGTCGACAATTTCTCCGATTTGTTTGTGTATGATGATAATTCAGGCTTTTATCATAATAGTTACGTATACAGTATTCATCTTTTCCGAAAATAAAATACTTAAAATTAAATTATTTTGGACCCATAGAGAGCGTGCAGCGCGTTATGGGCTGCTCGGCCAGGACAATCTTCTTTTCTTTATACCCGAACAGTCGCATCTCAGGTCGCCATTCAATGCGCGCCCAAAAGAGGTTTCGGGCTCAATAAACACTCTCCAATTTATAATACCGCACGTGCAGGTGCAAATAAATATAACTAAAAGTTTCCCTGAATTTGGCTTGTCAAAGTCCCTAATATTTGCTAAGCCCTTAATATAAGGAAAAAATCTATTTTTGTTTTTATATTTTTTTCTGTAGTTTCCGGCTTCAGGGTTGATAAGTTTTAGAAATTCTACAAGTACCTATTGCTTATATGAATCAGGAATAGGTATTTTTATTTGTCACTAAATATTTTTACTAAATGTAGAGGCATTTGTTATGCAACATAAAAACAAAATACTGTTTTATTGCAACGCAATGTAATATTATCTCCTTCATATTTGTTTACGTTTGATATTATAAAACATAATTTAGTGCACAAAGTCTAAATAAAACTCGACATATTTTACAAGGCATTTGTTCGTTTTATGATCATAACCAACGCGAATCTTATCACCCCGCCCTGTTTGAGATTTTTAATATGCGTGTAGATTTCTCAATTTGAACATTCTTAGATTTTTTCTGAACTGTTGCGTATGTAATTTTTCGATTTACTAATAAAAAATAAATTTAATCTTTCCATATATTATCCAGCAGCCAGCATGCAGTAGCAATATGAGGAACATTTTCATTAGCGCTCATACAAATGCAATCTACTAAATAAACATATGCTATATTCTATGAGATGAGGACTAACGAACGTGTCTGACCAGAATCACAGATTACTAAATAGTTACTTCGTAACCAGAATGCCCACTTGCCGACAGGAGACCATATTTTTCTACCAAGCGTAATATTGGAAGCGCATTTTTCCGGATAATACCGCAGGGAGGGAGAGTCTGTCCAAGCTGACTTGTAATTTCAAGTGTTTACTCGACGTACGCGCAGCAGGGCGTCCTATAACAATGCCCATATCCTTTTCACATAAAATATATGAAAAGTATGGCTACCAGCGAGCCACGGATCGCCGGGCCGATAGGTACACGTTCTCAATATAAGTATGCTAGCTACCTACCGAGAACTTTTTATGAGGGATCAAATTGATTGGTTTAGTGATAATATCGGAGTTGCGCGTATTGTGCTCAGGCGCAGGCCGGGAGCCCCCGAACTGGCTCCCGTGCGCGCGATTATGCAGCTCTACTTCTCACACCTTTTAAGAGATGTAATTTAAAGATTCCGACGATAGTGGACTGTAATAGATATGCACATTTTAATGCAGCGGAGAAAGCTTAAACGGTTGTTCAGTTTAGGAGTTTATGGATGCAACCGCTACACAGCTTAAATCTACTTACGTCGAAGATAACCATCTCGTCTATGGTAACTTACTGTTAAGATAGAGTACCGTTATCGGTTTAATAAAATTATAGGTCATGAGCCTGTGATTGTGGTAAGAAACAAAATGTCTTATTTTAAAGCAAGAAATGATGAGAAGGCAACACTAGGAATGTGATTGAATCGAAACAACGAATTTATCGTTAGCGCATGTGCACCATGCCAAGACGTGCTCAACGAGAGAAACACAAAACCACGAAGATAAAAATATATTACAAAATGAGATCCACTTTGTGTTTTGAAATTACAATCAAATAAATTACTTTTTATTGCTCAATCTTGTTGGATTTTATTAAGGTATCGGCGCTGAACGCGAGAATAAAACATGGTGCGTTTACGCGAGGGACACGATCGACGTCGCGGGCTCACTGCGGGCTGCGCAGTGTCCGGCCGACATGACTCGCCGCTGGTTTTGGATATAATTATGTATTCAATTTTGATGTTATCGAGTGATAGTATATCCTATTTACATCAATATGCCTTATCTAACCTCCTATTAGCCGGTGCCTAATGCGAACTATGTCTGAATCACAATTTCACCAAAAAAGCCCGTCATCCAGCTAAATGTGGCCTTCGAATCTCGGCCTGTGGACTAAAAACAGTATCTGTATATAATGCGTTTTAAGAAATTAGTTAGAAACAGACATCAAAGAACCCAGAGGAGCAAATGTTTGTTCAAATTTTCTTGTTTACAACTCTTTGGTTACGTAATTTTAAAAAATGTCAAGTTTATGGATAGGTAGCAAGACCGTCCTAATTTAAGAAATCCCACTTCACACTTCCATTCAGCATTCTTTCCTATTACCTTAATTCACAACTTGTTCGCTCGTTCGTCCACGAGCTCATTTTGTTACATTGACGCAGTCGTTCTAGTGAGCACCACAGCTGATTACAGCTAGTGTAATTTACACCTCACAATTTACTTGAGTATTAGTGTTGCTTGTACCTCATGAGAGTACTAACCATTTGGTCTGTCTGCTCATCACTGATTAACGACACAAACTGCCTGAGGCTAGCTCTAAATGTCAAATCGTATTTTCAGCTGGAAAATAAACAAATCAATGTGGCTCGGACAGGGGAGACACTGGGGCATATTGTGTTGATTAATGCTGATTGCTAAAGTGCGTCGACGCATGTATAAGTAATGCAGCACCCACCGCCGCGTTTCCGCCTCAACCGGTCCTAGAACAATGTGCCCAAACATTTACTCATTTACCATTCGTCGTACAGAATCGCCCCCATGACATACTGGACGTTTACAACACCCATTTACATAAGTCTCAAGTGTGAAATACCCCTAAG
The DNA here is from genome assembly GCA_018467065.1 of Ephestia elutella. NCBI lineage: Eukaryota > Metazoa > Arthropoda > Insecta > Lepidoptera > Pyralidae > Ephestia > Ephestia elutella. Next base: position 9,463,046 of record CM031586.1, read on the forward strand.
GTACGACAAATAGCTGTAATACAATTAGGGATCGTTTGTCACAGCGCTTTCTTCGAGATAATTGCAAGTTAAACTTAAACAATTTCAGTTTGCACTTACACGTATAATCAATTCCGCAAGAGCTATCAATTTCTTTGGCTAGTAGTGTAACTATATGCGTTTTGTCTGAAAGGGTAAAATAAGCTGGCTTAGGAGAGGTGCGAAATCATTGTGAGAACAAAACACAGCGCGTATGTCCCTCGCCCAAGGAAACCGATTTATCATCGTCACCTAGCTCAGCGACTTGTAATTGTACGCCATATTGTTACCTTGAATTATGGGCCTAGTATGAATGGGTGTCTTCCGCTTAACCTGCATTTACGTATTTTCTATTGTCTAACAAGAAAATGAACTGTATTTTGAACGTATTTGTATTTACTCTGTTATGAACTTACAATTCAACGTATCAATAATCACCAAATAAAAATATTTTTTTTTGTTAATCCCCATAAATATCCAAAAGGTGTCCAGAAATAGCTGATCAAGGCCTACGATTCCATTCCCTAAGCGACAACACTATATTTCATTGAAAGCTTACCCCACGCAGCGCCACTAGACAAAAATCGCATTGCCTCCCCATATATTTCCGTTGTCACTGTCCAAGGGACAATACGGTAAAGGATTGTAGAAAAGTGAGCATAAAACACGGCGCACGCGCTTCGGGTAGCGTCGATCGGACATTGAGCATCAGCATTGTGACGGGGAGCGCGTGATCGAGCTGCGATTTGGCGACTGTTTGCGCAAGGGGCTGTCCACTCGTGTCTGATCCCAGTGAGTGAAAAAATATAAACTTTTATATGATATAATCGTCCTTTAACCTCTGGTAGAAAGCTGTCTCGGCAGAGAAATACCGTTCTATCAGGAAACCAACATCAAGCAAGAACAGCTGTTTTTAGCTGAATAGGCCCAAATATTTTTTCCTTTATTTTCCTTGTCATCTACTTGTCTATTTTTGCCTTTTAAGAGGCAAATAATAGATCGGCAATACGCCGTGGACATGCCATTTTTGACACGTAATGTGACTACGTTTATTATAAAGGTGGACATAACCCTAAATGGTCCTTAATATTCGAGTGGAATACCCCTTGCCCGGCCAGCGCAGGAGTTATGACGCGGAGCTGTTATCCCGGATCGCCTGCGACTCCTTACAACCCTCCCTTCTCGTAGCTTACTTGTTAGTATTTCTCACAGAAACAATGAGCCTTTAAGGTTTAGTGTAGCGATAATACTCTTGTAATGTATGACCAGGCCTGAAGGAGGATATGTGATGTTTTTATGTAAATCAATAGTTTCTAGATGGTTGTGGCAACTGACCTTCAAAAGGACGGAATCATGTGATACATGCCTACAATAACCTACAAACTTTACAAAATAAACTGGAATTCAAACCAAATACTTAGTAATCTAGACAAAGGAAAGGTCGTTTCTAGTTCTCTGACCAACTTTCACTTACAACAAATACTTATGGCATCAAATATATTACAAGAAATCAAAGTAATAAAAATAGTAAAATAATTCGTAGATATGATCGAAAATGAACGTTAATTTCAATATTTAAGCTGTAAGCTAACAAATCATCGCGATGGTATCTCGTGCGATCCGAAAAGAACCGTCTATTACCGAGGGCTACGCGCGACCTCTGACACCAGAGCGATATTTAGTGAGTACGCATTGTCCATACAGTCCATACGATGATAATTGTAGGTGGTTGGTGGCTAGAGTTTGTTTAAAATTGATTTCGGCTGTGATCGCCCGCGTGATAGCGTCGTCGCTGTGTTATTACAGGCCGTGGCAGGCGCTCCGGGCGGCTCCACTCCTAGTCACATATTTTACTTACTTTTTTCTATAATAAAAATGTGTTAAGTCTGAAATAAATTTGCAATTTTAATACACGTACCGCATATTTTTTCCTCTTATTCGTTTAATGGTAACGTTTGTGTAACAAAAAATCTTCTTATATTTCCAACAATAGATCATTTTCACAATGATTGACACACAAGGTAACTTATACGTACGACGACGCCTACTGTCATATTTTTCCCTCATTTGATATCAAAAGATTGATATTTTCTATTTGCTCGTGTAATGGTCTATTAATGAAGTGTTAATCATCAATTAAAAAGGTATTAAAAGTGTTACGGGAGGCTGGATGGCTGTAGAAAGTGGGAAAAAGTTGATGCAATATAAAAAAATACCTGACATAAAAACATTGTATCTGTCAGGTTTTTTTGTCCCTACTTGTCTCAAGATTTTCGTTAAATATTATTATATTATGTGGTGGTGTAAATTAGCGTAATGGATATTTTTGTTCTTAATTATCAGCTAGAATAAAAATCATAAAAATTGTGAGGCACATGCAATATTCGCCAGGGCTGCATATCTTTTGGCGCGTCTCTTTTGTATGCGGCTGCGCATATCTGAAGTAATGATGAACAAATAATGGTGAGCGATAGGATCGCTACAAAGACGCAGTCGCCACCGCGCCACTCCTCGGCACATAAATCCAGAACTCGGACCACCATCTCGATTTGCTGAATTATTTTAAACAATATTCATTTTCAATGGCAGCTTTAGTGACTTTAAAGGTGTGGAGAAAGAACAACTATATATGTAAATAAAATAAATCGTTAACGCTTCTCTGCGCATTTTTTATCGTGGCTTTTTTAATTGGTTGTATTTTTGTAAAAAAAAGCATTAATTTTATGAAACAGTGGATTTTTTTAACAATTAAGGAAAAACGACAAAATGAAACAATTCTACCATTTATTTTAATCCTTCTGAATCTTTTGTTCAAATAATATTTTATTGTAATGTAGACAAATTAAAAAAAACTATATATTGGTTTTGAGTTAAGGCATCCCATTAAATTTTCTTCTTTCCTCACCAGTTTCTTAGATGCCTACGTTTTTCATGTCGTGTAAAAAGTACCTCAATAAAGGTGAAGACAAATAACAAAAAACATTAACTTCTTTTTCAAGGGTGGTCTCTGAGAACGTTGTGTGCAAATTGTAGAGCGGCCAACCCAACGAGCTAACATGCTTGCTCTCTTGTTTTCAATTGCTAATTCATTTACTTTGTGAGCTAAAAACAGTGAGCAAGCGCATATCATTAGAATAATTGACTATTTTGAAATAAGCAACCTTATTTTAAATTTAGTGAAGTGATATAAATTTTGTGACAAATAATTTGATAACTTATATTTTAGTTTTGCATATGAAATTCATATTGTTACAATAAATTACTTAATAGAATGATGTTTTTTGTATTTTATTAAAAGAAAAGAGCCTATCGCTTTCTCAAAGAGTCGGCAACGCATCAGTGACCTTTTTAGGGTCGTTGGTGTCTATGGACTGCGGTGATTGCTTACCATCAGGCAACCCGCATGCTTGTTTGCCTACTATTCTATAAAAAAAAAACATATATGAATTAAGTACCAACATTAATTTAGGCATTTTAATAATGTACATTAATTTGAAAGCATAATCATTCGACACATGAATGGATATTTTAATGCCCGTTTCTAATAAAACCATTTCAAGCAAAGACAAATTATTTGAAAGCTTAGAAAATATATCTTCCAGGTCAAACATAAAATAATTCAATTCTTCAAAAATTTGCAAGAAGTAGAAATAAACGGGAAAGCAATATACTTAATTGATTTATCGCGGTTTGTCGTACAGGAGCCCGCGGCCGCGACCGAGGCTGATAATAAAATTAAAATTGATGACCATTTGAGTTTAGCATATAAAATGTTGAGTAAATGAAAGACTGTCAACGTGGCACCACGTGATCTAGTATCGGGTCACCGTTAAACACTTTATTGCCTTTCATACCTCTTGCGCCATTCCAAGAAAGTAAATTGGTCTCCACCATAAAATTAATGCCGTATACGGTGTTACGAGTACTTCGGCATGTCAATGTCAATTTTTATGACGCTCTCGCTTGATATCGTCCGCGGTAATGTAAGGGCTGCAACACATATCTAAATGCACAATCGTGCCAGCGTTGAATTGTAGATTACTATTCGTAAAATGTTCTTGATTCACGTAAAAAACACTTTAATCGTGTCAGTTATAGTTAGATGATAATTTTTATTACTTTAAACTTGATTCAAACACGAATTTATTTTAATAACTAGAGCATAAAATTCGAGTATTTTTGTACCTGGAAAATGAATGTAATTTACATAAATTTAAAAAAATATAATTATAAATGTCAACATTTATCATTATAATTTTTTCAACTTGATGTATAAAACATCAAGTATCTACATACATACTACATAATTTATAGTTGAGCTCTGCTCAAGAAAACAAGGAATGATCTTATGGATTTCAACACGTCATGTAAATTGAAATAAATATCGAGAGCGGTCGTAATTTTGCGTGAAGTATGTATATTTTATGCTTGAAAACAAACCTGTGAAAAATGTTCGAAATGTATATGTATGTATTATTAAATTAAATTGCATTTCAACGAAATATTTACGAGAGTAGTAATTTTTCAAGTTGGACAGGCCCCGAAGCGCCGGAGTCGCGCCCGCTGAAACCACCGGCCTTCTAGTAATAACTAACTTTGTATATCTAGCAATTACATTTTGATTGTACGGTATGAGTGCTAGTGAATGATTTTCACGAATGATTTGTTGAGAAACGTCACTGATTATTATGCACTACCGTACTGTTGACTCTACTGCTCTAAATAAATCTCGTGACGGCAATTTATGAACCTGTTTACTTTTAAACTCCTGTTTCAATAAAACATACAGCAATTAAATTTTATAGACTACTGTCTGACTGTCCATAGAAATAAATACAACTACAACTATATATTCATTTAGCTATTTTAATTGCAAATCGAATCAATAGCAATAAAATTTCCGAATGCGTTTTAAATATTTCATTGCTGTTATTGAATGTAAATACGTATTTATTGATCGAGCTCCATGAAGGTGAAATAAGTCAATAAAATTATATCTAAATTTCCCTGTACCTAGGTACAATAACATAAACCTTTTTTTAGTTCACTGTGGAACTTACAAAAGTTTACTAAGCCTATATATACTTATTCAAACGCTTGCTTACTCGAATAGGCAACAAAGTAACATTCTTTACCCTTTAATCTTTAGCTTAAATTCATCCGAACGTTTGTAATTTTCTTCACAAAATAAATATCTACCCATCAGTGGAAATAATGATTGTTTACACTTGTTACGAGAAGTCTAGACAATATGAGGCGCAGGCAAAAGCGAGCTAACTAGAATATCTTGACGAATGCGCACTATTGCGTAGTTGGTGCCCTAAGGGCTACTCGTATGCCATAATAATACGAGGAGGTTACAGACGAACTACTATTATTTTGTGTTCATACTCGTATGTCTTATAGCCTTTACCAGCATGGGCCCGGCCCTACACTCCCTACATGCCAAATTTCAGCTTCCTACGCCGCTCGGTAGTTTTAGGTAGTTTTGGTTAGTTTTGGCTGTGCGTTGTCTGTCAGTCATTCAGTCAGAAGGATTTTACACCTATTGATTCTATGATTGCTGAAGTTGATACATAAATTTCATCTTTTGATTGCGCTCTATAATGACACAATACACAATCAAAGATCTTTTAATCGTAAATATTAATTTATAAAAATTCAAATCAAATAATAATATGGGTCTAATTTTCAAACTTTTATTATATTAGACGTAGTCTCTAATCTTGTTATATTACGTTTTGATAACGTGTTCACTTCGATTTAATTTGCATCATTCATGCTGATGCCCGTCTGCTTCGCCTCTAAGCACTGCGAAGATAACAAAATTCTCCCTGGTATCGCTCAAGCTCTTGGGTATTCGAAGATTTATTTCATGAAACAAAAGAGTAAAATAAGGTCATTACAGAAGATATTTCGCGTTTTTTAAAGTATTTCAATCACTGCAAATTAAGTTAGCAGACACATGTCGACGCGGCTAACTCAAAATTAAATTAGATAACTTGGCGATTTACGATTTATTTCGCAAAAGAAGAATTCAATTCACTTATTTCTCAACCTTCATGGACGGGTATTAAACTCCATTCAACAAGATGCTCCATCTCTTCCCGTGGGTGTCGTAAGAGGCGACTAAGGGATTTAAAACACCGGAGGATGGGCAGCAGCATCTTTCCGTACGCGTACTATGCCATCACACTGCGATCGCCAACCCGCCTGCCAAGCGTGGCGATTACGGCAAAACCCCCATGGATTAAATCCTTGGGGAGGCCTTTGACCAGCAGTGGACGTCTTTAGGCTGCGAGAAGAAGATTTATTAACCTTCATGGACGGGTATTAAACTCCATTCAACAAGATGCTCCATCTTCTTACATTGGTCGGAAGACAGCAGGCGGTGGCGGAGTTGCGTTTTCTACTTCCTCAGCTGCTTAAAAGCTTACAATCAAACCTAATTTTGGTGAATCAACCATTATTACCTTACTTCCTCACTTTCACTTAATTATGTAATAGTGAACACTTTATTTCACGTTGTCCCCAATGGGCAGGCAGAAAGTGGGGAATAGCAAAATGGTGGAAATTACGTTCAAAGTCAAAGTCAATTATTTTTATTCATATAGGCTTATAAATCAAATCAAAAATAGCACTTATAAATCGTCACATTCTTGCTTTTTAGTTAGTTGACGTCATACAATTACATAAGCTAAGGTTACCACCGCCTCCAAAGCGCAAGTGAAGTTCGAGTTAGAGATATATTGATGAGACACAGTGCGTCATTTCTATGTTCTCTCCATTTGATGCAGAAAGCGCACGGTCATTAGCGCGGCGCCCGCCATCCATCGCGCGATAATTAAGACACTCGGACGCAAACGCGTTTTAATCTTCTCTATACATACTTTAACATCCAATATTCATTTGGGATTTGCATATTAAGCGCAAATGTTTGCAATAAAGTCGAAATTTCACAACTACAACGTTGAAATATTATAATTAAAAGACGTATTATTCACTTTTTATTTTCAATAAAATGTTACCTGCTACATTATTGAAATAAAGTGATGTCGTTAAAATAAAGATCAAATATATTATAAAAGGTATGTTAACATGTAATTATGACTATTTCCAATTGCGTGACTGTTATCGGATACCATATATAATGTCCAAAGCAATTTATTTACAAATCAGCACACCTACTCGATATACAAGCTACAGTTATTATAAGTTATAAGCAATATTTCAATTAAGTATTAAGCAACTACATCTTAATATTCGTCTCGATCGTGTTTCTCTGTTGTAAATAAGTACGTACTCGGTTCGCGTTGATAAATGTCTCCGGGAGTTAACCTGAGGGCGCATGCAAAATAATTAAAACTACTTAACATTCAAACAGAAAGTACGTAGATCGGTAGCCAGTTTGCGGCTCATTTAGCGCTCGCAGCCGGTCGGGCAGGCGGGAGGACCATTACTCTCCCGCCCGATTGATATATTCCCACTGGACATGCGATCGGCGACACGTCACTTGGGCCCAGTAGCGATGCCGACCGCGGCTACCGCACAGTATAAATAAACAAACGCACAACCGCTTGCAATAAATATGTTACGCCCTAACATCGCACGTGACCATAAATCCAACCTTTTTTATTGCCGTATCTAGTGGAGCTCAAATTGACTCGTAATTGCCGATGAACCCTCAACAACACTATCTGCCGCCTCGATATTACAGCTTGAGTTACTTCATCAAGAATTCCCTTTCACTTTGTAAATATTTTTTGATTCGCAATAAATTGTTTAATCGGGGCTGTCCAAACTGCAGCGCAATCTGTCAAACTTTTACGATCGATGTCAATTGCTAGAGGCGTAATCAGCATAGTAACTCGGTCGTTATTTTATTAACAACTTTGCTTTATCACGTGGTTAAATCAGAAATGTAAAATTAAAGCTTTAGTAAAAATAAACAAAGACATGTAAACAATAAAAAGAATTGCTTGTTACAAGCAATTTGAGATAATTTATCATGTCTTGAGGAACAACACGTTGCGCGCGACACGATTTGGAGTAGCTCCTTTATACAGAAGCCATTATAGGTATCAGTTTCAGATCATAGATCATAAACGCATCTGTTTGAGCCGGGTTCCGGGGGGTCCCGCTGTACCTAAGCCCTTCCATTCAATACAGCCTTTTTATTGTAACGCATATGTCACAGTTTTCTGGCGCTCTCCAAACATACACGAACATAAAATATCTAACACAAGAATGTTTCGGATCTACGTGTATTTATGTGACGATCAAGAATGTGCTTAAATCATGGACGTGTACTTGGACGGCTCGAAGTAGCCTAATCTATACTTTATGATTATCGTAAATTTCAATTTGATTTTAATAACTTATTTACTTTTTGTTGTAATACCTATAATAAGAAATTAATCTTAATAATCTCTTTAAAGCATTAAGAAATAATTGTCCACATTCAAAATATTTTCGGATCGTTGTAATTTAGGGTTGAGTAGTAATACTTATTTAATTTGCATAGCGCTACGTTGATTACAAACTAGTTGCATTACACCTTGCCTGAGTTACATAATTTATGATATTAAATAAAAACTAGAACTAACACCCGAGTATACAAAGTACTTACCTAATTTTAAGAAAAGATTACAGCAATCCTTGTACCGTCTCTATTTAGACCTACTTGGTGGTGAGACAGTGGCACCACGAGAGTCTTTGATGGATTACGGTGTTGGAGCATTTTAAACTAATTCAGTGACTAATATAGCCGATTTTTTTTTTGTTTTTGTTTTATAAATTAATTTATTTCCTGATTTGAATCACGATAGGCACCAAATATACATAAGGTAAATAAAAGTAGAGCAACTTTGATATAAACAGCAACTATCGAAACACTTGATTGGGAACACTTGATTTCCAAAATAAAGTAATGTAAGTAAGTAAATATTTTAATCTTTAACAATTTTATTTCACTTAAAGCCCGCTCCAGCTTGCTGCATCCTTACGAATCGTATAATAAAATGTTAATAAAGTGCGTAAATCAAGATAACGTCAATAGTTAAGAGTTCGACACAACGAAATAGTCTCAGGCGAGGTGAAGAAATTACCTCACGTATGGATTGAACATAACTCTTCACGGCTCTCCTTCCACGTGCTTGCCACGCAATTTCAATCTTTATAGCGTCGTAGTATGGTCACTACTTTTATCAAATTACCGCTATTTTTATCATCGATCATTTTTATAACTTATACAACAATCAAGGACCGTATATTTTATTATGGAATCATATTTTGATTACATTTGAATTTTAAGTACCTAGACTAGACAGTCTTTATTTAATTCCACTCATTAGCAATTATTCTACTAATTTTTAATGAACTCTTATCGCAATAGTACTTCTTTTGATAAATGTACACGTAGATAATAATTACACTTGTAGATATATTTTTATGAGTTACCTACATTCATGTAGATAGATGTACGCGCATACTTCACTCAAATATTTCTAGTTTCAAAGATGCGCGTCGATGTCATTATTCTAATGTAATATTTGCAGACAAAAGATCGTAGTATGTTGCTGCATTTATTTGAATAACAGTCAAATAAGTATCCGACCACCTTCACTGCAAGCTATAGACAATACTCCAACTGCATTACAAAGTATAATCTTTGGTTTATGACGTAGCAACGTTTGCCATCCAGAAACGCTAATTTTATAAATAAATTTTGTTTTATGAAACAATATAAAAGTTCATAACACTATATTATCATACGAGACTAAATCAAAAGGATAAATATGTCATAAGCTGCCCACGCGCACGGCTATCTATTATTTGGAATAATCTCTGATCTAAAACATCGCTAAACGATGTTATATACCTTCACAACTACTAATAATGAGGATACAAGTTTAATAGACTTTAAAAATGTGTGGAATGTTGCAAAATGATGGAGAAAATGTTGTAAATCATATCTAAAATGGTTGTCATATATAAAGTTGACGATCTTAACTTGCATGCTAAAATACAGTGTATTAATAAATTTGCCTTTATGAGACCTGTTTCATAACTAGCAATAATACTAGATTCTGATTCTTGCTTTGCTCGCAAAATTGCTTACAGTATAATGATTTCCCGGGATTTCCACCTAATGACGGACGGGTAGTCCAACACCCACTTGGCCAGTTATTTCCGTTAATATTATCCTAATTTATCAGAATTTGATAAAAAGAAACCCAGGGAAGTTATTTATGTCTTACTTGAAATCCAAACTTATTTTTAACGATTTCGTGGAGAATAATACCAAGTATCAAAATAAAAAATAACTCTAACAATAAACCCTAAAGTATCAATAAAAACTTTGATCATTGATATAATTTGATGCGTCACCTGGAAACTTTCAAACAAAGTAATTTATCTTATATTTTGTGGTACCTTATTCCGATGTACACATTAAATCACTCATGAATTTAAAACATTTTATTGTCATTTCAGAGTGAAAACAATATAAATGTGTTTTATGCCACAGGTGATTTATATTTTATAGGTGAGTTGTGATTTATAACGGGTGGATTTTATACAATGTTCGGGCCACGTTGGTCCAGCTTGGATATAGAATCGATAGGATTCTACGTTGGTCCAGCCTGGATATAAATCGATAGTATGCGAGTACAGATCACTGTTACCTTTTATTAAAAACTAAATCTTGCTAGCGGCTTGGCTCGTGTGCATGTCATTTCGTTTCTTTCTCCCGTTTAGGGTAAGACTATTTAAACCTCCTTTTATTGTACAAGTAAGCGCTATATAAAGAATCTCTCTGATAATTTTCAAGTCTACGTTCAGCGGTTTCAGCTCAGCGTTGATGTGAGCAATCAGAGCGTCCTCCTTTAAATAGATTAAATTATCACACTCATCACTTAATTTGTTTTCATCATTTTCACATTAAATTTTAATTACTAATACATAAATCTTATTACTAATGTATTATATTATATTATTTACTAGGTATATGTGCAGTAAAAAGATAAAGTAAAACCTGAAAAAGAGAAAAGTGTACTTTTTGTACTGAATTTCCATAGGAGCGAAGCCCCGGGGCGCAGCAAGTATGTAAATAATACAAATAAAAGAATTTACTCATAATAAATTTGGTTATTTTGCATAATATTAAAACCAAAAGATAAATAACCACAACAAAAGGCAAAGCAGGTTTCACATTTGAACTCTAACAACAAAGTGGGTTCACATGTGGAGTAGAAAACCCTTTTATCAAAAGCCTGATGCCACAGGCGCCGTCATTCATAATGTTAATACGACATACTTTTTATATTCTTTCCATTGTATATTTTCTATTGAACATTAATAAAATATATTGATTCAAATAAATTTTCAATAGTACATTTGTGTACTGGGCAAAGCTCTTATTTTGTCAAAGAATGTTAAATTTACGAAGATATGTAAATATACTTTGATAAATAAATGTCTTTAAAAGAATCTATTGTATTATCTAACATTCCGAAAAGAATTTTCTCTTTTTGATCTCTAGCGTGGATTGTTCGGATCTTCAATAATGTGCGTATACGCGAATTAATTTATATCTTGATGTAATAAAATCCGAGAGCGGTCGGATGCGCGTGGCTAGCGAGTCGTGAGAGGCTGGGTGGCCGCTACTTGTCTTACGATAAACTTATCTTTACAATCGATCCCTACGATAAAAATAAAAGAAACCGTCAAGTATATTCGTTCGTGCGCGCCGGTGCAGTTCCGTATTTGGTTCGATGTCAGGATTTTAAACACGTAAACATATCATGTTATAGAAAGTCCCAATAATCTGATCTTGATTTTAGTCGGTTTATTTTTTTGCGTTTTTGCAGTATTCATATTTGTAGGTACTCAAGTAAATACCTAGTTAATTATTCTCGTTTTTCCTTTATTTTTATTTTTACAACTTCCAATTAATCTGAGGTAAAAACCAGTTATTGTAATAAAATTTATTTAAAATTTTACAATTTTTCTTATAGTTATTTCCCATTATTGTTTTTAACTAAGGAACCCAAATAGTTAACATCCTCAGAAGTCGTCGATGATGGCCTCGAAGCCATAACATTTCGAATTTTATAGAAGTAGCTCATAGATTTGCATCTGTATGGGACCCAATACGTTTTGCTACCATATTATTAGCATTCCAGTGCCACTTGTTTTATACTCAAGTACTATATAGAATACCTACGATTAAAATAGAACACTTTTAGTTTATTTAATACGCCGTTCAAAAATGTAAATCATTTATGAAGAAATATTTCATTTTATACTCGTTATCTTTTTGGTCGCTTTTCTTTGTATCCAGTTAAATATTTGCATCAAAGAACTTTCAGCTTAACCTTTACAAATCCTTAACCACAAACGATAAAACTGTGAATAGATAATATGTGATAGGTCAAGCACTCCGTGATATGGATCCAATATATAATTTATTTAATCTCCACAAAAGACACATTCGACGATGGTAACTTTATGGATACACATATTTAACACTAATTATTAATATCCATTAGAGACGTTGTTTATTTTATTTTTTACTTCTATTTGACTTACATAACTATCTGTTATATATAAAAGCTCGCATACATGACCAATGCATTCTGCCAGTTCTCACTTATGGTGCCGAAACCTGGGTTTTTACGAAGGAGATCCTACACAAACTCAGAGTCGCTCAAAGGGCAATTGAGAGAAAACTGGTTAGTGTTACGCTTAAAGATCGCAAGACAAATTAGTGGCTCAGAAGTCACAGTAAACTCACGGATGTCATCAAACGTATTGCGAAGCTTAAGTGGCAATGGGCTGGCCATGTCGCCAGGAAAGAAGGTTCATGGTGCAAAGCTCTGGTGGAGTGGAGACCGTGGGGCGAAACACGCCTACAGTGAAGACCGCAAATGCTCTGGGCGGATGATGTTAAAAGAACGGCAGGCGTGAAATGGATTGAGATTGCCCAAGACCCATAGGGTTGAAAATGGCTGAAGAGAGAGAGACTATCTGTTATCCAAGTAGAATTTCATAGTAAACTGATCACCTCGCCTTGACATTTTGTGACCGCGCGCAGCCATTGACCCGTTCTACTCGCTACACATATGGGGCATATGTCTTAGCACTATCAGCTCGATTCACACAATACGCCATTATTTCTAAGTGTCCGCTGAATCACGATATTGAAGCCATGATCATAAAACATAGTGAAAACAGAAATGAAGCAATTATGTTTGCATTTCAAAATTTTCATTACCAACATAAACTTTTCCAGATGTAGTGGCTTCAACTCTATCTTTGAATTCATAGCGAATTTAATAATCCATTTATTTATTGAATGGGAAATATAATGGGTTTTGTAGCCTGTTAAAATATATAAATCGTCTTCTTTTGTTTTGACGTGAAATAGAAAATTTGAAAACTAATCCTCAATAAATAATGTACACTCATATTATAAAAAGGTAAATGTTTGTAAGATCTTCAGAGCTACTCAACCGATTTCATAACATATAAATTAAGTGGTCGTATATTGTGAATTATAAGCAGAATACGGAATTTCTCAATAGAGAGAAGTTATTGACTTATATTTATTCGCTTATGACTATTATTTAAACTTATTACTAAAGAGGAATCGAATACAACGTACCTAAGTAACTAAGTATCATATTTTGTACTGTATTTGACTTTGCTCTATCAGGAAAACTAAGTTCTAGTAGTTGCTTAGATCCTGCAGTAAAGACTGAATGAAGCATTTGTACAGCTAAATAGTTATTCTGTTTCTTCTTTGTACCCAAGCAATTTGTGATCTTGATTTTGAAGCCTCGGATGACGTGAAGTGTTTGGCGATAATGTGATTAGATCGAACAATGCCGTACATTCTAAATACACCTAAATATCGAGGTGATTCAGTTTCTACGTAGATCATCAGAATTTGTTATTATAATCAAAAATCTACGTCACAGTTTATTGTATAAAAACAAAAATCATAAACTAAAATGTATAAATCAATATATATATAAAGTTATTACGTTACGACTGGCTGAGTGACAGACAACGCACAGCTATAACTACTGGGCATAGGAAGCTGAATTTTGGCATGTAGTTTCCTTAGGAAATGTAGCATAGGGAACAAAATCCTGGGCCCATGCTATGATATTATAAATTAACTAACTGTACCCTGAATTTTGGGATTCCGTATTCTATAGTCTTCTTCATTAAAGTGGCTGTAACAAGACAGAACAAAATAATTTTATTTAAATCAGACGAGTGATTGGCGCGTCAAACAGACGCTTCATTATTTTAGTATGAAATAAGTAGTAAAATAGTTTCTAAATACTTACTACTGTATATTTAAATCTGGTAACTCAAATATACTGTACACTTATTTTATATGGACACTACATCAAAACATTAAGAAAATAATATTAATAAATAGTTGAACACACTAAAGTGTTCGTTTATGTCTTTTGTATGGACGCAATAGTTCTGAAATACGTTCGTAGCATACGCAACCCAGATAAACTGAGTTCACCAGCAACGAGCACTAGACCTTAAGGCTCCCATTGTTATCGCTAGAAAATTAAATGTCAATAGCAAATAGCTAAAGCGGATAGTTTATTCATGGACACGTTCATTGTCCGCAATTCGCGCCGCGGCACTGTCTGGAGTTACTCAATGGACTCGACAAGAATGAATGAAGCAATCTCGGCAGCAGTAAACGTTATTTATATCGTTTCTCTTCCATAAACGACGCAGGCGAGTCGGCCGTTAAGGGGCAGCCGGCCAGCTTCTGTTGGACAATTAGGCAAAGTCCTCGCAAGCCTCGAGCATGCCTTATCGCGCCGGTAGTCGCAATCTCGCCACAATCTCACGAAAATGCCATTCTCGACTGCACCTGTCATAACCATAGTTCAACAACCCCGCTAAGTTTCAATTAGCCACAAAGTGGAACGTTTTAACAGACGTTAGATAAGTAAATAAACGTGATCCCCGGGCTATTTGGTTATGGCGAGCTCTCATCAATAACGCTTCGGTCGATTGTATCGCACGCGTGTCCCGCGTAGAGGAACCACCAACACCGTTATTAACCTCGCGATAATCATCACAGCCGAGAGATCATTTAGTGATACGCTTTATATTAAATTACTCGGTCGTGCGCTGATAAAATATTCCCGGTATTCTATTACCGAAAACGAGATAAACACGGCCGGAGGTATTAAGAGTTATTATTTTATAGGGGGTTTATGGAAAATGGAGAATGTAAGTAATGTGGAGTTTGGGACAATGTCGATGGTTGTAATGAAGTGGTCTCGCTTGCTATGTGAGGAATGTGAATGTAGAGGTTGAGAAGGACGCATGCGTCAAGTCGCGTGTCGACGCGGCACCAGAGACGCGGCTGTTAATCCTTTTCACATTGCTCCCTTTTTTCGAAACTTGACACCCTTGTTCTACAACTAGCTTCTTGGAACTTAGATAGATAGATAAATAATGATTTATTCTCAACCATTTACACTTTGGGAAATGGCATATAACATAGTAACAACTTCACTCCTGTTTACCTTTAAAACAAAACATTATAGAGAGAGAGACAGAGGTGATCAAAACAAACTCGGTGATGTGTATAAATAAAGCCTATACAAATTTTGTACTCCTTTTAGTACTCCAGAATAACAATTTATAAAATAAACCAATGGAAATTATAACTAACATAATAGGCTTAAAGAATTACTAAACCATAAAATTTCATAGGTAACCCTATCTCTGAAGTTTTACAGAATAGCAGCCCATCAACCTAAATTTATTGTAAATTCTCAGCTATTACACAGAACAACTTGACCACTTGGTATAACGATTTAATAATGTGATTATCTACACTATTTGCACGTGCGTGAAATGTACCTCACGGTACTTTCTTATGCAAATCTAATTAGATTCCTCGACGTAAATCTTACTTTATAGCCAATCTTTACTATAAAACGGTGCGTAAATTTTAATATACGTGTAATTGCGAACCGTGATAATATCTACTAGCCGTCAAACGGATATGAATAGGGACGAAACCGCGAAGCTAAACTAGTTATATATCTAAAAAAATACTAAATTATTCTCTACGTAACTCTCTAAAGAATATTTAGTCATCTAACTCTTATATTAAATAATGAAAAAATATAAAAATAATCTAACTCTTATATTAACTAATGACTAAATGTTATAATATTAATATAATAAAATTAAAACCAATTATAATTATTTTAGTTTTCATGTGGACTTGCTTAATGCCAATAAATGCCTAAAAGGTACAATTTGAATTTATGATTTAATATCAACATTAAAAAATTTTAAGTATCAGTTGTGATTTAAAATTGTCTGTAGATCGGTTGCGCAGAGAATCGGATTAAATAACTAAAAAAAATTGTCATAGTTTTTAGATATTTACACTGATAAAATTTGGTCTGATACTGACATTTAACAGGAACATCTGAAGTATATTAATTTGTTTTACTAATTAGCTCAATATGGATATTTAAAGAAAAGAGATTAGCGATGACAAGAATTCCGTCTTGTGTACCTTTTTTCAAAAGTCTGGAAATATTAACTATACTAAGTTAATATATTCTAGTCGTTTTGCACAACTTTTATAAGGAAAGGCATCTTTATGAGTCTGAAGAGGAGATGATAGCAAGAGAAAAGACCCGTACGAAGAATATTAAGACAGAAATGCCTTCAAATTTGAAAGTGATAAAGCAAGGTGTACGTTACCAAATAGTGATGCTACTTAACAAGTTGTCCCCAGATGAATTTTGATGTATTGGTTTGGGTAGGATTAAGTTCTTTTATAATTCAAACAAAACATTTTTTGTTCACGAATAATAAAATACAAATGGTCTTCAAGTGCTAGAAATGGAAACCACCACTACCAGCATGCCAGTTGGAATGTGTGGTGCCGGGCGCCAAAGCTGGTCACGCTATTTAGTCATTTAAGACTGCAGTGGCTGCTTTACGGTCGTATCTGTTAACGCTGAATACCTATCGCCTTGCACACTTTCAATTTAGATAACTCAGTGTAACACAGTATCCAGAATTAGTTGAATACTATTTCCTTTGGAAGTAAAACCCAATCGGTATCATTTAAATTTGCACTACAATATGAAATTTTAGTCATAGTCTGAAATAAGAGTAATGGACAGAGGAACGTCTAATGTATTTTAATTGTATTATATAAAACATTAATATATATATAATACATCACATTTTGAGTACCTATACCTAAATTATACATATAATATGAATTTAAAGCAGAATAAACATCCGACCTCTAAAAGTCTCTACTTTTAACGATTAATTATGCGGCATCTTCAATAATATGTATCGTTAAATCAAATACAGCTACACGAAGTTTTATTGCTTTTGCACATTAAAATATTCATGTAATCACGATCGGGCATAAAAATTAAACTCCATTAAAATTACTTCCATTAAGGTCTCATTAATTTCCTAATCTAAGCTCGAGGCTACAATTGACCACCTATTTGATTTACAGTGAAGCGAAGGAGAGTCGTATCAAAGCGGCAACTTTCATAGACATCCAATATAATTTACAGATATTCCATTCAACAATGCTTCTAATTAAGATCATTTGTGGTTCGGACGCAGAACTGCTCGATACGGCAGGACAACATAAATAACTCAAATGTTTTATAAGAATTTTCAAGAGTTGTATTATGAACTCTATGGACAAGTTATTTAGAATGAGGATGCGAGTATCATCGCGGGATCACGCACTGTATTGTTAATGTTAAATAAAGTTAAAGAAGCTATTTGTTGTGGCTAGCTTTGGGTGGGTGTCAATTGCACCTCCCCGCGGTCGTGTATTAACAAATGAGGAAGTAGTAGTGGTAGGTGGTTTGTTTGCCTCCCCACTTACTTCGTAATATTGCTCTTCCCTTTCGCCGTCCGACATGTTGACAAAAATGTGAGGTTATATGTGTCAGGGTATGTAATAGGTTATAATAATTGATAAATTTCTAAATAGATACAGGTTACTCCCTGTCAATAAAAATAAATTAGCTCTCAAATTGAGATTAAATAGGAATTATGGCTGAGCGCTATGCTTTTTATTCATAGCGAAGCCCAAATAAAATATTAATTATTATATTATTAATTATAATATTATTTAGTAATATTATAATAATTACTATGAATTGTATTAAATGTATGCTTACAACCCTGTCGCATATAAACCTAACAAACACTAAAGTATAATAACTTTACAGTCAATGATATCACCAAAATTTCAAAATAACAAGTGAGCGAGTTTAAAAAATTTAAAAACTATTTTTTAGAAAAAACTGCCACTCTCACAGGACTCAAAGGCTCAAAAATATAGTAGTTCGGGCGCCAGAGTAAATATAAGGATATGGATTAATACTCCTTAATTTTTGAGAAAAAAAGGAAAATAAGTTTTTTCCCTTATACAATGTCAGCCCAACGGCTATACATTTTAAACTTCAATTTATGTGAGAGCTCTCCATTAGTTTAAAGACTTTATTAGGTTTACAATTTAATTACTAACTAGTAAATTATGTAGGAATGCTAGATTACTATACTTTAATTAAATCTCAAATAGTTTTTCTTATTATACATAAGTAAGAACTATATTACTTTAGATAATTCTTTATTATTAGTATGCTACTTGCGATTAGAAATCCAAGTATGATTTTTTTTTAATGCAGGGGAATTGCAGCGGTCTGGCCAGACGCTGTATTCCTGACACTCAACATAAATTGAGTTAGTTTTAGAACTCTAGAACATATATTTTTAGTTTAATGTATGAAATAGCAAGAGTTAGTTTCATATATAGCTGATAGTTTTATATTTAGAAATATATTGCCGTAGGATAGGTGAATGTTTTCTCCGGTTACCCCGGCTGTTTCGGCTAAGTACGACTTAACCTCTTTGCCGAAAAGGGGGGTATTGTAGTGATAACTACAGAATTATTTTGAACTTCTAACTGGTCAACTTTGCATGTCATATTTTAGGTGAAATAGTTGATATATTGGGATACTATTCCTGTGGCGTATTACCTGCATGATAGGCTCTCGACTCACTACAATAGCAGGCATTCAAATCCATTAGTCTCCAGACAAATTGAATGGGAAAGTGACACACCAGTACACAAATTTCATATGTTGTTTTTACAATACTTATTAAGAAAACAGGGAGACCCGCTCATCAAAACGTTCTTTGAGTCACGCCGAAACCATTGGTAGCAATAACTCGACGCGATTTTGTGTACTTACGGAATTATATCAAAAACTAAACATTCATAACAAAACATTCTATGATTAAATTAGACTGTCAACAAAATCTGCAGAGTTGGACGTCTGACATTGACAGCTGGTGACACACGTTCCGTATCAGTTCCTAACCAACCTTTCTTATCATAAACAAATAAGAAATCATGGCTGGATTGTTGTAGAATTTTAATTATTCTCCTTTAATATCGTCGACTTAGATTGTTATAATATTCAACGAATAGATACCTTATTTAAACATTAGTTCTTTTAAAGAATGTTTAAAAGTTGGTTTGACGTGCGTCCGAATTGGGCGAAATGGAACGCGACGAGGCGGAATGTCAAATCAAGATCCCGTCATGGGATCTTAAAGCTAAAGGTTAAACTATAGTCCCATGACGGGGTGCCGAGGGCGGCGAAAGTGAAAAAAACCCCAAAAAATTAATAATTGCTCAAGCCATGTTACGTCTCGTGGCGGCCTATCTAGGAAGAGACCGATCCCTCTCCACTCGATTTGACATTCCGCCTCGTCGCGCTCCATTTCGCCCAATTCGGACGCACGTCAAACCAACTTTTAAACATTCTTTAAAAGAACTAATGTTTAAATAAGGTATCTATTCGTTGAATATTATAACAATCTAAGTCGACGATATTAAAGGAGAATAATTAAAATTCTACAACAATCCAGCCATGATTTCTTATTTGTTTATGATAAGAAAGGTTGGTTAGGAACTGATACGGAACGTGTGTCACCAGCTGTCAATGTCAGACGTCCAACTCTGCAGATTTTGTTGACAGTCTAATTTAATCATAGAATGTTTTGTTATGAATGTTTAGTTTTTGATATAATTCCGTAAGTACACAAAATCGCGTCGAGTTATTGCTACCAATGGTTTCGGCGTGACTCAAAGAACGTTTTGATGAGCGGGTCTCCCTGTTTTCTTAATAAGTATTGTAAAAACAACATATGAAATTTGTGTACTGGTGTGTCACTTTCCCATTCAATTTGTCTGGAGACTAATGGATTTGAATGCCTGCTATTGTAGTGAGTCGAGAGCCTATCATGCAGGTAATACGCCACAGGAATAGTATCCCAATATATCAACTATTTCACCTAAAATATGACATGCAAAGTTGACCAGTTAGAAGTTCAAAATAATTCTGTAGTTATCACTACAATATAAATCCCCTGTGCGTGGCATTCATTGCGCTTGCTTATTATCTGGAAACTATGAGTAGCTATTCTATAGAGCACACACACGTTTCAAGCCTTTCTCAATCGTCAGCAGATAGATAGCAATAGCATTACGTAAATTTTATATTTTGTTATATTTCTAATAAACTCTCAAAGCATACTGCCTTAATTAATATAAAACCTTAATGAATCCCTTTCAACATATTTTCGACGTTAACGTAAACGACTTGCACTTAATTGAGTACAAATTACAACAACTACCTAAATCTATAATCTTTACTTGAATCTCAAGAATAACTTTCAAATGCCAACTGTAATACTAAATATTTTACTGTTTCAACTTATTCCAAATACTTAAGTGATTACCACATCAATGACCTGGAAGTACTAGTTAACGCAAATGAAATACCTACTTATGGGTGCATTTGTTTATGACATGACGTTATGACGAAATTATAAAACTTAATGAAAATGTACTGTTATTCTAATATTGCTAAATCTTTACTAACGTGGCAGTCTAGTAAATATATATTAAATCGAGTGCGTCCCGGTCGAGAGCGTCGAGGACAAACAGATTTTAAAATTCGTGAGCGTCGCGGCCGAGAGCGTGGCGGATTGAGGGCCTAATGGCCGGACCCATCTAATATACACAACACAAGTGGAAAGCGAAAGTAATAAGTACAAGGAATTATCCTAACTAATATTATAAATGTGAAAGTGAGTTTGTTTGTTACCTCTTCACGCTTTATCTACTGAACCAATAATCGTGAAATTTCGTATACACATAGTTAGAAGTACTAAGAAGGACCTTTCATTCCAAAAAAGCACTATTCCCGAGGGAAATTCACGCGAGCGAAGCCGCGGGCGAAAGCTAGTAATACATATATTAATCGGAAAGAATTATATATTTCACTTTGATTTATAATGGTAAATTAAAACGTAAGAGAGCATAATGGGGCCCTCTAGCAATCATATTTTTTATTGTACAGAAATGTTAATAAAATGTTAATGAATACTTTATTTTTGAATATTTGGAAAAATCTATCGAAGAAATCGTTTTTAACAAAACATTTTATGTATTATAAATTACTGTCAATATTTTGAATCAGTTCAGTAAATAATGTCAGATTATGTAACAAAACAAGCTTAATTTTTATTATTATAAATGAGCGAGTAAATTATTCAAGTATTAGATTAAAGATAACAATGTGTTTCCTGTTCAAAGAGTTGTCCTGCGCGCGCAACACGTTCGAATCTGCTGAATCACCGTGACACGCGCGTGCGCCGACCGCATGCCTCCATGTTGGTCCTATTTCATAAAAACTTTGGACGTTTCAACATAACATACTATTTTGTTTATTCTAATACATTCTGTGATTGTTTGGAATTTTTGGACGAAAAGAAAGGAAAACGAATTTTAATATCAATTCGGCAGATAAAGTTTATAGAATACTAGCTGTCGCCCGCGGCTTCGCCCGCGTGAGTTTCGCTTAGATGAAAAATCTCTCTTGGAGCTTTTCATCAGATGTTCCAGATCTTCAATTTTTATACGTCAGCAGAAAATGCTCATCAGGTTGAACGATTTTTGCTAAGGCGCCATTTCCATAATAGTGTAGCTGGTCTCTTGGAGCTTTTCATCAGATGTTCCAGATCTTCAATTTTTATACGTCGGCAGAAAATGCTCATCAGGTTGAACGATTTTTGTTAAGGCACCATTTCCATATTACTTATAGTTTAGCTGTTCCGTTATGGTTCTTGATCAGGTGTTCCAGTTTTCAAAATGAATTATAGCCTATTATGTTGCCCAGGCTTAATAGCTATACAACAAAAAAAGTTTCATTCAAATCCGTCCAGTAGTTTTTGCGTGAAACGCGTACATACATACAGACAGACAGACAGACAGACAAGAAATTCCAAAAAATTTTTTTTGCTTTCTATTGTTCTTTTTAGGTCTCCCTCTATCCATTTCAGTCAAAAATATTAAATGTACAGACAAAATATTTTTACTGTTTTATTATATGTATAGATTAGGGTATTCTTTAAAAAATATTAATTTCGCGGCAAATTTTTTTTACCATTAAAAAAATTTGCCACGATATTTACGTGGAAAATATTTTTTGGAGAATTACCCGGTAACAATCTAAAAAATATTTGAAAAATATACTTTTTTTGGTATTATTTAGAGCCCAAACTGATGCAGACATCACGTGGACCACATATTCAGATTTTTGGTCCTTTTTGTATTTCGCACATTACGAAGTAAAAAGGAGCAAATGTCTAAACTATTAAACAGCACGCAGCCTCATTACACAGTAAAACTTTTAATTGACCATCAAACGTAATACCGTTTATTTGTCCCCACATTACACGCAACTAAGCGTGGTCTGAAAGCGATAGCAGCCAGATACTACGAAGCCCAGTCTGTTTAAGCTACAGAATTACAAATAAATACATAGAAGTGTCAAAGACATGCGATTTTGCCGACCAATCACTGGCTGACAATTCAAATTTGAATTTCTATTCTAATTTAAATTTTTACGTTTTGCTGTTAACTTCTTATGGTGTCCCTCAGAGCGTCATTTTGTATTAAACGACAGAAGATGGCTTTTCTATATGTCTTAATATTCCTATTTCTATAACACTTTGAGCAGTAAGTGCGTCTCGCCACGCAAACCTTTCGTGTGTCTGCGGCATTACTCAAACCTCATTTAGAGGTAACTACGGAGCATTGAAAGGTGCAATTTTATTGTACTCTATTGATTCTATTGACAGCTAGAAGTACAAGCGTCCTGCTACGGCTCTGGTTTGTTTATTACGTCACCGGTTCTCATTAGCAAGAATAGCTTTTTAAATAAACTAGTTTTTATGATTTAAATCTTAACTAAACCGAGTTTTGAGCGAATACGTCACAAGGACACAAAGTATATGTAACTTACTTGAGTACATCATCATTATACCTATTCATGCATTATTCCATCATTATTTTAATTTTAGGTTTTATTTTGTAATTTTTTGGATTGTTAAAATGGATTACAAGTTTTTAATTAAGTAGACTATATTTAAATAGAGTCAATGCATTTATCAAGCAATCAACACGTTTATCTATAAAACTGGATCATAAACAAGGCTGGTAGACCCGTTTTACGCAAAACGCGTTAAAATATACACAACAAATCTCTGAAATGGCCTCCTAAATAACGAAAGCAAACGGTGTTTATAAAATACGAGTTGCAGTTATTTTTGCTAAGTGCGGACTGCGACGAGAGCTGTCGCCTGTCGCAGATCTATTCGCATTGCTATTGCAATCACCACACCTCGTTGAAATGTTGTTACCAATTTATCGCAAAATTAAACGTACATTTCTTGTAATAACTATTTCTCGAAATTTCAGGAAGATAAATTCATAAGTCAAAAACTGCTGAATCAAATAAAATTTAAAAGGTTTTTTACACATAGGAATTTCAGGAAAAAGTACCCTTTGTACTATTCCCGGTATTGTTTAACCAAATAATAAAATAGGTCCAGTAGAGTTGTAGGCATTTTAAGTCTAAGATCGTCATCAGGCTCATTTTTGTTAAAAACTTTATAACATACCTAGACCAAAATGAGACCACTAGTTTATCGTAAACGCAATCAAAATGAGAGGGCAATAAATATATCATGACACAATCAAGTAAAGTCTATAACAAATTCGTAGATAATATTATCCCGTAAACGGTATACTAATTAGACATTTAAATTAAATGTGTAATCATTATTTTTGGAAATAAATTCTGGTGTCATCCATTACAATGCCGACAAAGGCGAATGCCGCGATGGCTTCGTCAATTTATAACGCGATTAACAAAAAGAATGGCGATTTTACTGATTGCGACCCTCATGCTCTTCTCCAAAATTCTCGATTGAAATTACAATGGTACCGGCGGCATAATGCAATTGCTATGCCTTATTTATTTACTCCCATTTGTTTCGCTGGATCGGTTTCAACTTGACAGTAGTTCGAAATGTCTCAATTAATATTTAGCCTTAAGAAAGGTTGTAATGAAGCATTTAATCTAGGAACGCGTAAGCCGAGTGAGTAGGGCAAGATGGAGTGCTCCCATCCATCGCCGCGGAGCTGCCGGCGTATGCGCAGACCACCGCCAGAGAGCGCTCCGCATTCGAAACCACTGACCGTGGTTACTAATAATCACATTAATTATACAGAGCCTTTTCATTACATTTCACTTTAAAAAGAATTAGCTTAGCTTGATTGGTTAATCCGTACAATATCCCGGTGAGAACTGAATCTGACTCCAAACCTGATGGCTTACAAAGCGATGACGTAACGATTCTTATGTCCCTCATATAAACATGTCAAACCATAAGTGAATATCTGTAAAGGTCTGTTACCACGGAGCGGATGTAATTTAAATTCTTTTTATGTCAACTCCTCGGTGTAGTTATCTGATAACTGGAGGTAAACAACGTACAATCAAATGCATTACAGTTCAACATTGACAATAATACTGTAACAAAATGTTAGAAAGTAAGCTTATTTGAGGATAAATATAATCTTAAGAATTGATGGCGGTGGGTTTCCAGTTACGGTGATGGGATAGAATCAACGGACAATACGTGACGCAAGTTCAAGAGTCAAAAAAGATGTTATCGAGTCGATATACCGGCAATCGAAACGGTTACGAGCATTAGCTTTTCTCACTTCACTAATTTAGACGTTACCAAAGTAGCTCAGCGTTAAATGGAAGATGAACGGGCACACAGTAAATACGGTCAGTTTATATGGCGGACAAACACGGCGACGTGAACTGTACACATGATGTTTTTTTATTTGTGTAGTTACTAGCTCTGGTTCAAATACCCGTGAGAAGAGTCGCGCCTCCCAGCAGGCCGGGCTAGATCACGCCAGTAATCTTGAATGACATCGTGCATATACAATATTACACAATCTAGATCAATCAGCACGTTGCTTTCAGATTAATCAATTAATGCAATCGTAATATTGTGATGCGTCAGAGTCGTGATACGTATTGACATATTTATTATCTAAGCAATTATTAACATAGCCCAATAGTAATCAGGAAATCATTACATTTGCATAACTGCGCAATCTTTCATCGAATCTATCGACTTTAGCTTCGCTTGCGTTAATGTACTCCTCAGAACTAATTCCGAATAAAACGCTCGCATTATCAAGGTGCTATTTTAAAACTGGAAGAAACAAAACAATATGATTGATGGAACAGCTGATGCCACAACTCAAGATTCTGAAAATCCGACGAGTGAGAAATTTCCTCAGACCGTAAGCGAATGACATTTGAATATAAATTGTATCAGGCAGAGCTCCGGCGTCGAGGGCCCGTGTACTCTTATTGTGCGTATAACAAGATCAGTATCGACTTATAATGACAATATATTGGTAATAAAATTAGATAGTCCATACCGTCATCCGAGTGAACATCACAGACTGGGCCCGAACAGTCCGACTCTCATATTTATTGCAAACTAACTAGAAACATTATCGAATGACGGCCACAATATGCTCCGGATAGTCGTGTGCATCTCAAACTTACACATTTTGCGAAACTCAACTTTATTTCAAACTACCACGGTTTACTATGGTGCAAGCAGTAACCTAGAAAGCGCGCTTAACTTTATGACAGTGGGTCATAAGAAACCTAAATTATGGTATAAATATTATGACACTTTTATCTGTTTGTGCGGTTGAAAAGTAAATACAGGCGGTTTAAGGAGGCTGCTAAGATACGATTTGCACATACATAAGCGCTTACTGCCATATCACTGGGTCTAGCTTAATTTATTACTTTTTGATTATAGATTTAGAAGGTCATTTGGCTGAACGTCTCAAATATTATTAGTCAATCGGATTTAAATACCAATCGCTAGTAAAGATAGACATGCACGAAGGAATTCGATATATACGCGTGAGATCACATTTTATTCGCCTATATTGAATGCATGTAATAAACCATGAATGAATATAAATCAAAGAATTACGATGATGGCTCTTTTTTAATTTAGATTAAAGTTATTAGAAACTATTATATGCAAAGAATAAAACAATTTGTATAGAATTATATGAAAAATGATTCCGTATTACAGTTATTAATCATATCGTTTCTAAAACATACACAAGAAATGCATTAAATATATGACATTCGCATGGAATTGTAGTATTGTATTGTTATGTTTGTTTATTAGGTATATGTTCATTTCTAAATAATATTATCAGAATATACTTAATATTTTATACGCATTTCATTGCAACTGAACAAAAACACGGAAGGTATTAAATATGAAAACCTATTTTATAAGTCCACAGTAGCCTTTTAAACAAACAATGCTGGCGGCTGGCGGTCCATTACTCTAGGTCTTACATATAGTTTGCACATATACTGCACAGTATGTGTTGCAATGGTGATTGCAGGCGACTGCAACACGCGATCATCTCTGAGCGATAGCGATCTGCAAGATTAACGGCTCGGTGTGTCACAACCTTAATTACTCAGTGTACACAAGCATTGATAAATACCCAATTTTAGACCTTATCACATCGTCTTAAGGGCCGATGTGTTTACATATCAATGTACGTGACTGTACATGCCAAGGGAGAATTTTGTTATCACTTTGCATGTTAAAAAATATCAAAAACTCTATTCAGCTTTATTTATAGACCAGCTAGCTATAGCTTTGAAGCGGTGGTTGCCAATTGCCAAGTGGCACCCGCCTGAGGTCGCGTATATCTAATTTATACCTCCACACAACACTCGTGACGTCACAGACCGTGTTGGCGTCGGGTATATTTTGGAATCCAGAAATTGAAAAGTAATTCTTCAAAAGCATACCTTTACCCAACACTTGTGACGTCACTGGTCGTGTTGACATCGGGTATAATTTTGGATTTAGGATTTCGCGCGTAGGTATTTTAAAACGCACCCGACCGCAACGTACGATCGTTCGGTAGGTAGGTACCTTCTTTCTTTTACACGTTGCTGTTACTATTTTATTTTACTAAACTATTTTATTTCAATTTTTTTATCGTTCGGGGATTTCTTTTGTTTGAGTTTGTGTTCCTATAAGTGTGAAAAGTGTATAAAATGACAGATAAAGCCAGTTTAGAGAGTATTATAACCGAACACTGAGTTTTATGTTTTCAGGGTTTACATGTATGTATGTTTGTATGTATGTAAGTTTCTATATTCCACCATAAGTCCAGAATGGCTTAACAGATTTTGATAAGAGATATTTTTGAATTTCTTGCATTCCTCTGAGTGACATAGGCTATATGGCGACATCATAAATGGCGGATTATATAAGAGATAAATAGCAGATCGAAAAAAATAAAATTAGATAAATCTTATTGAATGGGGAATCGAAAGAAAAGAGCTTTAAAAAGCGATGTCAAAATTGTATTTTTAAATTTGGTAAATAATATGTACAATAAAACCCATATAGAATACCCATATAGTATGGTATCCAAATAAATTGAATGTTAAAATTAGCTTGTACTTTTTAGGTTTTTCATGTCTGAAATTTCGATATATTTGACAAACACATTACCCTCCTTCGCACTTTGCGCAGTCGGGTAAAAAGGAACAGCTTTTTGTGATTTTGCAAATTCGGTCCCATACAAAAAGGTTTCACCATAATCATACCTACTAGGGTATCCATTATACTATAGCAAAATGGAGTGTCCTAAATAAAAACCCTAGAAAAATGTTGACGTCGGGTATACATTATAGTATAGCAAAACGGAGTGTCCTTTTCTAAAGTATATCCTAGAAAAATGTTGGGGTCGGGTATATTCTGGAATCCATAACACGGCCATATATATTTCTATTGTATACCCGAACGTAACTCTATGGAGCGTTGTGTGGAGGTATAAATTAGATATACGCCCTGAGGTCGGGTAGGACCCGGGTTCAAATTCTACCTGTGTCACATAGTTTGTAGACCATCTGACTCATGTATGGCAGTTTTTCTCCTAGACCACCACCTGCTTCCGGTGAAGGAAAACATCGTGAGGAAACCTGCACATTGGCTGACTATTTAGTTTACTAGTGTGTATACGGCTACTATCACTAGATGGTGGTAGTCGTAAGAGTCAAGCCTCTAGGTGACTTGAAAAAATATGACACTAGTGTTAATAATAACACACTCCATAAGAAGAAAAAGAAGTATAGACCAGCTTTTGCCTAGCGATATGTTATATGAACATGACATGTTATATTTTGTTACATTTATTTATTTTAGTTGTAGAGATTAAGCAAACTGCTGCCTGATAGTCAAAGAGAGATACTAAAGAGGAAGGAAAAGGGATAGTAAAGAGGGACCTTTAACTTTAATTCTTATCAAACTTTGTAATAGTTATATGATTAAAATTATGTGAGATGAAGACATTCTAGTTAAAATAGTGGCCCGATTATTTTAACTAAAATGAGTAATAGTTATCTATAACCTACATTGTATTTAATGTAATATTACAGCTCAAACTTTCTAATTCATACACAGTACTATTTATAAACAAATATTATATTAAGCTTGTTAATGTAATCATAGTGCTCATAGAAGCCATAAACATGTTTATTTTAGACCTTACGAAACTCACGATCTCTTATTAATTTACGGAGCATAACGACGGCAGTCTCTTTATTGTGTTACTGTTGTTATAAAATAAAAAGAGAGCAGTGTGATAACTTGAATGTGCTATGCCGGAAAATACCAGGAAACCAAATCTTAAAGTTCGTATCTTTATGTACTCACATTATTAACTCGTAGTTTACTTTTTATCTTTAATTACTTTGATTACACTTTAAGGGTTTTGCCTATCTAGTAAATTGCAATATCAAGCGATCCGTATACACAAATTGCAATAATTCTATGATTTGCCTCAATCATACAGTCAAGTATATTATTAGAGGGCTCAGAAATTATATTAAAGTTAAAATATCGACGCATAATGTAAATTAGAAGTCCTTCTGCACTCTTGTTATAGTGTGATTCTTTGCCCTAAATAAAATAAATTGATCGTCAGTAAAGCAATTAACGATCCCAGTATACCTATAACGAGAAGTTGTTTTTCAATTGAAACAATTGGGGTTAGTCGAGCGATTAACGCCAGTCAACTACTTGCACTTAGTAAAAATCTAGATATATCTTCAGTACGTATTTGTACAGAAATATTTGAGCAGGTCCCCAATGTTATCTGTAAAAACTGCTATTTGGGAGTTCATGGTGGTTAGATATAAAATTTTATGGATAATGTACCTATGTATCTTCTTCTTGTCGAGTCAAAATGGCCATTCAAATCAATTTAGACCAGTATTGGGCCTCGCAGCTCGCCATGTCGTCGGCCTTATTCAAGTATGTATAAAAAAAACCCATGGATCTAGATTTTTCAAAATTCTTAAGGTCAAGAAAGCATTTCATTTGTGTTAGTTCATTTTACTTATTTGAGTACCTGTAGGATTAAACTATGTTATTGGATTTAAAAATTGATTGAATACCATAGTTTGTGAAATGACATGGCCAGAAATGATTAATGAAATCAGTAAATATCCTACGAAATACTTCAATATTCTGTATTCATTATTGGATTGATTATGAATTGGATGTGAAGCATTGATAAAATATATTTCTGATTAACTTGAAACATTTGTTTATAGTAAGCCAATTATCTATAAAATTCCGACGAAATGAGGGCTACCACAGGTTCGTTTCTTTGATGTGATACCCGATACCTTCCATGGCACTATGTAAATTCCACCAAGAGTTATCACTCACGGCGTCGATAACTATCTACTATCATGCTACCCGCTAATTTACTTCTGTCACTAATGGAAACATGTTATCAGATCTTAAGATACATAAAGAAGCATCTTTCGTTACCCTTATAATATATGCCTACTTGTAACTACATCTTCCGTGATATAATCAGTTCTGCCTATTGATAAATCACGATAACTGTGAATTTAATCAGCTACATGATATGCAAACAACATTCTCATTATACATTTACAGACTAAATCTGATATTAAATTGAGAGTTGTAAACAAATATTTACAAATGTCATTTTATGTAGTGGCATGGCAGTAAGTAATTTTTAATTGACAAAGCCTTTAATTGACAATATTGCAGAACATTTTATAAATAAATCTCAATTATTATTTAAACATAATTTTAGTTAAAGATGATTTTGTTGACTTAATTTATGTTTTATTATTGCCATTAAATTGGTGATTTATACGCAAAATAAAATTTCGTACGTTTTGAAGTTGCTTATAAGGAAAATAAAATGAATTGATTTGCAGTCACGGTTTGGTCAAACGAAGACGATGTCGTTGCGCCAGCATACCTCATCTCGTTAACGAACCGAGGAAGCATTAACCACCCAACATCTGCTACTTAGCGTGGATTCCAGCCTCCAATCGATTTCACTCGTCAACCATCAATTCTAATTATCAAGCCGGTATCGGCGGCCTATCGACCGTTATCATTAACATTCATAAAAGCGTCGAATCCGTTTAATTCATCAATTATTGTCTGCGAAGTTATATAGTTCACTAGGAGCGGACATCTGTAGTCGTATTTAAGGTTTATCAGGTTCATTAATCTGGTAGCGAGCGCGTGCTGATGTAGATTAATGGGGTGCGCGGGCGCCGATACCATCGCTGGATAGCGTTTATTCCGGGACTGATGCGGATCTGGTATCGGGCGACGGGAGACGCGCACGCAAGCCCGGGCACGCTCTTCCCGGAAACCCTGAACCTGACCGGCCGTCAGAAGTTTTCTCCAAAAACATCGTACTCCATGTCGTTTACCGAACTTATGTCCAGGAATTTAATAGTCAAAGTATACACATGGAAACGGCAATGTTTTAACATTTTGGTAGTATAAGGATATGGTGTCAGTCCTCTGTCTGTGACTCTCATATCTCCTCCCTTTTTTAAAGTATACCTATAAAAAAACCTTTTGCTCATCCATCCATATGCCACATAAATATGAAACATTTATATATTCTTAATGGCTATATAAACATCGAACTCCAAATCTTAATAGGAAGAAGGAATATACTTTGAACTTAGTACACACAAAGCAGTCTTACTGCGAATTGTACCAATTTATTTATTCTTAGGAACGCAAGATACTTTGAAAGCCCTTCGTGATACGGGGAAGTAAGGTCGCCAGATTAAACGCCTATCTGACAGCTTCGCGACACAATCACATTTCCTTGAGGCGTGTCTCGTCCACACCAGTTCCACGAGAACAAGAATTCAACATATTTAAGAAAGCACCATTAATTATCCAAATAATCGATCGCAGTCGTTACGTGATTTATCTAGCGTCGATAAGATTTTAATGAAGTACTTTGATTGGGCGCGCATGGACAGCCTCGACGAGGTTATCTTTGCCCCGATACCGTGCGCACCATTGGCTTCCTATATCTATCAGCGTATTAAGTTATTAAATTAAAAATAAATTTCACGCCGTCCGCAAACGATACTGAACCTTAAATTGCAAAGAATTAGACGCGTTTCTCAACATGGTATCTAATTAACAAGGTGGATCATTCAGATTAGAAATTGGTAGATATCGGCACGTCGTTCATTGTGGAAACTACTCACGATACTACCGGGCGATAAGATAAATTGAGTTGAAAGTTTTTATTGATAATGTCGAGGCGGCGGGTGGCGTGTGCGCCGATACGACATGAGGACTGGCTCGTTAGCGAACACTAGACATCTTCCTTCTAAGGCATTCCTTCATATGCCATCGCAAAATGCATTATATAACATGCCAACTGCAACCGCAATATGCCCTTTTAGCTTTCTCGATTATTAAGAACCTTCATTATACTTATATGTAGGTATTGGGTTTCAAACTTATTTGTACATCACCAAGTAAGGTTAGGAAAGAAACCTCAGACGTCAATTAGACATAAAATGTAAAGTGAATAGCCCCTACCGTTGGAATTACAGAGGGATGTAAATTCGTGAAATTTATCGTCGGTGATGGTCGTAATATGTACGATTTGCGCAAATGTTCAAAAACAATCTCTATTTACGCACAATAGCGGTTATCCTTGCATTGTTCACCTACATTTATGAGTTTCAATAGGGGTGCATGCGACTCCAGCATCCGATATACTTGATATTGAAGCTTCTATCAGGAAACGACAAGGTAGTAATTCTATGATTTATTTTGTACTAACACAGTATTTATGACGTGGTGTTGATATTGTTTGCGGTTATATTTGAGAAAATGGTAAAGAAGACGTAATGTTAAAATCACATAGGTTTAGAACGGCTCCGATAAATTCGTAGATAAATAAACTTAAGAAAATACCAATTAATGTTGGGACATGTAAAACAACTTGGAAGGTACAACCCTAATAGGTATCTACTCGTAATACACTGAGAATCCTAGCTTCTTATAAGATTATCTATAAAGCGATGGCCATGGCCATCCTACCAAGAAAAGTGTTTGATTTCACAAATATGATACTATCGATGGCCTGTGTCTTAAGATGACTTACCAAAATTGCATGTCGTAAGCATAATTGTATATAGGCATAACAAATTAGAAAAAACACTCCTCTTTATATATATTAGAATATCATAGAATTTTATCTTAGTAATTTTCAATATCAATCTAATTTTAATAAATATATAAAACAAATTAGACGGAGTAGATATACGATTCTTCGGACTAATTTAAACAGTCGATATAGTCGACTAATTGTGAGATTTTCAAACATGAACCGTTTAAATTCAGTAAAAGTTCCGACCACCAAGATAACAGGCGACGGGAGATAAAAAACATATAAACATAATGCGTTATATGCAGCTCGTTGCGTGTGAATAATAATGAAGCAGAGTTACATCAGGATAATTAACGAAAAGTAGCGTTAGTAGAACGTGTACGAACTAATGATCGGGAATAGATTCATTTACATTAAACAGGCGGCGCTGGTCTTAATCACTGGGAAAATTACAAATTAAAGAAAAATTAATGGAACACCCGATCAGCCTGACCCGTGAGGTTAGCGGCCAGTAATGAACGCATCTTATGCTTAAATTAAAAATTCTGAAGAAAAAATATGGATATTGCTGTGCCATCGACACTTTTAACGTTTTAAATTGTAATTACCAATGCATTAACTGTTAAGTTTGTCAGTGCAGCAGCAATGACAGGCGGAGCTTTTATCATCAAAGATTCTATTGTAGAGCAATTAGCTATTATGTAAGGTGAAATCTTTTACTGTAAAAATAAAAAAACAAGATTTCTCTTTCAAAACTGTTTGGGAATGTATTATTAATACAAATGAAAAAACACAACATGTTTACAAACAATTCTAACATTTACTTTTAATAGCATTTTATGTTTATTTTTGGATTTTTGAGCATCTCAGATGCAATTAGTACTAAACCTGGTCACCTGGTGACCTGGTCGCGGGTTCAAGTCCTGCTCGAATGGAATTTTTTCACCATATCTAATTTCTATATGAAAGTACTTTAGCATTTTATGTTATTTATTTTATAAATAAAATAGTAACTCTACTTTGGGGATATAAAATGGCATTGCGCGGGAGTCCAACCGCTGCAAAATATGGTATCAAGGAGCCTTTTTTAATTATATTTAATAAACTTTGGCCAGTATTTAACACGTTCGCTGCCAACTTTGGGTATACTCGTAATAGACAATGCAAAAAACATCGCGATCGTTTTAAAAATCCTGCAGCGAATAACTAAAAATCGCATGATAAAGTCCAAATAAAAAACATTTACATAAGTGCAAAGTGCAGTCAAAATGAAAGTAAACCAATATTTACAACTATTTTTATAATAATAAAATGGTAGACGAGTACATATTGGCATCATGAATCTCAGAGGGGAGCCTGGGCCGCTCGGTCGGCTACCAGGCCTATACGTAAATGGCTTATGACTCTAAAGTATACCACTTAGTTTCACTTGGATCTAGGACTGGATTTTTATAAATAGAGCAAAATGTAAAAGCAGCATTGGCAGTGAATAGTGGCTTAACTGTTTCTTTCTTTACACAGATAAAATAAAGTTATAACGCTCATCGATGCTTTTCCATTTCAAAGTAACTAGTTAACTAGCTTTCGCCAGCGGCTTCGACCGCGTGAATTTCCCACGGGAATAGTGCCATTCCCGGGATAAAAAGTATGTCCTTCCTTGTACTTCTAACTATGTGTATACGAAATTTCAGGAAGATAAAACGTGAAGAGGTAACAAACAAATAAACAAACTCACTTTCACCTTTATAATATTAGTTAGGATTATTTCAATATTATAAGCGAGAAAGTGTATAAAAATTATAAGGATGAGGGACATTTGATACTCCTTCAGACAAAATCTACATTTATTTTGATGGCATTTGACACAAAAATAAATTTGAAAAATAGCTTTATATATAAATCTCACGTTGTAGCACCTAGTAGCAATATAAAGAAACCTCTATGAACTAAGGGAACTTCAATAGAAATAAGAGATAAAGAAAAGGAAATGGATATCTGGGTATCTATCCAATAAATCATCTTATCTCCACATTAAATCGGATTTAACTCTGCTTTTCGTTCAAGAATAATGTTTCGAGGCTATAAATTAATCATGTAGGCTGTCGCTAAAATATCGCTTTCCTCGGCGGCGGTGGTGGCGCTAGCATCGTGTCGGTGCGCGATACGACATGAACATCAAGTCGATGCACAATAAGAACAAAACTGTATCCATTGACTTAGAATTGTATGGACTTAATAAACAAGACCATTGTGAAGGAAGAGAACTTTAATCTAGGAAAAGACGTAAGAATGTAGACACAACTGAAAGCGCGTTTGTAGCTATTTGTTTGTTTTTATTTGTTTGTAATTTTTTTTTGTTATGAAAAAAATATTATTTAACGAAAAAAAAATCATTTTAATATTTGTAAACTTCGATAAGATTAATTTAGGATCGATTCGATAAATTTAGGATCATAAGTATGATTGTTTCAATTTACAAAGATTGAATAGAAGTTTATTTTTTTACATCTATTTTATGTTGAGGCTTCAGTGAATTAATGATAAAAAATATGAAACACTTCTTATATCTCTGCATGTAAATAAACCAAAACAAATGTCCAAGTTCCATGACATAATAGACGACATATAACGACAAACATTATTATTACCTAAATTCATTCTTCTAACAAAGTGAACATATTTCAGCGGAAAAAGAAGGCGAAAAGCAAACGTCAATGGCTGCCCCGCGCCAGCGTAAGATCATTTCCTGGCGACAACATCTCCCGATAACATCAAACCTCCTTGTCTCCCTCGCGCACACGCATAAATCAACCACAAACTAACACTGCGCCAACTTAAACCCTTTTAGAGTTTATTTAAATAAGCCATCAACGGCCCTAACGAACACGAAACTCCAATAAAGCACATGAAAATAATAATAGCACACCACTAAAACCACTTACCGACACGTCTTATTTGAATAAAGTAAATTACATTTAAATTCGTATAGATACCTACAATTAATTAAACGAGCTTTTCTTAATTATCTATTAAAATAATAGTAAGATTTAATTGGAAACTTTTAAACGGACACGCAAAATAATTAAGCGATCAATTAACGTTACACGACGATGTATATCCAGCGGCAGCCTTATCTATTGCATCTACAACATTGTCCATACGATGATTATACAACTCAAAGATCAATAAAAATATTAAACATTCTATTAATCAGCCTCTTAGAGACATGTATTTCAAGAATATTTATAGTAAGACTGGATTTTGTCCTCGACTTCGCCCGCGTGAATGTTGTTTTTGAACACATTCACACATTTAGGAGGTGAATTTCCAAAATTGCTTTCTTAGTGCTCTTTTACGCTATTATAAAGAAATTTCTAGTTTCTGTGAAACGGTTTTAACCAATCCGTATGCGTCCTTTGTAAATACGTAACGTAGATATACGTAATACGTAATGTAGATTGTCACAAATGTAAATTGTTTTTAGTTACCAAATAAGTACTAAAAAAAAAAAACAAACAAAAACCAAAAAAAAGCCAAAAGCCAGTCTTACTATAAATATTCTTGAAATACATGTCTCTAAGAGGCTGATTGATTTGGCTTTGTAAACACAAAGTACTTGTTTTTATATACCTACATCAGAAAATATTGATAATGGCAGAAAACAAATTAAAAATAAACAAGAACGTCGTCGTAAAAGATGACATTAAATAAAAATCTTAATTGATCCTTTTCCTTGTTATGGTAAACAAGTTGCGTTTGATGGATGTTTGTTCATCAAATGTTAATGCATAGCAAATACATCGTGCAATATATTTATTGGTTGGTATCATTGAGCTACATACATAAGAACATAATACTCGTACAAATAACACTTCAGACTCTGATTTTGGGTTACATATTTTGTCCTACACGCAGGTTCAAGTGGATTTTATTACAATCGAATTAGAATTTCGACGATGTAAACTACCTCTATAATACAGGGCCTTAATACTTTGTGATGGTTTAAAAAGTTATATTCTTTGATACACCCATATAGCTGCTATGTTCCCCTCGCACGCAGGAAGGCTAGCCGAAAGCCTTGTTTCCAGTATACTCAAATGATTGACGAGACATTCCGGCTACAACAAATGTCCACAAATTTCTTACACCCCACGGCTTCGGGCTTCATTAACACATAATTTAATAAAAATATCCAAAGAATTTATTAATAAAGCCATATTAATTAACGTCCGTGGAGACATAAAAATTATGCTTATTTAATGGGTGCTTATCAAAATAATAGTTACATCACCATCGACCACCATGACATATCATAATGAACACGTCAAGAGTCAAAAGGTCTAATACCACCCATGATCGCTATAAAAGTCGCTGAAATTATACGGTGTACATATGAGTGGGTGAATTATCATGTCGATTAGTTTAATCGTTGGTCATCTCAGCGTTGTCTAGTGGCGACAGGCGACCGGCGACGCATCGTGTCGTCTCTACACAAACTATTCTTGTAGCTATTAGGCATATACGCTTTCTTTTGTCGTAATTTATCATCCATGTGCACGTAGCTTGAGGTCAACTGCTTCATTAAGGATACTCTCCAATCATACATAAACATTTATCCTCGTTTCCTATTACCTTTTAAGTTACATTGGAATATGTTATCGTAATGAGTTTTTCGAAAAGCGACTTACCTACGACGGAATTGATTTCTGTCAGGCAATTAATTTTACATGGGCTTTCAACTTTATAATTTGCTTTCGATCACAAATTACTTGTTTAACCTTAATTTATAAATGCTAGTTACGTGCTATTCCTACTTATAAAAATCAACAGCTGTATTCTCACAAACATTAAAATAAGTATACTTCGCAGACAAAAATGCAATATCGATTCTTACGAAAATATAGCTAATATAACTAATTATATCAATAATAGAGTTGTTACATATTTCTCGACCCCAATCATTATTTACATCATGCATAATTGGTTGCCGGTATTTTCTCATGCGGCCACTTATTTGATGTCGATTCAAATTACGGCGCCCAAAGTAATTGTGTTGTACTATGCTAACACCAAACGTTAC
Organism: Ephestia elutella; assembly: GCA_018467065.1. NCBI lineage: Eukaryota > Metazoa > Arthropoda > Insecta > Lepidoptera > Pyralidae > Ephestia > Ephestia elutella. Next base: position 9,501,214 of record CM031586.1, read on the forward strand.
TTAAAATCTCAAATAGATTATGACTTCCGACTTTAGAAAAAAGACGAGAGAGCACTCAAAGATGTTGTTGGCAGGGATCACGGGTGATTCAATTAAATTGAATCTGAGTTCGTTAGCGTTTCTGTATAAATTCGACGCGCGGCGTATTGAGGACGAACAGAGGCGCAGGCGGCGGCAGTCGAGCCCGCCTGTCTCACGGAGACACTAAATGCACATAAACGTTGTATCGACTGAAATCAATGCCGATTTGATTTTGCTGCCTTCATTAGGGGTCCGGTTCTTCATTTCAATAAGCCTTCGAACGTTTAATGATTCCGCGGTAACAACGCTTTTATTCTGTTTAATGCCGTATTTAGGAGGCGGACCTTTTGAACAGTCTCGATGTTAGCAGTCGTTTAGGTTGTTCAAGTTTTGTTGCCTTTGTTTGGCAACATTTAAAGCATAATTAAGGTTTATGGACTGCATATTTGAACAAAAGTATTTAAGGCATTTCATTCGTAATTAAGGCCCTTTGTGGAAACGCGGAAATGTCGCCGTGATAAATAAAGGAGAGTATTTTTATTAGTGTTATTTTACTACTGGTGCGCAGCGCAGATGCTTGTTGAGATTGCAGTGAAGTATTGGAATCGTTGGCCATGGCGTGCGTGGTTGCCCGCCGCGGAGAGATAGCGCCTATCCAGCCAATTAATATGCCTAATGCTAACATCATTATTACTAGGCACGGCGCACTTAACATACTATATCCATTTACATTTTGATTTGTGTAGAGCTGGGCTGCGATTAATCGGCGGGCGGCGTGCGCCGGCGCTGTTGATTTATTGAGAACGCGGGTGGAGTGCGCGCACGCTATTCTTGCACCACACTCTCCTTTACACTCTAGGGGTAGCAACAAACTCTATGTTTATATTTTTCCTAGTTATTTATTGTAAGACAAGAGATTAGAACATCAGTCTGTTCAGCACTGTGCCTCGTCATTTAATTTTACCATATAATGCTTAATTATTTTTACAAATCGTAAACTTTTTTTCATTTACTTGATGATGCACTTCTGTAGTATCTACTATGTAAGGTAAAATACAAAACAAAATCCTTTATAGCATCCATTACTGAATATTTTACATAAAATTAAGATAAAATACGCAAAAGGCGGCCTTAAGCAATTTCTTCAAGCGAGACGAAACATAGTTCAACACGTACGTGTTGAAGAAGGCTTCTGTAAGAATAAAAAATATAAACGTACCTCTCGTGATTATACAATTTGCTCTTAGATCTAATAACACAGGGGACTGGTATTGTACTAGCTTCTTAACTCTGTGTCACTAATATCTTCTAAGTGCAGTATTCATTAAACAATTATTTAAAATTAGTAGGGAAGGGACCACTAATAACAAAGTATTAAAATAATCTAAGAAAAGCACTAAAAGCGTGTTGTAGGTCATAAAGAAAGCTGTTTCGAAATCCAGCTTGTGAAGTAATCTGTACAAGCTAGTAAGTAGCTTATAATAAAATCCCTGCACAGATTGACTTGCTCGTTCAACCCATAATTTACGGCAATAATGAGGTATTTAGACGAGTGTTAAATTTAAATGACCAATGAATGCTAACTGTAAGAGTTGATTGAAGATGGTATGGTATAAATACCGGAGACTGATATTATAAAATATGTAAGTATAACAAAAACACGCTTAGTAAAGCTAAGATACGAAACATCATTTATTTATTTGACTCCTTCCTTATATTTAATAAAGAACTGAATGTAATTTTATCGATTGCTACTGCGTCTGTGTTTACAACTGGGCCGGCCACATTAAATCAAATATCAGATGGTCCGGGGCAGGTAAACGGTAGCAGTTATTCAGCAGAACCGAGCGGGAGCCCCCGCCCACCACGTGATTTATCCGTCCGTCTGTCCAGACATTTGCTGAGCTGTTGAAATATCAGCCGATCCGTGACGAAATAACCTACATTACAGTGATACCTATACTATACTCATATTAAGCCTGATTTGACTATTTCATATCCTGCGGAATGCATTGGTTTATTGTATGTATGCTGTCCCACTGCTGGGAGAATGTCCCCACATTTCCATTACCATATGAACTTTCGTATGTCGTCAATCCATCGGAGTTTTCCTGATCTTCTCCCTCCACCAGAGGAGGTGACTTTATAGGTTCACCGTTAAAATTACCAACGTTTTATTTAAATTTATTTTTAAAAGACATGTTGAACTTTTAAGTTGATTAACTGTCCAGATCTTGTGGAATGCACAGGTGTACCAAATTAAACTTTTTATAATAATAATGACGATACGAGAGCTAATGCAAAACTAGTTTCAAACGGCATCAAGGCTGTTAGCTATAAACCAGATGCATACACGACCGCCTTACAGCTATGCGTCTGCCATTCAAGTAGCTCGTTGTCATTTAATCAGTCCAGCTTGAAGGAAATAAAGCCTAGTGTGTCCCCTGCATTAGCATACCCGGTTTATGATCCCTTGCACTGTTTAGGCGCCCACGGCCGTTGGATAACCATTTAAATTTATCACTCGTGTGGATTACTGCTTATTGGAACAACAACTGTCTCGGGTATGCAAAGATAGAGCGCTGTTGAGCGGTTAGTTCGCACCTATTGTCGACTGCATTATTTTATTGAGACAGGTAACATTTTGCCAACGATTACAAAACGTTATTGTAATCGGCTCTGGTTGTTTTGACAGGGTTTACAATGTTTTATAGTTATTCTGTCGCCATTCAAGGTTCGATTGTGTATAGTTTAAGCTAATTTGGTCTTTTGAGGCAACGTAATTTAATGATTTGCAACGTACTTATTATGCTACGTATTCAGGAAAATAACGTTACAAAGTGTATTTTCTTCTTCTTTATACAAAAAATAAATAAATAAACGATAATTAAAGCAAGTCTGTAAGTGTAATGATGTCCATCGGTTATTCTAAATACTTTATACCGCTAATCCTGCAAGTTCCAAATTTTTTCTCGACCAAAATAAAGATCACTCCTGAATTGAATGTGCGCCGCGTAATCTTGAATCTCGAATATGCTACATCTTAAGCCATTATCTTTGAATGGTGTTGCGCAAGCGACCCTGCTCACAAAATAAAAATTCTACACAACAATTACTTACCTACTACTTACATGTACATGGAATCTCGTGGTATATCAAAGAAATTACTACTCCTAATAAAAATTAAAGTAGTTGAATCATAATGGGAATTCGAAATTAATGTTGTATTTTGGCAAATTTTCTTTAATGAAAGTTTCGCAAATACTTTGCATAATGTAGGAAGTAAGTAGTGCAGGTTTAATCTGTGATGTAGGGTTAAGTCCAATATATAAAGCCGCAGAGCTTTTATACTTCTACAATGATCTGTTCCCTTTTTATTTTGTGGTCGAGTTATCTGGCAATTAAATCGACATTCAGAAGCCGATGTGGCTTTAATTCTGTGCATGCCACCGCCAAACACTTTACAATGACTCGGATGCATGACAAATAACGTTTTGATTGGACACTCAGCTAGCAATGCTACACCGTGTCTGTGTCCATTGTAGTATTTACTTAATAAGGGATTTATAACATCACACTCGAATTTTTTGATATAATAACTTTTATAAAGATACTTGTCTTCATAAAATTTTTACTTGAACATCAAGAACCTTTCGGTGCAACCTTTTGCTACATATAATGTTGTACATTTACAATACATTTCTGAGAAAGTCTTCATAAATACTTAGTTATGCCGGCGAACTTCAAACCATATTTTTCCATCTAACTTCGTCTTAGATCATAAAGACGTATTGAGACAATCCATACGAAATTACGAATAGGATTTGAAAAGTACAAACTATTATAAAGTCTTTACGAATACGATTTATAAAGTACAAACTATAGTAGAAACTAAAGTCACGTGTGACAATGGACACTGTCACAAAAGAATGATATAGTCATCTGCGTCGTTATTACGTGCCATAATGAACACGGCTGTGATGAACTTTCATATCGAAGCGGAGGTGGGCCAGGGCCCTGACATTTGGGCCCGCTCATCGATTATAACAACATTAATGCTCTGATTCTGTTACGTGAATTATTATAATATTTGTATGAAGACACTCCAAATATGGCGGGTGTTGATTTTGAATTTATTGAATCCATTGTGCGTGTTGACTTTGATTTGACAGGTATAAAAGGTGTTAACATGGTCGTTAGTTCCTTTAAATTTATAGCTTTAAAGCGAATTATGAAACTTAGCTTGCGAGGCATCTGGGACCTGGGTGATAAGCCAAATTCGGGCAAAATTTCGAATTAAAAAATAAATAAAATATAATAAATAATGAAAAAGTTTGCGGAACGCCACTTTTATTTAGATATTTAATGAGGTTTACGAAATGAAACGACAGATGCCAAAAGATACCCAAAATTATGTGTGTCCACAATAATCTTACAACGTACCAGCGTACCTATCTAAAATGGCGATTGTTTACTAGTTTAGACAGGTCTCAGAGAAGTGTTGCAAGGCCTCGTATATATTCATGGAGGCAGTCGAGGACAAAACGCTTTTCATCAGAGTCCAGCCCTCCCGACGCGCGAGTTATTGCCAATGCTTGCCCTCCTCTAGATATATTTCAGTCTACGTGGTACAATATAAAGATACTACTTATACCAGTAATAACCAGATGACCTGATGAATTTTGAACAACTTTTATAAGGAAAGGCATCTTTATGAGTCTGAAGAGGAGATGATAGCAAGAGAAAAGACCCGTAGGAAGAATATTAAGCCAGAAATGCCTCCAAATTTGAAAGTGATAAAGCAAGGTGTACGTTACCAAACAGTGGTGCTTTTTAACAAGTTGCCTATAGAATTAAAGGCTATACGTACGTAGTCGAAAAACGTTTATTGAAAAGTTAAAAGCTCTACTTGTGAAAAAATGTTGTCAGTCCTTAGATGAATTTTAATGTATTAGTTTAAGTAATATTAAGTCCTTTTATAATAAGCATTCGAACACAATATATTTTTTTTGTTCACGAATAAATACAATACGAAAAATAATACAAATAGAGATGCATCACAATTGCATCTACACAGCAGTTATGATATGAAACCTCACTTAAATATATTAACACTAGTCGTTCGCTGCGAACGTAGACCTCGCGACTCTTAAAATACAATATTTATTTTCACAAAAAATTAAATATCTCAAAAACGGCTGGACCGATTTTGATGCCCAACGAACTTGAAAATTCTATTAACCATCCCTACATATATTCCAACTTTCATCAAAATCGGAACAACGGTTCGAGAGTTATCGCGGAACAAACATACATACATACATACATACATACATACATACATACAAACAATGTGTTTTTCGCTCCAACTTGAATTATAGCCCTCGCTCGCTTCGCTCGCTCGGTCAATTATTTGATATAGGTAATACTAATTTTTGTATATTTTGTTAAAACAAAAATACTATAAACGTTAACGTTGCGGATGCACAAATAAAGACACAAAAGGTGCTTAACTGTTAACGTAGCAGAAATAGCAAAATAAGTAAGTACTACTTCGAAAATATCAAAATAAGAAGTTACTTATATTTATAAATATAGAATAATAATATGTATTAGCATATTTTATAATTTACACACCCTACTCTGCCGGCGGCGGCGTTGCACTAGCATACACTGTCTTTAAATTCCAGATTTTTACGACTCGGCATCTGACATCTAAACCTTCAGATTTATTTTTTACCATGCGGCAATCTCGATATTACTGATAAATAAACAGACCTGTCGACTTTTATAGACGTTAATAAAGTTGCTATAAAGGCGTTGTAATTTTTATCTTTATTATAAGACATTGGAAAATGAAATGTAGATAAGCTTGTCCTAATTAATAGAAATTAACCCATCAAAGTCACAAATTAATAAGTAGCCAATTAACGTAAGTAACCTGTAGGTAATAAAATCGGCTTGTTTATATTGGTAACGGTAACTTGATGATTTGTTGTTTTCGCATTGGAGGTCTAATTTCGAAGTTCTCACACGAATCGAAAAGTCAAAGGTCACCGCCTAATTGCGCGGCGTTATCGAGAGATCCAAGCGCTCCGGGAGAGAATATTTATCAATAACATATAATTAAAATTATTTAGTCGGAGCCAGGTCCCCGAGGCGAATTATTACACATTCGCCGCCAGAGGTCCGCCCGTCATTAGCCGGGACATTTTTATTCGTTTCTCTTTAATTTCCGTCAGTGGACATAAATGATGGCGCTAGTACCGCTGCACGCCGCGGGGACGCTGCCGTCCGCGCCACAGCCTAGCGGCCAGACGCAAACCTCCAACATATACATTTTTAAGAAGTTTGAGATTTATAGAATAGATTGGAATAGATTTACCTAGTATAGATATCCAGGAAATATAAAGATATTGATGAGGAGTTTTAAAACTCCTCGTATAGTTTGAATGCCAAAATTAGATCATATCTGAAAACAAAGTTCATTGACACTAACTAACAATAACGTCTCCTAAGTAGGCTTTATCTATTGATACAGAAATTTTATTTAATTTTGAAGGCTCTTTTCAGCCCTTTTCAACCCTACGGGTGTAGGCCTCCTTCATCTTTGCCACTTCTCCCGGTCTTGGGCAATCTCTACCTATCCATTTTACACCTGCTGTTCTTTTAACATCATCCGCCCAGCGCATTTGTAGTCTTCCCAGTTTTTGAAGTAAGGATTTTTAAAGTAAGCGCGTGTAGAGTTAGAAGCTTGGCTCTATATTTTTGACAGTATGAGCCATATGGTGTCGTCTTGGCAACATTTTAAATGAAAATGTTTAGGTGGGTTTATATTCTATATCTTCCAATTCCAATAAATATGAACTGGTAATCTGGAAATTATATTGAAAGATATAGGTAGGTGTGATTAAACCTTAATATTTATTTTTAACTAGCTTTTGCCCGCGGCTTCGCCCGCGTGAATTTCCCACGGGAACAGTGCTTTTTCCCGGGATAAAAAGTAGCCTATGTGCTATTCCAGGTCATTATCTACCTCTGTACCAAATTTCATCGAAATCCGTCCAGTAGATTTTGCGTGATTGAGTAACAAACATCCTCACAAACTCACAAACTCACAAACTCACATCCAAACTTTCGCATTTATAATATTAGTATGGATTAGTTTACAGAATTTTCGTTGTTAATAAGTTGTTGTCGTGATTTATATTTTAATAATAATTTTGAATGAAATCACTGATATGGTTACACTGTGACAGTGGAGGTCAGTCTCGGGTCGGGCACTAGGGCTGTGTATTTTATTAATAACGATGTTGACCATCTTCTCGATTGGCGCACATTAAGCGCCCCAGAGAAAGTATTAAATAATAATTATAATTCACCAAAATGAAAGACTTAAGCCCCATAATATTTGCATAATAATACATTAATCTCTCTCTATCTCCATACATAACAGCTACATCAAATTGACTATTATTGTTGCATATTTTAATTTTTAAGGATGACACACAATCCTCTACAACCAACATACATTTCGTCAAACTTCGTTGGGTAATTTATATTGGGAACGAACGCCGGTTGCATAAATGACATTTACTTATGTGTTATTGAGATCATTTTTCATGTGATTAATAGCTTATTCCATGCGTTTGCGATTATCAATAGGACAAAAGACAATTTGACAGCGTCAATTTGATTATTGCTAGCGTGCAAGGTTGTACTATCGGGCTCTGATGATAATACCGAAATGGTGGTCAGATAAATGGTCTCTGAGGCACGTACAATAGCAAAGCACATTTGTGACTCCATTGTGGGCTTCCAAACTTCCAGATAGGAAAGCGGCTATCTGATAAGGCTTTACTAAGTGGGCATGCGCACACAACGTCTGTCCACTTGATGAATTATACAAACACCAATCAGTTAATTATTTTATTCACGTCGCTCAAGCTCTTATCTCGCTTTGTGTTCGACATAATTGATATGTTAAGCCAGTGGAACAATCGGGCCGTCAGTGACGGAGATAGCGCTGCGCGCGCGTCGCATCTTCGACGTTTGAAATCAGTAACTGCAATTGAAGATACTACAGATGCATCACTTCATAATTTTGCAAGAAGCTAATTTGTAAAAGCACAAGTAAAGTTACAAAAATTGGACGCATCACAAAATGTACCTCGGTTTCTGTACAGAAGTTTTTTTAAATCAAGCCCTAACTTATTAGGGCACATATATCTGTAAAAATTTAACTAGCGATTTGACTTTATGTTTTACTAGCTTTTGCCCGCGGCTTCGCCCGCGTGAATTTCCCACGGGAACAGTGCTTTTTCCAGGGATAAAAAGTAGCCTATGTGCTATTCCAGGTCATTATCTACCTCTGTACCATATTTCATCGAAATCCGTCCAGTAGATTTTGCGTGATTGAGTAACAAACATCCTCACAAACTCACAAACTCACATCCAAACATTCGCATTTATAATATTAGTATGGATACACTGCTTGCAGGTCATGTCCCTCTTTGCGTGTTAAAATTTGTGTGTAAGAAAGTATAATAACAAATAAACAAAGTAATGTTAACTTGCCGTTCCACAAAATATAGCTAGTTAACAATACTTTGTTTTTCTTTGCGAAAGAAGAGTTACTTACTTTTCAATTACCTTCTGTATTCTAAACATTTTATGTTTATTAAAATCAAAGGCTCGCGCGCAGCTTACTGCGCCTGCGTCCACTTTGAGATGGCAGAGGCCGACAAAGATATTTAACATAATGCGACTGAGCCCATTCTTTACACATCTGCTGTGGCAGGAGTCAAATTATTGTCTATCATGTAAGCTCATGCACTTGGGCATCTAACAAGTAATCACTATGGAAATCTTGTCCAAATTGACTGATTAACAGAGTTTGGCAAATCATTGCATTCAACATTTAACATATAAATGTTAAATTTTGATAAATTTATAATAAACAATGTTTTAAATGAATAATGAGATCCTACCAGCAACATTTTTGACATTTCAATCGATTTCGCAAGTGCTTGCCAGCCGTTAACTGATTTCATAAAAGAGACGTATTTTAAGGACAAGTATTAAGTATTCTGAGGGGGTTATTGTAAAATTCGTCCCTAGAGTTAGTTCGGTACTTCTATAAAAATTATAAAATTTTTGTGGTAAAGCCACTCAAGTTTATTTTTTGTAAAATGTATAGTTAGCAGTAAAATGATAACTCATAATGTAGTATTCACTTGCTAATTTTTCATGTTTGTTACGTATGTAAAATAACTCTTTTATACCGTGATCATTAAAAACTTATGATTATTATTATCCTGATTTAATGACTTATGTCAATTACCAGAAATTGCATCGCAAGCAAATTGGCTGGCTGTGATCCTCTACATTAAAGTTCATTTATATTATATAAAAATAATTGACATACTTTTGATACATATGCATACGGGTTGCCCTTTGTTTCGCTTAAAATTTTTGTCCCTAATTTCACTTCGCCGAACCTAATTGGCCTAAACTTGTTATGCACAATTATTGTCTCGCCTAATTGATGTTTTTGCACAATTATAATTTAGCCTAATATTATACATATATTGGAGTCGCAAATTAGGTCGCGTGTCTGATAGCTTCGAAAATAATTTGGGGTTGCTTTTAACAAAAACAGCTATTTCATAAATGTACAAAGATGACACTGTCAATATTTTTAAAGATTTATACTTTGGCTCACAACTGTCTCTGGTTTTTAGGCCACAAATTGCCCTAACACACCTTTTTTGTGCTTTGAAAATGGTTTCTCTCTCTGTGTTATTTCCCCAGAACATTATGCCATATCTGATGATTGGCGTTACTAGGCCATGATACGCGGTAAGAACAGAGTCTATATTTACTATACTTCGTAAATTATAAAGGGCGTAAGCACATTTATTTCATTTTTTTTTTCAGAATGTTGTTAGTAATGCGCTACTAATAATAATTCCTAAAAGTCTTCATAAGTCACAGATCCGACTTAGAGCACCCCGACTCCACGTGGCTCAAGTTTGCCCTATACTAGAGTGTTATTCCTTCGCGCGGAACCAGAAGCTCGCGAAGGAGGTCCTGAGAGAAATGAGGGCACGAGGCCGAAGCGCAGCGAGAGGGGAAGGTGGCGAGCGAAGCGAGCCGGCGACCTCTCGAGCGTAGCGAGGTCGAGTGCACGAATGAATCGAAGAGCCGACGGAGCGAGTCTTCTGGTGGAGCCACCCAGAAATACTTGCATGCGGCATGCAAGTGCACGCTTGGTTGCATGCTGCATGCTTGCTTGCTTGCTTGCTTGCTTGCATGCTGTATGCTAGCTTGCACTTGCATGCTGCATGCTTGCTTGCATGCTGCATGCTTGCTTGCATGCTGCATGCTTGCTTGCATGCTGCATGCTTGCTTGCATGCTGCATGCTTGCTTGCATGCGGCATGCTTGCTTGCATGCTACAGGTTTGCTTGCATGCGTTTTAGTTCACACGCCCAATAAAACTTTCTTTTACTTCTCGACATTTTTCAAACACAAATCCATCCATGTTTAATTTTAGTCCCCCCTATTAGATTTAAATACTTTGTAATAATTATCAGAAATTATTATAACAGAAATAATTAGGTGTTACACTTTTGTGTTTAATTGCTTTGTACGAAATATTAATTAGTATTTGTGAATATTATAAATAATCAATTATTAGGCCTAATGACTTATTTCGAAAGTAAATATACGGCGATTAAAACTTAGGGGAATCAAAAATAGGCTAACCTAAATTAGATTTCATAAAAATGTACGAAAAAAATTTTGTACTAAAAGTTTGTGCACCAAACTACATTCGGAGTACAAAAAAATAGGGGAAACAATAGAGACCCATTAAATATATATACTTAACTAGACGTAAGAGAAATTATGAAGCTATTGTTGTTACTTTGATTTTATCATATTCGGTGCTTCATTTTTGTTGCTGTCTGAACGAAAAACGTTACGTACCGAATTTACTATAACAACAACAACGAGGGGCGAATTTACAGAAAGTTTTTAGGTACCGAATTAACTCTAGGGACGAATTTACAATAACCCTTCTGAGGCTGAGTATTCTGAGTATAAAGAACTAAGCCAATCTGAAAGATGATTGACTTGAGCGATTGACATAAAATACTAGGTACAGTAAAAATCACTATACGTCACGATTTAAAATGATCCATATTAAGCAAGCAGCTTCAGTATAATTTTCAGGACGGAAAATAACCGTTGCCTATTTTCATATAGGCTCCGTAAGATTATACTGTACTATAAGACAAACGTTACATGCTGAGACATCCTTCAGGCCTGGCCATGAAATTTGAAAAAACTTTCGATGGAATTTGTAATGACTTCTCTTTAAGATTAATAAATAAAAATCTAGGAATCCTTTAAAATGTGGCACATTAGTAGGTAGGCACACGTGTCACGTCCATACATCTGCCAACACAAGATTTATTCCTCTCGATGCGATGCAGCAATTAAGTCATCCACTCCCAAAGAGCTGCCGGCTGCCTTAGCTTATCTGAAACGTATAGGATTGAATTATTAGTAGCAATTAAAGACATCACAAAATATGGCGTTATCAATATTTTAATACAGTAGCTACTTATAAATTCAAATTCAGTTGACGCGTGACTGAGTTCATTATAGAAATATACTTAGCGTCATGCCGATGATGCAACCAAGGGTTTATCGAGCTGATTAATTGATAAGTTTAGTTTAGGATATTATAAAAAGTTCTTACGACATGATTCGAGCTTCGCTGGTCCAGGATCAATGGCCATTTCAATTTTTTGTATAGATAATAACAATACTAACATTTAAACGACAAACCATTAACTTTAATTTTCTGATTTTTATATTGTTTTGAATAAGAAAAACACACTTTTATAAATAATTAAGTATCTACTCAGCAGTTTTAAGTACATATTTCTAATTGGAATGACACAAATGAACCAACATAGATGAATGATCTACAATAGTGTTCTAGTCTTTCTAGCTCTATATAAACAGATCAATAAATCCATAAAGCGGCTGTTGCCATAGACGTATCAGGTAGGGCACTCTATTTTCTAATCTTCATAAAGCCTTCAAATCGTGTGACAGCTGATATCGGCGCAGGGCTGGCAGACGCAGTCGCGGGCGCAGCCGCGGCGCTATCATATAGGAATGCGCTGTGCTGTGAGGCTATGGCGTGGTATTCTAATAAAAATAAAGGAGTACAGAGTTGACTCTACAATGTTCGATCCATGAGATCGCAACACGATCGAAGAAACGTTCGGAAAAATAAAAAGTTATATAAACAGTTTTACAAAGTTGACTCTACAATGTCTCATGGCTCGCAAAACGATAGACGAGATGTACGGAAAAATATAAAGTTACTTATAGTTTTACAGAATTGACTCTACAATGTCTCATGGCTCGCAAAACGATCGACGAGATGTACAGAAAAATAAAAAGCTACTTATACAGTTTTACAGAGTTGACCCTACAATGGCGTATGACTCGCAAAACGATCGATGAAACGTCAGGAAAAATAAAAAGTTACTTATACAGTTTTACAGAGTTGACTCTACAATGGCGCATGACTCGCAAAACGATCCATGAAACGTCCGGAAAAATAAAATTATTTACCCAGTTTTGGCAGATAGTATAAAATAAATAAAGTTAAACTATACATATGTCTATGATTATGTAAAATAAGACACGAAATAAGTTTATAAGAGCAGCTACCCCGTACTCTCATTATTTTGTTGTAGTTATTCTGGTGCGTCGACGCTGGACAACTTGGATTAATAATTTGTAAATATTAAATATTCATGAGGCGAGAGCACGGGTCACAGATTCATTTTCATAAGAGTCGGAGAACTGTGGACTCATATTTATTAAGGAGATGCACCTAATTATCATAACTGACTTAACGGAACAACTCGGCTAATGGACATAAGACAGAAACGTCGGGATCAAATTTATTGTTATTGGCGGGAATGTCATCACCAAAATAGGAATATGTTTACACTCAGCAACGCATCTTGTTATTATGATTGCCATGATTATATTAATACCAGTGATAAATACAACCAATTATATTAAGTTTAGTACTAGTATAAAATATCTACCATTCATGAATGTCAAAATTGTATTTTAATTGTAGGCAAGATAGAGGTTGGGGCCAATAATTAATAAAAAAAAAATGCCTCAAATTAGATTTTAGGGGTAAGTATTATCTTCTTCTTATTTAAGAGCTGTGCTCTTGTCGGTGGAGTATACGCCACACCGATCTATTCTCGGCTTTTCAATTTTAGGGTTCCGTAGTCCGACAAGGAACCCTTATAAGATCGTTCAGTCCGTCCGTCCGTCCGTCCTAGTCTGTCACAGCAGAATATCTTCTACGTTTATGGACTGATTTGCATGTAACCTTAGCTTTAAGTAATTTTATGTAGTCAACTAACATTTTTAAAAAACAAGAATGTGACGATTTATAAGTGCTATCCCTTTTTAAGCCTCCCCATACATGAATAAAAATAATTGACTTTGACTTTGTATTTATGGCAAGATATAGATTTGAAAATAAGGCAAATTTTTAGTAAAATAAATAAATAAAAAAATAGCCTCAATTTGGGTTTTAGGGGTAAGTATTATCTTCTTCTTATTTAAGAGTTACTACGGGAACCCTACCTTTGGTGGAGTATACGCCACACCTCTCCATTCTCGTCTTTTCATTTAAGGTCTTGATACGACCATCGTCTGCCTTCCTTTCAGTTGGCTTACATAACTCTTTCTCAGCCCCCTAGACGTCTTCTTATTATATTATAATAAATATTAAACATTTTCTGTAAACTTTTTGACGAAGCGTGTTGCGGATATATTTCTATGGAGTTTTTGATGAAGCATGTTGCTGATAAATATTTGTAAAGATTTCATGATTTACAAAAAACCAATCAATTAAATGACTATCTAACATTAAATTATTTGACAAAGTGACGAATTTTTTTATTTGAAATCAATCTTATGTGAAGTGTGTATTGTTGTTTTGTTGTATCAAATCTTTATCTTTATCCGACGGTAACTGAGTATGCCAATCGTCGTTACTAACCTGAGAAATAGTGAAAAGGTAAGATATACCTTATAAACTAACACATTGTAAATAATAATATGAAAATAAAAACCTGATAAAAGTTTCCTCTTCTTAAAGTACTCTTTTATTGAATGGTCATTAAAATGTAATGAAATAAGATACTTTTGTCATATGAAAAGTGTCAAAACAATATTGTTTAAGTTATAAAATTGTATAGGTGTAAAGTAACTGATGATGGAGTGGATAAGCCCAGACATGCTATCACCATTTTTGTTACAAAATAAGTAATCGTTATGTTTATTTATTAAGTGAATGTCGTAATTATTAACGGTAAAATTTATCCTGTGTTAATATTCTTTAAACTAAAGAGATGCTGTTAACGGGCACTGTAAGACTACAACATTTGTAATATAGTACATATACCTACAATAGAAAATATCTTTCCAAACAATCGATTTAAGTAATAAAATTAGGAACCCATACGGAACATTGGCTATAAAAGAAAAGAAAAAAATACAATTTCGGTAGCAGAGGGCAAAGGGCCAGACGTTACAAATGTACTTAGCTAATGCGCGTGGGCAGTATCTATTTATACGCGCGTGAAAGACGCGACGACTGCAAAAGTGCGAAGGTTCCAAATCAAATTGAAAAATAAATTTGGAAATTTCCCATAATATTTATCCGTTTTACCCAATTGCGCGCAATTTTACTTAATTAAATGTTATAATAGGTACGACGTAAATTCCGATACCGAAAAATGATGGCATAAAAGTATCAAATCGTATCAGCGTTAGGTTATCTATCATCGAAAGAAATGTAAATCCATACTAATATTATAAATGCGAATGTTTGGATGTGAGTTTGTGAGTTTGTGAATTTGTGAGTTTGTGAGGATGTTTGTTACTCAATCACGCAAAATCTACTGGACGGATTTCGATGAAATTTGGTACAGAGGTAGATAATGACCTGGAATAGCACATAGGCTACTTTTTATCCCGGGAAAAAGCACTGTTCCCGTGGGAAATTCACGCGGGCGAAGCCGCGGGCAAAAGCTAGTAAAAGAATAAATTTTAACATTTTATAATATAAATATGGCGATGGCGACGTAAATTAAACCACCGATACCGGTAAAAACATAGAATAATTTTATTTAATGATACACTAACTTATATACTAAAATAACTATATAAATTAGTGGGAATAGGATGCTGAGTTAGGAATACGTGTTCTGATGTACGTGCGTGGTGTATACTGCAAAATTAGCAATATTAATTCATTTCCTATAGGCACGTCACGATCGTATTCCTAAGATCGCAATAATAAACATTATAAGACTAATTATTGATTGAAATATCAAGTAGGGGGGTTCTGAGTATCTGAAAGCGAAATTACAAGGATTTAAAGCGTGGTGGGCGGAGGGCGCACGTGCCACGGCGCAGCGGCGGCGGCGGTGGAGCCCTGGCGAGCCGTGTGTGGGTGAGTGCTACCGTACACCGCGTACGGTAGCCACATAACCTCACTTTACCAATATTTATTCAAAAAAGTATAAAAGCGAAACCATCTGTCGTTTCTTAAAAAGAAAACATGCGCTAAAAAGAAACATAGTAAGTACCCAATATTGTTGCGGCGCCTCTTCTCCACTTGCGCTTTGGAGGCTTTAGTAATTAATTAGCTTGAAGTAATTTTCTGACATCAATTAACTAATCTAGTTTATTAAGTAGATGACGGTTCAAACGTGCTATTTTTAAGCCTATTTAAATAAAAACAGTTGCCTTTGCCTTTGCAATAAATTAAATTAACAGGCCTTTAGTATCATAAGTTAAAAATGGATATTTTCATAGTCACGACAGTTAAATTATGTGTAGACAACGTAAACGTATAAAACGGTGTACTAGGTACTATAAAAATATGAAGTCCGGCTGTGATGACATGTTGCTAGCTGAGGCCGAACATAACCAGCATGATATAGGGAAGTGGACGAGAGCGGCAAACAGTCCGCCGGCGCCGGCGCACAGCCGAGCGGCGTTTCGTTGACTTATGGCTCTTGTAATATATCGCAATGCCTCTATCAGTCATGAATATTTATCAAAAAATACTTAATATCATCCAAGACCACGCAGCCACGTGCGTAAAAGCTATAAATATATCAGACACAACATTATTTGAGATATTACACATGTAATTATTTTAGTTTTGGTAAATAAAATGAGACAGGCAGTCTAATAACCGCATTAGGGATGCTGTTAACCAGCTATCTCGAGAACTTCAAATGTATGCGGCTCTGCGGGCGGGGAATTACTTGTCAGTTTGTATTTGGATGGATAAGAAATATGCACCTATAGCTCAGCATGAGTTAAATCAATAAAGCCTAGTAAAAAGCTAAGTTATTATTTAAAAACGCTAACTAAATTACTGTTCTTTTTCAAATTGAAAGAGAACAATAATTTAGTTTAGTTTGCAATTGAAAGTTTCAATATTTTACTTGATATAAAATATTGAAATGGATTCCGCCTTTCCTTAAATCTTGTTAATTTTGTAAGTTTACGAGGTGAGATAGTAATAAAATTGATGAAAAATAGCATCACATGTTAACGTACCTTAAAATATGCTAAACTCCCTAACCCAATCTCCATTAGCCGGTTTAATTTAAGATGTTACAGACACATATATTTTTAACTCATAAACTGCGCCTTGTTTGCGCTCAATTAAATTAAATTTGAAATAAAAATGCTTAGGCTACGCTATAAATAAAAGAGAATGTGTAATATTTGTAATCTGTATGTAAGCGGAGCAGAGTCGGATCGGCTCCCTGAGCCTAATAAAAAAAACAGGGTTGTCATTAAAAGTATATTTTATCGCGTTTTAAATATTTAGATATTCATCTGGTGAAAGTTATCTTAAATTTGGTTCATTACGGGCGTGCCGTGTAGTCGTGAAACCGAATCCGAGCGAGTCGTGGTGGGGTTAACTAGTGTCTCGACAGTGATAGCCCGGTGTCACATTATGCCCTAATGAAAACTTCACTTTATAAATTAACCTCAGTTGACCATGTTTATAATCATGTAGTTGGTGGCTATAAAACATGCTTACAGCGCTTACATTAAACCAAGACATGTAATTTTCTTAAAACGCAAAGCTCCTTGAAACTTTTGAGTAGAAAGTTCATTTTGCTTTCAACTTGTGTCGGCATAAAAAAACTCTAATCTAACATTTTATATCAAACGTCAACTGAATTATGACTAAATAGTCTACTAAAATAAAGTATATTAACATTTTATATAAAACGTTAACTAAATTATGACTAAATAATCACCTAATATAAAGTATATTAAAACAACAATGCGTGGTTTGAAAAAAAAAATACCTGTCCTCGCGAGTTGAACTAGAACGGAGTATTTAAAAATTTTAGAAAATTCTATTGGAATGAGAGTAGTGGTTTGCATTCTAATGGGACAATAAGTCTTTCGGAACCGTTTAATATTTGAGATCGTAGGGACTGTCCCCAGATTCACTGAATTATTAATTTAGAAACAAGAATAGTCAATTAAAGTTTTTACACTTCCGCATATTTTTTCACAGCCTGACTCTTCCAAACTAAATTTAAAAATATTTATTAATCAAATCAATACATACATATTTTGGAATTCATATGTAGTTTTTTCTGCTATTTTCTCTTTATTGTGGTAAGTATCGTAAGTGATCTTTTTGAGGTCATGGGTGTGACTGGATGTAGTCGCCCCAAAGTCGGCACCACTAGTTCACATGTTAGGACGTAAAATTCCAATTTCGGTGCAACTAAGCCTTAAACTTACTGATAGTTTCTTGATAGAACAGGTTTTACAAAAATATCAAAGACCAAATTTTTTTCGAACTCAAAAATCAAATGTATGCGACTATACGAACCCATCCTTTGGTTCAATAAATTGAATATTTTCTAATGCCTAACAATTAAGTGGATCAGATTCGTCTCCGCCTCCACAATCAGTGTCTCCCGTGATAAAACATCGGCGATTTTTCACGAATGATAAGCGGCAGTACCGATAGATACCGGTATATATCATTACGCGTATAGTAAGGCACTTCATCATGTCGGGCAGCGATACGATACTAATTGCGGATCAGAAGATGTTCACATAAATATAATCCGTTGTGAGCGGATTGCTCATTTGTAGCACGCTCGACGGTTGTCATGTACTCGTATTAATATCGATGAATAAGAAATTCGTTATGGATGGGCTACAAGGCCGACCATTACAGCGGCGATCTGCCGGGCTGGACGGCTACCAACTTCAACGTCGTTTCTCGTTTTTATCTTCCTGTATTTATGTTCGGCTGTGTACACACCATTATTCATCTCCCCCCAATCAACTACTCGTAATGTACTACGTACTACTAAAGTGTCGATTTATTATCACAAACGCGATGCAGGAAAATGTGTAGATATTAATCAAGGCAGAGTATGTTTACTTCTGGGTACGTAAGTAATGAAGAGCTCCCTACGATTTGTTATGTTTAATCAGGCTTGATAAATAACCAACATCATATGATGCTACGATGCCTCTTTAAAAACTCATAAATGATTTTTAAAAGTACATTAACTACATGACATGTTTTATTAACATAACGTAAATTAACATACTGACCAAGTGAAAATGTTTTACTGCAACCACATAATGTTTTACTTTGAAATTCCAAACTTTGGAACAATTGTTTATGCTGTTACGAATCCTTCTTTCAACACCCCTTCCTTCTTTTTAACTTTAATTGAGTTTCCTCGCACGATTCCATTATTGATTTCGATTTACATAACACAAAATCGTGGTTTTTTCCTTGAAATAACACGATAGTAGAGTCATACCAAGACGACCATACCTACAAAGCCAATTTATTTATCAGAGAAAGTAGAAAATATGAATTGAAAAGTAAAACTATGGACCTAGTCGATATAATGGTTCCTAAATCGATCATACTCGTAGTTCAGCAGAAGAAAAATGCATTATGGTGATGGTCGGTAGGTCGTGTTCGCGAGCGAGCGCCGCGCGGGGGTCCGATTGGACAATCCATCACCCTCCGCCGAATCGCCGCCAAACTATACGATTATATCCAATAATCGATGAGCATTAAGTGAAATTAATTTTATTGGGTAATGGCGCTGGTCGTGATGGCGCGCGCGCAAACGAGCCGTATTAGTGGAGTCGCAAATTAAAGTGAGTGCCGATGCGACACTTTATACTATGTATCATGCAATGCTCTTAAATATATCGATGGATTTTAAAAACATGTTAAGTGCCAACCCCGCATATAAGGTGGGAAAAGATGAAGAAGAATGCAAGCAACAGGTAAGCAGTGGAATTTTGTAGACACCTGTCGGTGGTTTGAGCTAATGATAATCTGTAGCAATATCATCTGGGTGCCACATCTAATCCAGAAATTTAAAATTAAAATTTTATTGTATTGACTACAACAAATTTAGAAAATCATAGACTAAATAAAGTACTAAAGAGCCCCAAAAAGTATGGTTGGTGAAATGTAACTTAATAGTCTTCTTTATTCTAGATATTGTGTGGCATAGCGGTCGGTTGCGGCTCTGATAGAGCTCGTGATCGCCGCGAAATACTGCTCCAGTAAACAGGCAATTATTGATACTCTCGTGATTAATCGTTGTACGACTTTTATTTTATTGAGCCTCTATAGTTTTACCTCTTTCGCTACTAGCGGCGCCTAATTTTTTTTACAGATCTCGGTGAGATTTACTGTACAATTATCTACTCCTAATGATCTGGGTCTTAACCATAAACAATGCTTCCATTCCAACATGTTCTGAAGGTAAAACAAACAAGTGAATAAAAATTTGCATGTTGTAAGTCTTCAAAATAGATTTTCCAAATAAAGGAAATCAGCAATGAACAGTTCTCTTGTTTGCTTGCTATGTTAGCTGGAATATAATCCAAACATATCATCAGTCATCTATTGATCATTATTTAAAATGTCCTTAAGAGGCTTCCCACTGTTCGATGAAGTAATGGTGGCGATCTATATCTACCTCGACTTACGTCATTTTCTTACAGTGCTGCGGTGATAATGGGGCTCCATATTAGTCCACAATTGGCCTACTTCACCTATGGGCTTGGCAGACACGAAACGAATATTATCCATAACACAATGCACCAAAACTCGACATAATAAATAATAAATGCCAAAGAAAACAATCGAATCTTTTAACTAAGTGGAGGCGTCGTGCACAAAAGAAACAAATGATATGTTCCAATTCATATGTGGTAGTTAGTTGAAGTAGCTCTTATCAAAGTAAACAAATTCAAAAGAGAGAACAATGACGGTCACCACACCGGTGTAGGATCGCCGTTACCACAGCTCCAAAATGTGGCCTTACGTTTACACAGCACGATTTATTTAGAAAAATATATTACTTCTAAGAGACTCACTTCTTTGGATACAATGTTCAGATTTTACGGTTTCTTTTATAAATAAAAGCTTTTATTAAACAGACAGACAGATCTTAAGCTCTGTATGTCTGTTTAATGTTATATTTATTTAACCGTTGCAGACACTCAGAATAAAAACTATGAAAATAAAGGGAGCTCCCTAGATAAGATGTTTTGAGTTTGACTCGCATTTGTATAGTCACGTATAGCCCTATACAACGTACTTCTTAAAGTAATGAAAATGAACATGTAAAATACATAATAAATAGAATTATTACGGGGACAGGATCTGAGTAATATGCAACATTAAGAGACAAATCAAACCCTATAAGGCATTTCTACATTGCGAGACTAAATAAATAAGCATAAATAAACTCCTTACTCGATTAATAAATTGGAATAATGTTGCATAACATAATAAATACCCCGCAGTCGTGCAGTATTAAAATACTCGTAAAATAATTGTTTGTTAAGACGTTTTATTACAAAAGTATAAAACAAACGGTCGTGCGTTGTAAAGGCAAGTCGTTTTGACTCGCGCCGTAAAGTGAGTGGCGATGGCCGGCGCGCGTGTGGCCGCAGTAACTGTCTTCCAACAATGCCTCACTGATATAAAGAAAATATTTTTCTTCAAATTCCTCAATAAAACCCACTGTCATTATGCAACGGCACAATGCAATGTAGGTTACCTTTTGTAGCTTCGAGTTACAAGAGGCTCGGAACGACCGCCTCTACGTATGTTATTTATCGTTGCTGTAGAATGACACTGTCGATAGGTTTTGTTATGTCATTTTACAGTTTTCTTGCACTTTTCGAAGTAATGGAGCTATGAAAAATCGTTCTATTATAATTTATTATCAAATCCATATGTCTTTCTAATACCTACAGATCATAATACAAAATGCATTAGCATGTCATTTTACAGTTTTCTTGCACTTTTTGAAGTAATGGAGCTATGAAAAATCGTTCTATTATAATTTATTATCAAATCCATATGTCTTTCGAATACCTACAGATCATAATACAAAATGCATTAGCATGTGCTACCTGAGTAGTTATTACTCACAAAGCACGGAATACAGACAGAAGATAATTAACAAATATTAATGAAAGTCCATTATAACAACGCACAAAGAGCAGAGTATTTATAAAGCTACAAATCCATTGCAATGTCTTCTTGAATCGAAGGTTTTACTGGTAGTATAAGGTCCATAAACATTCAATGGGTAATGACATTCGTACTTGAAAGAAAGAAAAAAAAAATATTGACTAAACACTAAACACAAACTTCTTCTTCTTCGATACCATCTTCCACTTCTTCAACATGGTAGTACAGGTAAGGTTAAAGTCTATGCTATGGAAATTCCAAAAGACGTGATAAAGGTGATTTTTCGTCCTTAAATCCCCAAAAGTTATCACTTAGTACAATTTAAGAATATCGATATACATACAATTGATTCAGTGTAGGATCATCTTGTTAAAGGATTGGTACCTTAAATCAACAATATGGTGCAGTCGGTAGTGCTTGTTTCATTAAGGACATCAATGGAGCCGCACCGATCACGAGCAAAAGAAGAATTTATTTATGTAATCATTGTGGACTTGGTATATATTCATACTATCTATTAAATTATATTTGTTCGTTTGACCTTCCGAATAAATTACATTTTTGTTTAGATATTCAAACGCCGGAAGTAATAGACGTTCGAAATACGAACCTGTATATTTAAAAAAAAATTGAACGCTTACTGCCTTTTTATATTAGCGCAAAGCAGAGGTAGACTGAACCGATGAACATAGAAACTTGAAATTTTGCAAAGAGGTTCTTGTATTGTAACTGAACGCATCTGTCAGTTGTCACTTTGACAACTAACCTTCTGTCTTGTCTGTATAAAAATCACCCCTAGTTTATATATTTATTTATCATATTTAAGAGCCCGCACTAGGCCAATGACAACTAAGATTTTCCCCGCTACCCGCTACCCAGTTCGCCCGCACGCATCCAATCCGCGTTCTAAATAAATGCTCGCGGGGTCGCGGGCGGCGCGGCGGCTCAGAGGCGGATGGTTAAAGCATGCGGGCAATTATACGTATTATTTTTTTAAAAGCTTTATAAAAAGATATTTAAAAAAGTAAGTAACATAATCCCTGCCTTATCTATAGAGTACTTTATACAAAATTTTTCAATCTTTATTTTAATGTATTGCTTGAATAATAGCAGTTTAAAGTGTTAATTATAGGTGATTTGGAGGCAACTTCGCAATTTTTTCTATCGAGAAAATTTTATGCAATCGTGTTTTTGAGTAACATAATCCCTCCTGCTAGTCCTGAAGTTTGCTATATCTTAATTTTACATTCAGTTTTACATTAATGTAGATATTACAGACGATCATGTGAAGCAATCTAGCCTAGTACGGGCCCTTAAGTAAGACTCGTGTATGTTTATACAAGAAATAAACCTCCGAAGACATATTACTGGGTTTGATTTATTAAACAATGCAGTTCTTTATGCCTATAGCGTGACCATTAAAAGTCATAGAGCAACACGAACTCGGCGCGGAAGTCCTTGTTGCTCGAAGCTAAAATAGTTTCTAGAAATACCAGTCCTAAGAGGGTGAAATAGGTAAAAAACAAACTCACGTGGGTGAAGCTGAGGGCAAAAGCTAGTTAATAATAAAACACTAATGACGTCATTTTGCGCTATAATAAAAGTGAATCACTGTTACTTGCTGTTACTTATAATATAACCATACAGCCGCTTATACAGTGATATTGCAGCTGTCAGTATTTTGTATTGAATTTGCTTATTAGTTGTAGTAAAAAGTGGTTCCAATTATCATTTCCACTTCACTTGACATGTATGAATCTGAGATTTAATTAATCGTCTGCCATAAAGCATTCAAGTTTAAAGTGCCCACTAATATTTAAAAGAAATACCAAAGTTACCTATACGCAAATAATTCCTGATTTGTTAACATTTCTACACAATATTAATTGTTATGAAATAAATGAATATGAATATGAATATATGACCTAATGTGGAAATAATCAGCTATTTAATTTCCGCACTAAAAAGTATCAAAAGAAACTGATGACGAACTCTCGGTGACTCACGATGTTTGCTGTTAGCTTTATTAATTCAATGTCAAACCAATGTTAATTACACGCGAAATACATATAAAGCTGCTCAGCGGAACTAAACCAAATTGATTTAATATTTTGCGAAATACGAATGTATAAACGGCGGCATGAATCGTTTATAGTCAATCATAAATGTCATTAAATGTGAGAAATGCTTATTTATGACTTTATAGCCATTAGCTACGTTTGCTGGTTAGCTAATTTCTTTAAAATAAGGAGTGCCTAACTTTCTTCACAGTTTTACAGCCAACATGGTGTTTATTGGATATCGATAAAATACCTAATAAGTAATAATGGTACTAAACTCGTAATCACGTAGCTGTAAATTTATCAACAGTTCGTGAGTTTTGCAACAGACAATCATATGCACACATAGGTACTATTTTCCGTAATCTAAATTAATTGGTATTTTAAAACGGGCTGTAGAGTTAATAGGTTAGTGACTATGTAAGATATTACATAGGTATAACTATATATAACTCTCTCTCTCTCTCTCTCTCTCAGCCTAAAGACGTCCACTACTGGACAAAGGCCAACTATATAACTATATATAACTATTGGTATAACTATATTACTAATAATATTTTCTTCAATCTCAATAAAAATCTCCGAAATTCGCCAATTTATCCCAAGTTGACGAATTTCGATGATGCTTTTTCGAAACAATAAATTTTCTATTATTATATTACAATGTCAGAAAATACATAAATTTCTCAAATAAAAACCTCAACAAAAAAACAAAAAAATATTTTTACAACATTTTAACCTTATCTCAAGATCAATTGTGAGGGCTGGGAGCTCCTGCGCATATTTATCATTCGCAATCAAACCTTGTCGCAGTAGCGTTGATTAAACGATCTCCGGACCGCGGCCGACGCGACATGCTAACCTCTCCGCCCGACTCCATCCGTCATCCTCCCCATCACAGCGACATACACTTAACTTGAAAAACCTCGCATCATCTACGTTTATTACGGATTAATTTACATTTCAATAACCGGTCCCCCTGGTAATGTATTATCACTGATCAATCAGCGTTTGACATGTTGTGTAATTATCATCTCTCCGTGGTACAGGCACATTCCGGAGTATCATAACGAGATATGTAATAACAACATCACGTCGCACCTGCAATTAAACGCTTGTCGCGATTGCATTAATAGTGTCGCAGTCGCTATCTGATGCGATGTCGTGCGACCAACGACCGGCCGACGCGTTTCACAGGGCTGTCAAATCTAGGACAGATTTTATTACATACAGTTGTATTCATTGCTACTTGTGCCTAAATTTAATAATGATTTATTTAATTAACTCTCGTGCCGCCTCAAAAAAACTTACGGCAGAACAAGATTCCATTCCTATCATGCCAACTAACGGTCATATTTTCTATAATACAATTATAAAATCTAGAATTACTTGAAGGAACAAATTATCATCTCATTAAACTGCTTTTAACTAAGATGCACCTTGATTGGATTGCCTTATTCTTCCTTCGGCACCATATATAAAATTTTAAATCTATGTATCGAAAAAAAAACATCAATTTATGCTATAACAGTACCTATAGCCTGCCTATGTTACGAATCTCTAACCATCTTTCTGGCCTTGTTAATATGAACGGAATAACTTATCTCTTGATGCCATAGCCCTTTTCTAGTATCCTGTACCTAACAATTACCTCCCTAACTTTCCTAATAGCATACCGGCGTCGAATAAGAATGAGAGATATTTCAGGCGTTCGCAACTTGTTTAATTGCAGGTTGGCGTTGTCGCGTTAATAGAATTTAATTGTAGTCTGCGATCTAGCTGCGGCCATGTCGAAACTTGTTCTACGCAGGGTGGCCTGTAAATATTCATTCGCGAGTAAATACAAACTAAACAGTAATGAAGGAAATTTTCTCGGCTTTTAATTTAAAAAAGCTTTCAGTGATTTTACTTTATAGTAAATCATAGTTCTTCCTTGGGCTCTTCTTCTTGCTTATTTTCTAATATCAAACAGCCACATACTCCACAATACTCTTTAAGCTTGTGTGCTATATCCTCAACAGTTTTCTCGGCTTTCTTGGCAAATCAGTACAATATATCTAGACCAAACACAAAAACTAGGGTTATATACATTTTATCTATACTTCACTACTCACTACATAGTATAAAACAAAGTCGATTTCTCTGTCCCTATGTCCCTTTGTATGCTTAAATCTTTGAAGCTACGCAACGGATTTTGATGCGGTTTTTTTTAATAGATAGAGTGATTCAAGAGGAAGGTTTATATCCCGTGCGAAGCCGGGGCGGGTCGCTAGTTAGAAATAAAGAAATGTAATATGGACCTTGAACCACTATAACTTGGATATTACTACGAGCAGTGCATGAGGATTTGATTCAAGCAAACGATATCGATTCGATAGCATCTATATCTCTTGTATCGATGCTACTGCACTTAAATTTAAATCAAAAACTGCTGAGCTAGAACATCGATCAATGTAAATAATATAAGTCGAAATCGTAAGTTGTCTTTAAAGTCAAACGAACAGTTGAAGCTATACTATGCAGTGAGACTAATTGCATTACTCTACTGAATTGTCAAGAACTTAATTATGATTTACCTGAAAATTTCTCTGTGTTGTGATAGTTGCTGTTTTCTTCTAAATTTTACTACTGTCCAGAAATCCCGTAAGCCATTTTTTGTGAGCAAGTCGTTCAAACATTAATATTTAAAGTAATTTAGGAAATAAATGGGTAAATCTACATACAATTGACTCTATAAAATTATATTTCCTAGAGGGGGGTCACAGTCACCGCGGAGCACAGGTATACGTAGCCTTTTTCGTCATCACTAGGCGAAGTTACAAGTATACAGATACAGTTCAATAGTAACACTTTGTTGAAGTCTGTTTGTGTGAAAATGTCATCTTTCTTCCCGTCCTGTTAGGCGATCATCGATGATACATTGTTTTTTTTAATATTATATCTTTGAGCGGAAGCCAGCTCACAAGCGCAAGTTTCCGCCAAGACCCGTCTTGTTGGACGAGCTTGTTACCGCAATGTGCGTATCATCGATGATACATAGTTTTTATATTACATCTTTGAGCGGAAGCCAGCACTCAAGCGTAAGTTTCCACCACGATTCCTGCCGTTGGACGAGCTTGTTACCGCAATGTACGTATCATCGATGATACATTGTTTTTATATTATATCTTGGAGCGGAAGCCAGCACTCAAGCGCAAGTTTCCACCACGATTCGTCCCGTTGGGCGAGCTTGTTACCGCATTGTGCGTCTCGCGATGATACATTATTTTTATAACAATAAATCGTTGGAAGTAAAGCACCGCTCGCTGCGCCGGTGGTCCGCTGCGACCACCGAGCTTCGCGTTAAACTCGCTTAGTGCTTTACTCTGTAAAAGTATAATTAATTACCAACCTACTTTATTTATTGCAGAAAGACAAACAATTACTGAGCTCTAAATTGAATAAAGGGATTTTATTTAGAGATGGAAATCTGCGATAACGTTCATGTAAGTGTGAAGTGCCACATGTCAATGGCGAAATTTTAATTTAAATATATATGTCAGTTTTCTAGCAAAAGAGCCAAACATAGTACAAATTAACTTATATAAACAAAAAAAAAAATTTTATCTCTGTATAGTGGGATTGATTACGTATCAAAAAATACTTACAAATCATCATGAATGCGTTTAAAAATGGTATTCCACACTATCAAATTTCTAACGGTTTTAAATTAGCTGTATCATCATCTCTTACTTAAATTACTACACGTTACACATGTACATACTTACAGCACAAGTTGTTTAATTTGAAGCCTAAAATTAATTCCGCATTACGAAATTAAATCCACAGTTTAGTTAATTAATTCTTATTAAACAATGGTATCATCCACTCGGCAGCTTATCCTCACATCTCTCTCAATGGAGTCTAATTTTACGAGCAGCGCTGAAAGAAACGTCGCCTATATTTCTATCACCAGCGATAAGAGAGGGATGGCTTTCCAATAATTTATTTATTAGCTATCGAACGACCGATACGATCAATATTGATTGAATACATAAAGATAAATAACGCTTTGGAACACGTAATAAGGCTGCGCTACGATACCGATCGTAAAAATTAATAGTGCCGCGTGCTAAACGCGGCACTTCAATTTATTTTTTTAATTAGTTGTGTGATGTGGCCAAAATCATCCGGTTTTCCATTTTAACACTCTTAACCACTTCCTGGCTCCTGACGAATTGTAGGTGCTATAACAAGCGGATACAGGATAATAAGTTGGATGCATAAAAATGGGGAAAAAGTAAAGGTATTCAATATTATTCCATACTTTTATACTATCATCTATCTTGAACCTGTTACCTACGCTAAACCTGATTTTGTACGCAGAAAAATTTAGACATACTTGAAAATTTACTTAAATTTGTATTTTTTCAAGCTTAATTTCTTATATGTTCCTTATAAATTAAGCAAAAAAAAAATTGATTTGATTTATAAAAATGTCCGTCAAAATCAATCTAAAAAGTAATCCACCAAGACTTATTTTAATTATTAGACAGAAACAAGTATATTTTAATTTAAAAACTTTCTCCCTAAATTGTCTTCATGTGTTGATTTAGCTAAGTTAAATTTCTTTTATTGAATCCATATTGGAGTCATGTAGCTTAATATTCGTAATATTAATAAAATAAATTGAGATTTATATGTAATATATTGCAATCGCATTTTTACGATAGCATGATGCGGATCATCCATACAATATTATGCACAATTCATTACGTATGTAAAGCTTATCTAAAATTCTATATCAAAATGGAATCATGAATTCCCTCTGAATGGTTATCATGGCGAGAACAAATTGGTTTTAATAGTGCATACTTAAATATGCGCATATTAACAGAGGTTGAATGGAAACGCATTAGTACGAGAACGGCCGCAGGTTGTATAAAAAAAGCTCTAAATTAATTTAAACTCCCTCATTACAAGCCGCTTCGGTACGCAACTCGTCTTTAGTGCCATAACGAATTAAGTAAACTTTTCTAATTGGAATATATATCGACTATTAAACGTTCAACCGTGTTGTATCATTAAAAATATCGACTCTATATTTTTACGCAGAATCAAATTTACCGATCTAATTGGTTTGTTCCGTACACTTACGTCACAAATTTTCTTAGGAAACTGTTATGTTTCTATGTACTAAACATGTTGTTAAAATGCCAATTTGGAAAGACCATCATATTAAAAAAAAATTGTCTAAATTTAAACACTTTTTACATAATCATATTTAGACGTATCATTTACTCTAAGTATAATAAATATGGGAGGTCTATTATTTTACCAGCTGTACCTACGTTATGAATATTGTATATTTACGGATTGGAGAAACAAGATTATTATGAAAGCCAATAACACTCAATGTTCTCTTAATAAAATGTCAGATTTAGGAAACTTTGGTTTAATGATACGTTTGAGTTAAGCCCAGTTGATTAATCGCAGTAGCCAGATATGAGATTCGGAATTAAAGAAATTATATGTAATAGGCAATACGTATGTGTGCGTTGGCCCACTGATCGGCCCAAGCTTAGAATTTTAATAGAGTTTGTATTAGAACAAAATAAAAATGTCGTAACAAAATCAGTAAATAAAGAGTACCACACGAATCTTACTTTCCCACTAATATTATAAAGGCGAAAGTTTGGATATGAGTTTGTACGGATGTTTGTTTCTCAATCACGCAAAATCTACTGGATGAATTTAATCAAATTTGGTATACGGGTAGAAAAATACGGATAAGTACCTACATACCGACAAGTGTATAAGTATATGCCACAAATTAAAACACTTTTACTCATTGCTACTCGTATATGCAGAATACCTGGTGGATTACTTGTTTCAATAGAAACAAGAATTGAAATAGAATCATATTGTATTTGTAGTCGAGTTATAGTGAATCACAGGTTTTAATAAATTGTGTGCAATTGTAAAATCTAACTTACGTCGGAATCATATTCTTTTTGATTCTAAGCTCGGTGGTAGAGCGCACGCTGTCGTACGGGAGCGCTATCGGCCGCCCATCGCATCGCGGCGGCGGGTATTGATTTACGACAACCCATCTCACAACATTTCCAAGTTTACGTAAACTAAAAATCTTATTTACTTACTAATCAGTTTCTGTCGTAGATTCGGTCATCATCACCTACTCACGAATTGATTTAAGTACCTACTCAGACAAAATTTCGCTTTAAATATTTCTATGATTAGATTATCGATACCTGATCTACTTCGTTTTCTGATGGCCAAGGAGCAGACAATCAAGAAAATCTGACTAACCCGTAATAAAAGTATAATATAGCATTTACTTATGCAATAAGTAGCATATAGACTGTATGATGTTCAAAGTGACATGATAATAGTGTCATTCTACCAACATCATAAATCTCGGCAATGAGATGATACCGGTCTGTCACAAAAGCAAAAATCACCCAGGAAGTGTTTAAATCGGAATCATAATTCATTAGTGGGTCATTGAGCGCGGACCCAGCCGACCATTACCAGGGATGACTGCGCGCGTGCCAAGGATATATAACCACCCTTATAATAAGACCTGCCCTGCCCCCCGCTACTTCAAGACAAGAAGCCCCCTCGAGGGACCCATACCACACTATCGGAGCTCACGCCAAAATGGCAGAGCCACGTACGCCGTCGCCTTTAAATAGGAAACGACACGTTTATCCAATTAGAAATTCACCATATCTTTGTGATAGTTGAAGAGGAAATTTGAGCAATCAACTTCCAGAGCGCCTCGGCATTCCTATCACTGTTTATTCAATTGAGCTCGTAATGAAGTTATGTTAGAATGAACGAACAGCATGAAATAAGCGTTCCAAATTTAGAGCGGGTGGTTATTTGATTGCCGAATTACTTGAACCATTAAGTTATTAGATTTAGTGTTATCAACGCGGCTAAATTTCAAATTATGTCCATAATAAATAAGTTCTTAACTTGAAATTTAGGGTTTAATTTCGCTATCGGCACATAGTTGCGATTGGATACGGTGTTGTGATGAAACATTTTCTATTGTTCCCAATTTTATTCTATCTGTTTTTTTTTTTTTTTTGGCAACAAATATTTTTATTTATTTTTTTAGTTGTGTTTGTTGTCGGTAGATAAACATATCTATACTTGACTTTTCTATTCAGTAGTTTGCAATCAATATAATTTTATTAAATTAAATTAAAATTCATTTATTTCAGATCAAGATCCGCACATTGAAATAATACATTAAATTATATTAAATTTAAAGTATTATCTTATAAAAAAGTTATATCGATCCCACAAAAATTTGAATAATATAGAGGAAACATTAAATATCTAATTATAAAATACAGTTATACTTTATTCACTCTTCTACTAGCTTATACTTTTATTCAAAAATGATTATTGTTATAAAATCATATCTGTAATAAAATACTCGTAATAAGGTATGACCTTAATCTAGAGCACACTGTTCGGCATGAAACATAGCCAGTACTCTAAATAACCGACAAAATATGTACAGTCACTCCACAATAGTGAACTAGGAACAACCTGTTATTACAAGGTGTTGAACCTGGTTTTCTGATTTATTGTTGTATTACATTAGCAATGATCAATGTTGTTGCGAACTGTCCCTTTATTTTACGCACATTGTCAGCATTTAATATCTAATGCGCCAAGTTTATTGTCGTTTCATTACAAATTAAACTCACTCCGAATTGATAAGACAATTACAGGAAAATATATCAGGGTTATAGTTTAAATGAGTAAAAATTAATTACAATATTTTCTATGATAAAAAAACTAACGCTGTCGTCGTTAATCTCATCTAAATCACCCATGTCACGTCATCAAACCTAAATCTATTATGACTGTAGTAAAACTAGGGCTAAACTTGTGGGTAAGCTTGCTGCATCATAGTCCTCATCTCTGTCCTCGGGCAAGATTGTGGTCGAAAGCAAACCCATCATAATTTAAAAAAAAACTTGATGTATCGCTTACTCTAGCATTCGTCATCGTTTTAGAAGTTTATTCGAGAGTCAGTAGTAGTGCCACAGCTGAAGGAGGAAGTGTCTTCTCGGACACGTTAAGTGTCGTTAGGAGCAGGCAAGTGCCGTCGTGTGCCGCGCGCGTGGCTCCTCGCCGATTGATACGCCGAGTTAGCCGACCCCGCTCGCCACAATGACCTCATTCATTCATAAATCGTCATTAAACGTCTTCCGAGGCTAAGGGTCTACAGCTGACTATAAATTTTAACTCATATCAAGTAATTTATGACCGGTGACAGTCAAGCCCCCGATGAAGTTAGGTGGAAGTTAATA
The DNA here is from genome assembly GCA_018467065.1 of Ephestia elutella. Taxonomy (NCBI): domain Eukaryota; kingdom Metazoa; phylum Arthropoda; class Insecta; order Lepidoptera; family Pyralidae; genus Ephestia; species Ephestia elutella. Next base: position 9,533,285 of record CM031586.1, read on the forward strand.
CCTACTTATAGAAATTTCTTTCTTTTTCTACTTATGAAATTTTACGCTTCATTTTAGTAGATGATGGACGGTGTTGATTAATGAAGTTCTCCTATAACTAATAGAAAATTCTCTCGTCTGAACTCTTCTTGATTCAAAAAAATCTCACGAAGTAGATTTTTCTAATTGTTTATAAACAATGAATTTTACATCTTGAAATCATTAAAATTATAAAACGCACAGGGCGCAGGGTCACGGACATACAGAAACCAGAGCAGCGCATGCCCTAGCTCCATCAAGAAGTAGTTACTCCAAATTAATATATCCTGGCTCGCGCCGAGATTCCTAATATTATATTTAGACGTGACACGCGCTCGTTTGTATCAATTGGTCCCGTCTGCCCCTGATATACGGCCGACGCTACTTTAGAACAATGATGGCACAATTGCGCGATTACGCGGTTTACCTCCCCCCTCCCGCGACCCGCGTGACTCCTGACTCCTAATTGACAAATTAGCCTGCACTGATATGCTCGCATACACAATCGACTACGCAATCACAGAACGTTGAACACTCCTGGAAATGGTCTAGACTGAGAATTAAATAAAATTCCAGAAACGATTTGCTCAACGAGCAAAGTACCTATTGAGAATTATCTTGATCTACAAGTAAGATTTATTATTTCAACTTGCAGGAACCGTCAAAGTAATAGGAGACAGCTGGATAAATGGTCAGACGAATGATTCTCGCATCGGGGACAAGCGATTACATTGCTCATTAATAACTTCTTGTGCGGCGCCGCTAGCTTCACTACTACAAATCAGTCTAATGAGCAGATCCCATGAAAGCCTTTTAATTTCCCATTTGGTGCGGCCACCTCCGATACCGTCTGACTGTTATTAATATAGGGCCGGTGGCCGGTCGCCGGGTGTGCAGCTCCCGACTCCCGACCGCTCGATTACGTCCACTGCGAGGTATCACGGACGCTCTCGAGTTATCTCTCGCTATTAATTACGCCAGATATGCACCGGACAAGTTTTAATGCAACCGCTTCATTTGTTGCTGCAGTGAGAGTACCATATCGAAGACGTTATAGGTGTGATAACTTTGAAGCGGCGACAGCGCCCGCTGGACGCGGAACCAGACAGATTACGTTCAGACATATTTCTCATTTAGTGATCTGACAATTCCAGCTGTGACTGATAGCTTCCCGGCTCGCGGAAAATGCGATTCCTCAACATAACGCCGATAGTCATCTAGAGTTAAATCGGTTAGACGTTTTGCAAGCGGCGGGCAGACGGCTGACGCAATTATGGTTTCTATTCAAAAGAAGTCAGAATCAGATCGGTGGCGGCCGCAGGCACTGCCAGCAAGTGGCTAATAACACCCCGCTAAGAAAATTGACGGCTGTTACAAATCGAACGGTATCGTGCGCTATTTATCACTATTTATTTCATTTTATTTTAGACTTCACGGGTGCAAGCAATAACTTTTATCTTTCACAAGTTTCGTAAATTATTGAAAAGGACTTACGATCCAGCTTTGCTCTACTACGATTACTCACAGACAGGGCTCAGTCAAAACTACGGGTACTTTTTGAAATTATACTGAAATCAAGTGTCTAAAATTCGATTAACTACCTATCAGTTAAATTTATATTTCTTAAAATTGCCTGCGATGAGCACCTGACCGTTATTCTGACATCATAACTCACGTAGTCACTTGTTGTCCAGAACCAGTCGGCTAAAAATAATTGTTTCAGATCAACGCCCTATGGAGGCTTTAACAACAGCGAGAAACTTGCTTGATGTTATTTTCATTACGTATTATTTTGTCACAACAAATAACATTCCTAATATTACAAAGTAATTCAAATCCTATTAACGATTTTCATGTCGAAAATAATACATCGTCTTATTTCTATTTTCTGTAAATATTCATCAAGGAAAGATCGAACACAAATAGTAAGAAACGACCGTTATTATTTTAAAAATACAGGAAAAATACATTTGTTAGACAAATATTTCTGTTTAGTTCACAATTTGGTATAGCTTGTTAGTAGGCTACTCTATTGTTATTGTATAAACTGCACTAACGTAATAAAGCAGAAGACTTTGTATGTTTGCTACCGATCCGATTAGACAAATTCTTCCTGTGCATGTTAGCCACATTCATGGGAGACTAACCAGAATCCCGAAATTCCCACAGGAGCGAAGCTGCGTGGTACAGCTAGTACATATTATATAAGTACATGCAATGCTATATATATATACACTGCAATAAATTAAACTGATTTCAATAACTAGTCCCAATCTGTTTCAAGTCGAACAACACAATGAGCGCATAGCAGGTAAGTACTTATCGCACGAGAAATGATTTACAACTGACTTGGATCTATATCTCCGATCGAACTGTAAACAAAACCTTCGACTAAAGTAGGTGACTTAATTATTCCTTCGTCATTGGAGAACTAAAGTCAAACAGTATACAATTTATTGACAGCTGATATCTCCTAAGTGTTAACTTTGCATTTAATAAAACTTCTAATAGTTTAACAGGAAAACAAAAATTCTATCCAATTATTTTTAACGACAATTTTTTTTTCTGTATTTCATTATTGTGTATTCATTTCACTAAAATATAACATTTTATTCTTTACTTATATTTACCCGGGGTTAATTCAACATAATAATGAGGCTGTCGTATTTTTATACTTCATTTGTTTACTGTAGTACACAATTACGTCATTGCTTTTGTACTGAGTTATTTTTGATTTATGGGACTAGCCGACTTAATAAAGCATAGTACACGATTAATGTTCTCTAGTAACTTAATCATCTATCAATTTATATCTACCAGATCATCATCGATTGTCCAAATACTGCTCCTATCAGAAAGCAACTTCAAACAATGTAAAATAAAAATAGATACACTTTAATTTCCGAAAATTGCTCGATTTTGATTAGTAGATATTATATTGCATTATGAACGCCTCGCGTTTGACGAAGTTTGTAAATTATTTTTTTATAAATTGGGCCACAGTGTGGTCATGTCAAAACGAGACCTCAAACGTACAAGATTTCTTGTTACACGTATTTGTAGGTGATTACATCTCGCATTCAACAGTTATCTGACGGCTGATGACGTCCGACATTGAAACCGGAGACCGCCGGTGCATCCACTGCATCGACTGCAATAACTCAACACGATAACGCAGCGTCCAAGCAACTGTTAACGACAAATAACAAAGATAAGCTAACGGCCACCTAAACGACCCAATCTAACATTCGATAATATTTAATAATTATTTACATTCATTTATCAGATGGGAGAGACGCGTGCGCCGGCCACTGACAACATCTCGTCGAGCTATCGATGTCGGATTTTTGTGTTATAAAAATGTTATATTAATAGCGTCTAAAATTATTTTCTTTGGGAGGTTTCCGTGGATTTATTATAAAACAATTACTTAAATTATGATACATGTGTGCCTGCCTAATAAATCATTACGCACAGGAGGCGATACAAGAACGACAACAGAACAGTATATTATAATACTAAAACTAATGTGATCGTAAATAAATTGTTTTCCTCGCTATCACATCAATGTGACAGAGCAGTGAGTCGGTTAGTCAGTCGTGAAATTAACTTTATAACAATCTTTCTACAGAATAACTGTACGATAAAACATTATTATATTATGAGGTAAAATTATTTAGTTAATACTACAAAGAAATGGCTTAAATACTCTTTAAAAATGAGACCAGACAACAAAGATATCTAACAACGGGAAACTCGGATCAGTACATACTTATCATACTTACGTATTTTTATTTTAAACTTTGCAGTAACATGAATATATAATCAAATTTAGTTGTTTTAGACTAGCTTAAGTTACCTAGTTCCTGCTCGTGAGTGGAATGCTATATCTTTGCAATATGAGCAACTAAAATATATCAGTTGCACGCAATATAGGCCGCAGGCTGCGCTCGCCAACAAATAAAGCTATCGTTAAGTTATTGACTTCTGCACCACCTCGCCTTATCCGGCAGCATAAAAAATAGAGTATTGTAAAGAGCCCTAATGGGATTTGTGACATACTACTATTCCAAATTATCACATAATATAAATTTAGCTGGTGTTTAAAATTATCTATATATATAGATATATATTAGTAATATACATGTTCCAGGTATATTACAGAGAAATCAACTTTAATTTGTACATGTTTGTTCATTAATCATAACCTATAATCATAATCAACAAAGGAACAAATTTCTCAGTAATGTTTGATTATTAACGGCCATTGTTTATTCAGCGACTGTCCTACATACAAGACACATATATAGGTATACCACCAGTACACTGCGTTGGAGTAGGTATATTAGGCAATATGAAACTTAATATTCCATCTATGATGACCTTGTCAAGACATGGCCATTTGTAGCAACCGTTAAATTCGATCAGTTAACGGCTAATGCTTCGACAGCTAATGCTTTCCCATCCAAGGCAGTTTCTGTAATCTTGTATAGCTTGATTCGTTAATTTGTCGCATGTTTTGTATAAATTGGATTGATAAAGATTACTCCAAAAGCTTCATTCGATATTATTAATACAGCGTATAATAAAATGTTGATGAAGCATTTTAATTCAAATTACCTAACCTTAAATTAAAACTAGAAATTGTTTCATGAAATTTATATGTATACCGATTTTGGAAACTTCCGTATATTTTAGACATTTGATGTGTTTTTGATAAACATTTTGATGGTCTCATGAGCTCATTGAATATGAATTTGACTAGCGCTCGTATATTATTGTAATTTTGGTGTAAACATTCCTCAGATAGGTACTTACTAAGATCTAAATACCGTTTATCATTACTCAAGTAAACTACTTCAATCTACTTCAATCCCCATTTTGCTCAATGGTTGCCTGCGAGCAATAATAAAGTAAGTTATTTCCATTGGGAAGCGACGAGTATATAGCGGTCACCACTCAGCTTGCTCTCTCTTAATGTCATAAATAACTTTGTCAATCTGCTAACTTAATAGCATTTTAAACATTAATGAATTAAATACTACTATACTAATACTACCTATAAATAAATACTATATATTAAAAATCTAACTCTAAATTTGGTGTCGTTGGCAAGGTGCCCATCACACAGGCAGCATTCCCGCGCTGAATAGCAATAGCTAATCGCTGCGCGAGAAAGCTGCCCGCACGAGGGTCACCTGTTGCCTCCCTCAGGCGTTTACTGAGCTCCCTGTGGAGCCCCCGTGCGCCACTGCCCCATGAGCCTAGAGTCTCGACGCCAAAAGCCACAAACTGGTATTGTGCGCCGAGACAACTATATTTGTTGGTCTTTAAGCGTTCTCGGGCATCTGCCGCCGCCCCGGCCTGTCTGCTTGTTGCGGGGAGGTAGGACGCAGCCAGGGTATCTGCGCAAGTGGCATCCCAGACTAGCGCTCTACCCATATTCCATGGGATTAAAGACATCCCATCGGGGCGCTTACCATCGTCCCGTGCAATCCGGGGCTCGAGAGCTACGGGGACTTTGGCACTGACGAGCGCCCTTCTGAGGATGTCATTCAGGGCAGCATGACGGGACTGACGGCCGGCGCCCGAGGAACAGGCGAGTCCGTGGTGACCAAGACCATCAACGGCAGCACCACAGGAAGCACAGTTGTGACTTACGCATACATCAGTTCCGAGTCGGAGACAAACAGCTATGCGTAGTGTTAATGGGTCTATGAAGGTTCCGAGTGCAGGCGAGGGGTAGGCATGGAGCCAATGACCAGACTCTGGCCTGGATACAGCCAAAAGTCTTGCCCGCTCCCTCCCTGAGGTAGAATTTAGAATTGATTGAAACGAATTATTTGATGAAATGGTGTCCCAGGCTCTTTGTTTATACAATTTGGATGGTAAATTTTGACCCGGTCCAGCTAACCAAGCATTCGAGGCCTCATCCAAGCATGCAATCTCGCAGTTTGTTACCGAAGTGGTATTAAGTATTTTACCTGCGAGATTGGAAGTGCTATGAATTGAGGACAGGAATGCTGGTAAAGCTACACTTGAAATTTTGCGGGTTCCCAAGCCACCAAGCCTTATAGGCAAAGAAGCTTGAGCCCATGCCTGCTCGCTTAAGTGAATGTTTAAAATAGCTTCAATTTGGGATTTCAGAAGTAAGTCAATAGGTTGCAACAGATCAGGGAATTTCCAGATAGGACAGCAGCGAAGCAGGTAGGTGAATTTTGGCATTATTAAACAAAATTTTAAAATAAATAAAGCTGAATGACTACTAATTTTAACAAGGCGGTCCGAATAGTCGCTAAATTTTGAAAATGAATTTCTTAGGAGGGAAGGTATGGCATCTTCAAAGATTGGTGAACCCAGTAGATGAAAACTCTCTTTTGTTATAATTTTTAAATTTGGGGCGATGATGTTAAAATTCTGAATAATTTTTGATGCCAAAGTATTATCATTTCTGTTAATGAATAATTCACATTTATTTAAATTTAAATCTAAACCAATTTCTTGAAATTTGTTTATTATTTGTGTTAAATCGTTCAGAACGGTTTTTGAGTCTCCACCTAGTGTTCCATCGTCGAGATACCATACATTTAATTTGGAATTTAGACTATGAATTATGGAATTGATAGCCAAACTAAAAATTGCTGGACCGAGGGGATCACCCTGCTGACAACCTACTGCCGAAAGAATTTCATTATTTTTATGCATCAATTTCGATGGACTATGATAACACTGAATCATAAAATTGTAAATTTCGGGTATGTGATACTTTATTTCATTCAGCAGGGTGTCTCTGTTGACCGAATTAAAAGCATTTTTCACGTCTAATTTTAAAATAACTTCGCACAGGTTGCTCTGGGCAAACGTGCGCACGGCGTGTACTGCTGCCTCACACCCGCCACGTGTGCCAAAACCAACCTGTACGGGTTCAAACAGGTCTTGAAGTTTTTGGCGGGTAATACGCACACAAATTTTGGCTGCTAAACGTCGAAATGTTGTGCCTACAGCAATAGGACGCACGCCACCGTCCTTCTTTGTCAGGGCTATGAGGTTCGCCCCATAGAGAATCGGCGTCACGTCCTGGCAGACATCTCCACGCAGCATCAGGTTAACCAGCTTAGTTATACAAGAAATTAATTTTTGACCAGCCACTCCTGTGCCGTGACTGGTGAGATCTACCAGATGCTGCGGTGAAATCCCGTCCAAGCCGGACGCCGACCCTTTTGGGAAGGATGCGATGGCGGCTATGATGTCCTTGTCAGTGGCTTGCAGGCACGAGGAATTTTCTAATGGGGGATCTACAAAAAAGGGGGTAGAAGGGCCTGGGGGATGTTTGGATTGTAATGCAGCTGCAGTCTCCGGTGTGTCGGGGGCGAGGGAGTCATTGGAGAAAAGGAGTCGGGTCGCTCCTTTGAGGTCACCGTCATGAATTTTCTCCTCGGCCTTCCCAAGCAAATCGAAATGTTTTCTCTGAGTTGAATTTTTCCGAAAATTGCTACAATTTTGATCGAATGTTGGTGTTAAAATATTATTTTTGATTTTTTGGGTGAGCGAAACATTATTTTTTGTTTGGTCTGATACATGTAAAATTTTGAAAGCGAAAATTAAGACATTACGCCATGAGTCAATGCTGTTGGCACTCACGCAATTTGAAATTACTTCTGTGAGTGCCTCAGCCACGGCAGTTCTGGCCCCACGTGGGATGCGTTTAATAATTTGGTTTGATTGCTTGAGTTGCCCGAGGAGAGACTGTAATGGGATGGAATGATTTAATGGTGGTGATACAGAACTTGTGCTGATGGAAGGGGAAGAATGAATTCGTACCTGATGTGCACGGGACTGATGTATGTGTAAACCTCTTAGTGTTGTGAAAGTTCTAAGACAAACACAACACTGCATGAGGGTTTGATAAAGGTCCTGAAATTGCCTAATTCTAAAATTATTCTAAAACAGTATAAAATAATAAAAAAGACGTCACGATATAAAAAAATTCCACAGATATCTCATTATTTCTCATAGGTATTGCTGTTCATCATCATGATATTATGTACTATGTTCATCTTCTTTGTTTCTGCATAAACTAGAAATTGCATTAATGATATTACATATGTGACAGATTCCATCAATGATTTTTTCTCTCTGACGACTTAGAAAAAAATTGTCTTTTTAGATGTTCTTGATTTTTATTACATTCCCTTTGCTAGCACCGCACGAAGTCAAAAGCTGAACGAAATTCTTATTTTCTTCTATGTAATGCTGCAAACGTAATTTCGTAGGTCAGCCAAATTGAGTACCTATGAGGTTATTTTTCGTTCAAATCAACTCGGAAATTGGAAATTTTGGTATCAGTATATATATTCAGAAAAATGTCCTTAAATATTTAATTTGAAAAATACTTTTTCATGACCATATATTAAATATAGAAATTATTTATTTATTTTCGATTTTTTAATGTTTAAAATGTGTACATCATGTGAAAATTTATAATAAATATACCTTAGTCACTTAATAGCATAATTTATCCCTCACAGGACAACATAACGAGCAATGCCGATAATAAACCAGAAAAGCCATGAGGTGATAATAGCTGTCCGTAAATAATGATTCCTGATTACCGGCCGAGGTGTGGATCGGGCAGGTCGCTGTGGAAACTGCGCCATACCAGTACAGTCAATAGCCAACCTACCCAAATGTATTGCAATTTCGCCACTATTATCGCTTTATAACATAATAGAGGTCTATACAGTTCCACATGCAGTTGACTGTACTCGAACTGCGTTCGATAATCATGCTCGTATAATTGATTGTCTTCCGCATGTCGCTTGCTTAGGCAAAATCTGACCTCAACTCAAGTAAGGTACTCTCTATTACTGTTTTCCATAGGCTCTATCTCTCAGGGACATCGGAAAAATTTCCTGTAGGGTACGACGAGGTACAACGCTACTAAAAAAAAACCTCATTGTCCTCGAATGAGCACACTATTTTCCAAACCTAATACTAAATTTCCAATATTATGATAGGCCTCATAGTACAACACAAAAAAAATATTAATAACGTGTAAATTTGACATTGGTGAATAACAGTGAAATATTAGTAGTCGAGGACGACGACGAACGCAATTTATATCGGTGTACCACAGTGGTGGATAGACGATAGGGGACACCGAGAGTAGACTTTCGATAATCGTGCTTTTGCATATAATTGATTGTCTTCCTGTTTGCATGTCTTGGGCAAAATCTGACCCCGACTCATGTACTCAGAATGCAATCTAGCCTAATTAACGCAGCTTGGACATGGCGCATTGAGGATGTACCGATTAGAACCGAGCTCCCGTTAAGGAGAAACAATCACATCTCCAACAACGGATAAACCAGATTAGCTACGAGAGAGTCTGTTCCATTTAAACGAGAACATTATTGCCGGTCCACAATGCCATTGTTAGTTGCAAATTAAAGTTTCTGATATTGGTATGGATTATGCAGATGTAGGGAAGTACAAATATTAAGTCAAGTAATAACATTTTACTTGAGTTTGTAAGGCAAATATGAAGCCTAATAAATGTAAGTGGCCTGTAACCTGGTCCGTTACTGGCATGCATTGCTATGTCAAAGTAGGAGTTCGAAGTGGCTGGGGGCCGGCAGCGGCAACATCGCTCTACACGGCTGTGTCGATGTGTTGCCCGATAGCCCTCCACAAGCTGCACCATTTATTCATGGTGCAATAAATTCAAATTACCGGATTAACAATAGTACGGATACCATCTCCGCAGGCGATGTTTGCAGGCCGATACTGACGTTAGCTGCGTTTCACTGGGCACCGGCTTTACAAACACTAGTTCCCATGCATTTATGAATTTAACTATTTTCGTTAGTACCAATATTACTGTAATCTAGCTTTTAGTAGCAAATAATGAGGCTTGGGATCAAGGGTCCCACTCCAGTTATATTTTGCTTAGCTATCCTGTGGATTTATCTGGGTATGTTTAAAATTGAATTCAATTAAAGAAGGTTCATCATTTACAGAAAGAATTGGTAGGTATCGATAGACGGACAGTGTATGCGTGTCGCAAACGCAGGCACATGAGCGTTGTGGCGGTCAGCGCTCGGAGCCGGAGTGGCCGCGACGCGATAGAGCGCAGGCGCAATGAAATCCTACACCGCGACGAATCGAACGCTGTCCTGTCACGTTTGAAATTTCTGCAATATTTCGCCCTTTTCACGCAGATATCCTCGGCCCGTGTCTAAACCGCCGGACATGAAACACAATATCGCCGAGTGCACTCCATAATTTATACGCATCCAGAGCAAATGCACTGTAGATTATTAGCTCGTGTGTAATCTTAAATTATTGTTTATCGCAAAAGTTTCACGTCTCTGGAGTGAATTATGTTGTTTATTTTTAGAAAACCCTTACTCCGTTGATTTTATTTACTAAAAGTAATTATACAAGCAACTAATGCAATACTGTAATGTTGCGAGCTTTACGTGATTTAGTTGTTACCTAAATATATTTAAATGAATGCGAGCGATTAGCTGGGCCTGCGCTGGCGCATCATCAGTATCCGGAACGGGTTTAATGTGTTACTATGTTTTAATTGGGATCAGACGACAGCGAGTGACTTGGCGCCACAACTAGCGAACCGCGCCGTCTCATAAATCGTCATTGCGTAAATGTCGCCAACATTATCATCCAACTAGAGATGGGCATTTACCCGATAAATTTCCGAGACTCGGAAATTTATCCATTTATACCCATTTTTTCCCAGGAATTTTTAATTTATACCGGGTAAAAATTAAAATCAATTAAAATGTTTGTAATTACGATATTTTATAATATATCGTTAAGATTTATTATGAAATAAAGTGTTTAAGCACATATTTAGTTTTTAATTAAGTACTGTGTAAAAAAGTACTTATAAAGTGTACAATTTACGTTTTGGTTACAAAACTGACAAGATATAGGTATCTTTATTCTGACTCATTCGCAGCCAACTGGTTTCAGACAATAAATGTTATGCCGGGGCGACGAACAAGTTTGCCAAATGCCGGAATTCTATTGAACGGCTAGGCGATCATCGAATCGTAAGGCCCGTTGTACACGAATGTCAGCCAACTTAATTACTAACTCCCTCAAAAACACGCTTGCATAAAATTTTCTCAATAGAAAAATATTGCGAAGTTACCTCCAAATCCTATAACTAATATTATAAATGTGAAAATGAGTTTGTTTGTTACCTCTTCACGCTTTATCTACTCAACCAATCTTCCTATTTCACATACACACTAATATTGTGCTCCCAAAACCATTCTATTCTAACTAATATTATAAATGTGAAAGTCAGTTTGTTTGTTTGTTTGTTTGTTGGTTTGTTTATTTGTTTGTTTGTTTGTTACCTCTTCACGCTTCATCTACTAAACCAATCTTCTTGAAATTTCGCATACACATAGTTAGAAGTACTGAGAAGGACATAGGATACATTTAATCCCGGGAAAAAGCACTGTTACCGTGGGAAATTCACGCGGGCGAAGCCGCGGGCAAAAGTTAGTCTATAATACAATTGAAGATATTTTGATTTTTTGTTAATTCTACTTTAAACAGCCACATACTGAATAAGTATCATTATTTTCAAAATATTATTTGAATACATTGATTTTAAATCTATTGTTTTTGTTTTTTTTAATATTTGAACCGAAAAAAACTAGTTATTTATCTTCCTTATAATCAAAACACACCTAATAATTATACTTTAATTATTATTTTATCAGTATTAAAGAAAATAAGGATAATTTACTTTCATTTTAATTTCTTCCCGGTATAAATAAAAAATATCGGGTATAAATGGGTATAAATTAATTTTTACCCATTCTACCCATTCTTTCCCATTTTTACCTTCCCGAAATTTATCCAAGCGCCCATCTCTACATCCAACTGAAGTTTTACAATTAACGCACATAAAATGACCGTCGAAAATGTTAATATTGACGAATAAAATTGTCACACGTCAAGGAAAATACCAAGTCTACGTTTCGCTTGCGCTTTAACCTATCTACGAGTGCTACGAGACTGTCTACGACGACTGATGTGAGTGATATTATTTACTTAGCCATCTATCAAGCCAACTTCAACTTTTTATTTGTTTATTTTTTAACTATTTTTTTTTATTACTTAATTGTGTGTGTTAGTATCTTTACTTTTTCACATTTCTTTATAAAAAAATGCAATTTCTATGGATAGAACTAGTTGAGCTCATATCAGTTAAACTCATTTCACTCAACTACTCTATATGATAATATTATTAATTGGTATGAAAAAATCTGTAGTATACATTTTAAAGTGACTATTAGATGTAATAAATATTTTACACTCAAAAGTTTCGACTAATGGCAGCGGTCCAAGAGCAAAAAATATACTTTACTCAAAAATGCATGTAATGTGGTCATTATTTTGATAACCTTGTTTGAGCAAAGTCGACTTTGCCGTTCTGTTTTCAAATAGCGGCCGACAAAGTTTTGCTGGCCGCCCTAACAGGCCGGCAAAACATTGCCGGCCGCTATTTTGACGTTTCAACATTTTAAAAATCGAATGCAAAAAGATTTTATTTAAAACACAGCTGTTTGTATTTTATAGAGATAGATTATTCCATATTTGGCTGTATAGTTCCAACTACCATTGCTTAAACAAAAGCGCGTAAAAAAACAAAGAAGTAACAAAAGCGCGATTCAGCGAAAAATTTTTGTTTTTATTTAGTGACTTATTGGCTAAAAATGAGCTCTCAAAGCGAAAATTATTTCGATTCAATGTGTTTAACACCGCCAGACATTAAAGATGAAGTTAAATTAGTGATTGAAAATTGTATACCGCGAAACTCAAAGGAAAAATATAAGCTTGTATATGAAAAATTTGTGCATCAATCCGGGAAAGTCAGTGTTGAATTTTAGTAACTGTACTTTTCATAATTGACATTTTAATTAAATTTCTAATTAATCAATATATTTTTATTTAAATTACTTGCTGGTTTTATTTAGATTTGGTACTTGCATTTTTGAGTAAAGCACTATACAAGCCTTGGCCCACAATGACTGCTTCGCTGGTCACGCTATGATTGCCTCGAGCTAGCCTAGCTACGCTCTAGGCCTTCCAGCTTGGCCATCGTAGCAGCCCTTGCTGTCCTCGCTGTGTCGGCCTGGAGCTGCGCTACGCTGCGCTCTCAGCCATCATCAGCGCGACCAGCAAAGTATTCATTATAGGCCGCGGCAGTAATGTACTATATTTAAAATGAAAAGTATTGTTTCTTTTCTACGAGAGATAATTTAAAAATGTTAGCTAAACTAGTTCCCTGCTACTTCGAAACTTTAGTCGAATGACATTTTTTTGGGAAGTTTGCTGTAGTTTGCTGTTTTTGTCAATACTGAGCGAACGAAGTGTGATACTCTCTTTAAAAAAATGTTTATTGAGTCAAAGGTAACAAGCCGCAAGCGCGTTGTATAAATGTCAAACTCCAAATTATTTTTATCTTTATCACTCTCAGTGGAAATATGTAATTCAACATTTTATTTTCCGTGATAATAATTTGCGTGTGCATTTAGATCCGAACGCGGCGTGTGAATACTTTTGTCGGTTGATGGCGAGTGCAGCGGTGGTCGTCGCTCGAAGCGATTTATGTGCCGGCCACGATAATGGCCGTATTAATGGAAATTGACACCGATCCCGACGCGCCTCGCTCATGGGATCCGACTGTTCCCGTTATCTCCAAGCCTCGTCCCCCACAGGTAACATAGGGAAACTCCAGTAGAGGACAACGCTACAAAATTTGTTCATTATCCACGAGTGGGACCTTCGCTAGAATTTTCCCATTCCGCCAGTAATGCTCAGAAGTTTCATAGCAGACAATGCTGTGCTACTATTTTCGACACCTAAAGAACTAGTTGTACAACCAGCTATTTACGACACATTATGTTTTAAGGATTATGTTCTGTAGGTTATGTTTTAAGGGAAGTAAAACATAAATAAATCACTAAGAATCATATTATTATGAATTGTTTTACTTTAGTGACTTTGGGTCCCACTGGATAACGACAATTTTTTGTAGCGTTGTCCCCCACAGATACTGGGAGCAGTGTCTGGGGGACAATGGGAATAGACGAAAGGTCCAGAGACCTCACCGTTCACGCCGCTTAAGGAAATATAATATTAACGCACCAATCATGATGTAATAATCTTGTCTTCAGACGTTGAAACGACCTGTCTTTGCCACGATTACAACGCTTACCAACAATATTAATTCTTCGAACGCGAGGGATCTCGATTACATATTTATAAGTTTCTGTGATCAGTGTCAATCATATTACTTTACAGGTTTCAAGTCGTTTTTTCCTCATATACTATCAATTCATCATATTTTATATGAAGGTTATATTCATCTAGTAATTTCATTAAATTAATTGAGTCATAAAATAGTGTGTAGTGACTCATACTTACTGGTACTTAATATCTCGAAGCATTATTTGTCTTGAGGTCTAGCAACTCATCTTACAAAGACACCGCTGGCTTTCTCTACAAAACTATCCACTGTTATTTCTATTACAGGGATCATTACCTCAATGTGAGTTACGGCACCATCATGAGCTCCGACGGATAGTTCGACTGTCTCCCTAGCATTATTTATCGACGTATAATGGCTTCTAATGGGAGGCTATTGAATCTGCCACCTGGATCTCTTTTATTTTGCGCGAGGCCATCGGGGCGGGCGCGGCTCGCGATGCATCGTGCGACGCATGTGAATATTCACATCGCGAACTCTCGATATGTACGACTTGTGATTTAATTGATACCACGGCTTGCATCGCAGACGACCACATGTATGGACAAAACGTAATTGCTCGTTAAGCCTCGAACCCCGATTGTTTCTTGATTGTGAAAATAAAAGAAAGCATTGCGCGCTGTGAGAATTTTAAAAGACGCTTGACAAACGATACAGACCGGCCGTTGTGTTATTATTTCGCAAATTAATGCAACGTATATCACAATACACTGTGCATAAACATAAGGTGCTCAACTAAGTTTAAAAACAAAGAATTACATTCGCACAATCATGCGATGAGTTGCACGTCTACGTCAACCACAGCAAATGATGATATCAACTAAGGCGAGCAACAAATAAGTACATATTCGAATTTATTTAGACCTTTCGTCGATAACACGGGGCCGTCGATTTCTTTTATTTGTGCGACACGACGGACGCAAGTGCAATTTATTGATACTGTGCTCGATAACCAGTAGGTGCGTCCCACGCGACGACGCAATGATCGCGAGCACGCGCCACTTCAGCAACATCGACCCTTCGGAAGGAAACCCTAAGGACAATGCAGGCTAAATATGCTGCATAAATAGAGTAGGCTGTTGTGTCATAAAATGCAGTCAAGCTGTGAAGACAGTCGCGTTGCTATAAAATACAAATGTCATCGCTGCTTGGACCAAACCCAGTCTTATAATCCTAGCTTCGATCAATTTGCATTATTTAATGTCTTCGAGTGAATTTTGCAATTTGACAACCATAAATGTGTTGTGATCATGTTCAGAATATTACAAAACCCTCGATTTATAAATATTGAGTTGATGCGTAAATATTTACCGAGTGCAGGTAATCGAATACATAAGGTGTCTATTAAATGTCACCAATCTGTGGGAAAGTTCGTTTTTACAAGTTTTATTAACGCTTTGAAATTAACATCGATATTATCGTTTATATTATGAGGATATGATTTTATAACAAACTGTTTACACATATTATTAAATTCTCATAATCAAAATTGTATAAATTATATTTTATGTGTTTTAAAATCGATATTGGATACAGATATGAAAAACAAATAAGAGTGGAATGTCTAGAACACTTAATAACATAAAAACATAGATACGTAATGGACATCGCCTACAGAGAGGCGACACTTTAAAAGACACCTTAGAATATTATTAACATCTATTTTAACTTGATCGTCGCAATGTGTACGTACCTTACCCATAAGTTCACGCGTGCATATGCACACCACACCACGACCACACATTATACAAATTTAAAGACACAGGTTAAGTAATAAAATGTATTTTACAACTATCATTGAATTTTTAAATTCAAAATTTCAAATTATCTCTGTCTTAAGTCATGAATAAGTTATTTTTATCCGACGGACCGGACGACGACGTAACGAAGAAGGTGTTTAGAAAAACAAAAGATTTTTTTGCATATACAGAAAAGTCTCATTTCAACAACTCGAGAACCTACGGTTTTTAGCAAAAACATATCCATTGATGATTGATTGATTTCATTTTTTGCATGGAGATCGTTGAAGAGATGACACGCTACTTTTTGCCGCGGGTAGAGCCGCATGCAACAGCTAGTAGAAGAATCGAGTAACTTCTTTTGTTCGCTTATCCTTAGGTTAGGTTTTTCTTTATAAAGCAATATAATTATACAATACTACTCATATAATTAGAATAAAACTAACGTGAGAAATAGACATTACACGGGAGCATCCATATACTTATATACTTCTACTTATATATGGTCATTATAAAAGTCAAGAATGCATTGTTATATATTCCATTAAAGCAAAATCTACGTTGTAAAATATCCTTTATGGTAAAGTCCAGGGACCGAGACAGCGAGATCCTCGGGCACAATTATAACGCGCCCGCGGGCCATGCGCGGTTCGTTACGCGGCGCAGGCGCAGCCTCGACCTGGCGCCGGCGTCGTCCCGGCCTGACCTGTGACTCCAATGACAAGGCAATAAAACATTCCACAGATATATATCATAACAATTCCCGTAACAAACACCACATTTCACGCAGAATACCATGCCAATTATAATTTACAATGTATATATCTTGTTTCATCGTTATTTTCTTATAACGAGCTAAAAAGCTTGTAAAATCCAGCACACAAAAGAAAGCAACCCACGAAAGATAGAAGTAGCAACCGAACTATTTGTCAGTAATTTTTAAACCCGATTAAATTAATTAATACGAGTACATTAAAAATCATTCAAAATATAGCGTTACGTTGATGGGCCGCTAACAAGCCGGGGTTATTATATCATAACACCAATTTTGGACTAATTGAAAAAGGAAAAGCGGAACCCAGTCACAAATTACCGACACTACATCAAGTGTTAAACGGCACTTATCGCCGCCGAAACAGCGAGAGATCACCGCCGATGAAAAATACACAATTTGAGGCCATAAATCAGTGTCATCGCCAGCCGCTCGGTAGCCCCTCAAATGTTTTATTTTATTATTTATTACTTGCCTATTATATACGGAGAATTTAATGGAAGCATTTAATATTAGGGTTATCTCTGAATCACTTCTGTGTGTTCATTGCAAGACAACAGAATTGTTTAAAATACAAGGGTGCGTTAGTACATAATATCTCGATGATACAAGGTCACATTTTGGTTACTTCGAACTTGAAGGTTTCTTGTTGCCACGCAATGATCGCTCACCTTGTTTATAAATGCGAATATTTTATTATCATTTGATATGAGATAAACTATAACAATGTATCTTTGTAAATTTGTGCAGTGCGTGTGCTTGATAAACTTTCTGTGAATGTCTTATGATAACAAACATATAAGCGTAGGTACCTAGGATGGTACCTAGTATCAACAGTGTATTTAACAACGTTTGAATACAAGTTCTACGAATATTATGCGTTGGTTCTAACCGGAAATAAGTCAGTATGCAATAATATAAACAATTTCTATATATCCTTGTAAGCAATGTTTGTCGCACATGTCGTTGGGTCCATTTGTATTCAAAACGCACACTGTAATAGGTGCCGCGGTGCGATCTATCGACAGTTTCGCAATTTATCTCGCACAAGAATCGAACCCCAACCTTGCCTTGCAATTGCAAGAGTTATTTTACATATTAGAGCGCGGGTAACTAAGAACTGTTAGCAAATTGTATAACTACTGGTAACTTTACGTTCTAGGTAGCTAAGTTTTTAATGAGATGCTAAAATATAAAAGTAATCATATAATTATGATAAATCATTTATTAGAAATGTTTATTAAAACGAAAAGCTTCCCCGTCCTAAAGCTCCCAAAATATCCAATAACTACAATGCGCATAAACAATTTCGATACAATGTTAATGAAATACTCTTCCTACGAACAAACTTCTACGAAACTATTTTTGTAGGCAGATGACGTCTTTACTTAGGTATTACAAAAAACAAGTTTCTCTTTTTATTATAACAATAACTATCACTCAATCTTGTGAAAAAATAAAGTTCTAACATCGCTTAAAACTCCATACATGTGCAGTGCAATGTGCATTTCACGCTCTCTAGATAAAGTTAGCTACTCTTAATAGCCTTCTATTTCCTGTTACCTTGCATGACACCAAATTGCTTCTGCAAACGGTAGGGAATTCAGATTGTTCTATTATTGTTCCTCGCGAATGTTTACACGGACTATTATCCCGAGAATAGATGTTCTCGTCGAATAAGGCCATCCTGGTATGCAGGTGCAAATTATTGCTTCGTCGATATTAACTTGAATAAAGTCGAATTAGCGCTAGTAGATTTATTACAATCATCATCTTATTGAGTCGAAATGGCAGAAATTATATTTGTTTTGATCAGTATTTGGAAACAATTTATTTATTACAATAGAGAGAGCAAAGCAAAGTTTTTTTGAACAAAACAAAAGACTCAATGAATTAACAATCCCTGTATGTTAACACTACATCATTTCTCATAAGAAATGGTAAATGTAAACCGCTGTAGCAATACCGCACAGACATAGAGTTACGAAAGCAGATAGAGACATGCGCTACCAAGGCAGAAATTAATATAAAAAATATAGTAATATACTTTGTTTAATATTACTTTACTACACTTATTAAGGTGTTGTTAATACGGCGGATTATAATGCGGTGAATAAATATTCATAACTATTAAAAAAATAATAATCTCAAGTTCTAGTAAATAACAAAGTTAAATCGTTTGGAAATCTCTTGGAAGGCGGCTGCGATCGCTAGATTGTGCAGTCATTCATCTAAATAATTTCAGTATAAAAATCAGACACAATTTGTATACATTCATTCTACCCGCCGAATATATTTATGATAGTTACTCTATGCGCATGGAGCATGTACCCGTCCAGGTAATTGATAGTCAGATTTGTGGGTACCAGCGTGACTGATCATAACCGCTCGTGTGGTTAATATCCGTTAATTAGCTAGCATAATTGAGAGACCGCGGGTTTACTGAATACGCTGCTGTGGAACGCTGCGGCGAGGTCGCCATGCAAATGTGGTTTGGTTAGGTTTATGTTGACCAAATATTGCTTGTTTGCACATGATTTATAGATAGGTACTTAACTTTATTAAAAAAGATGTAAAAACAAATACAGGTCGATGTTTAATTAATATTTAACTTAATCTCTTCTTATCTCCTCGCACAAGTGAATGAAGTCTCATAATTCTTTAAATATATCTATGAATGCAGTCTTTGTGATGAACTGAAAAATCTTTCCTATATTTTAACTAAAAATATACCCGTTGTAGCGCGTACTGAAATCCCCGTTGCTCGATGGTTGTACTCATTCCAAGACGATGAATGGACAGATTGAAAGAATTGTATAACTTAAATTACAACGATAAGTAACGTTTAATACTTATAAAATACTGGTCGCTTAACCCTGGTGTACACGGGTAGGGTAAGTATATGGTTGGTAAAACGGTAGAGTGAACTGTACATACCGTCCAAGGGAACAGAGTAGAGTAAAGTAGAGTCTCTACCAATACTGTTTGTTTACATTGGTATTAGTAAGAAAGCTACCATTTACTTCTACCCGGGTACACCAACTGTCACACATTTATGAACTTCCAAAAAAAACTAATTTATCCGCATGTTCAAAAAACGTCTCTGTACGCTCTTATTGCCACAAATCAGCCTTGCAAAATTATTCACCCGAGCTTGTTTGGTTGATGTCCTGCCAGAAAGTTCACCTAAATGTTGATTAAAATTGACCGAATTTAAATAATAGCAAAACAACTAATATAAATAAAATACAATATTGCTATACGGAATCTTCCATTGTTTTTTAAGCAGAAATTATAAAACAAAAACAAAGGTATATCCTACTTAATAACTTCTGAATATACAAGTTACTCGTATGACTGTTTTCTTATCGAGCATCTTTGGCATTTCATAAATTGTCGTTTATCTCTTGCTACTAAAGGTCACTGAATGTAACTAAAAAATAATTATAGCCTGTGTTTGTCAAATGCCTCCCACTTTTCCTTAATTTTCTTCGTAACAAAAAACATGAGTTGTTTTTCTTATACGTAGGCGTCACCGACTTATCAATGTTTCCATATAAGTACATAGAAGTGAGACTGTTTTTGTCAGATGTTTGATCAGATCGGCAATTGGTTATAGTTTTCGAGCGGTGACGCTAGAGGCGCGCGCCGCTGCCTTATAAGACCATCTTCCTATTCGCCCCCGCTAAAGTGAATAGTGACGGAACCTTTTGGTGGTTTTCCGATTATGATATTGAAGCATGACGCTTATTGAATGTCTGCTGTTTGAACTGCTAATTAATACGTATAATAAAACTGTAACTGGCCTGAATAGTCTCTGTAAAAAATATATATGAGGGGTCTTTATAGGGCCAATAGAAGTCAAAACCATTTTTTTTTCAATTTTAGTCTGTCTTTATAGTCTGTCTTGCTGTCTTCACGAAATTTGATGCAGTTTTCACAGATATATTGCTGATGATCTAACTTAAAATCTGGCGTTACCTTCTAATATTTTCTTATGGCTCCGAAGTGTAGGCGTTTTATAATTTAACACACTATGGTTCAACGAAAATGAGAAAAAAATCCCTTGAAACAGAAACAGGTGTCGCCATGAAACAACATTAACTTTGATTCTTGTGTGACCAAAATAATATTTTGTGCAGATGTGGAATGCGATCATAAGCATGCACGCTTGATGATAAACAATGCATATCCAAAAAACAGAATTACGACTTAGGTACATAACTTATCAATCTTATATGTATATACACTTAAGTACTCTCTTGTAGAATGTCTGTTATGTGCATAAAGAATTGGTATTAAATCTATGAGTAGTAAGCACAGAAATCTTAGAAAAATACCTTCTACAAATAAAGAATTCGGTTCAAATATAAATTACAAGGAAATGAATACGAAAGTAAGTAGCATTAATACTTCGTAGGCGGTCGTTGTTGTAAATATGTAATTAGGTTGTGACGTCACTGGCGCAACCAGCAGCCACAGACTTCGATTGACGTTAACGAGCCCTCAATGAAAATGTCAACCGTCTATGTTTGGACCGTGTCGATTTATTTATTATTTATCATCCCTTATCTAACTAGGATGTTATAAAACGAACAGACGTCATCGAGGGGCAGTGCGCTGACGAAATAGTCCGACTGCGTCACTCCTCCGAATAGCCCTCAATTGTCTGTGACATGGTGACATTATGGCGATGCGGCACTGCACCACAGCAACGTTATGTAAAGTCTACTTTAAATACCAGATTGTTAGCTAATCGCATCCTAAACAGAAGGAGTGCTATTGACTACACCGCCTCCAGCGAAAAAGGTCAACCTATTGTCACAGTCGGCCATTATGAAATTTGTAGGTAATATTTGCAATTGAAGTAATGTCGGCAGCTCAAATAAACTAGGGGCGTGACGTTACTGGACAAAGTTAGGAACTCGTCTACTCATGGATCATGAGACAAAATAAGGAAAAATAAGGAACTCCAAAATGTGGCAATATCGCCGGAGGAAGAAGTTGAGAACAACCCCACCCGACTTGCTCCGACGCATTACAAAAGAAATAACCTGGGTATAACCCCGGAAATCATCCATAATAATAAGTTATTTGTACTGTACAGCCGTTTCCAAGTATGAATGGGAAATGGTTACACCTTTAGGAAAGTACCTAAATATGTGTCATTCCACGGGAAAAGGTGGGTACCTTTTGTTCGTTGGCGCTTTTGTCGTTTAGAAAAAGAAACCATACGAGTTTACTTAGCTTATAATAAGCACAATGGCGTAAGTGCCAATGACCATAAGGTACCTTTTCTCGTGGATTTACACATATGATTGACCAAACCCAAAAATGTTAGACATCATCTATGTAAAAATACAAGTATAGTTTTTTAACCATCGTAAATACTTGTTGGTCGGACTGTACATTTTTGCAGGTATAGTTTAACCATCGCAAACACAGGTTGGTCGGACTCTACATTTATACACAAGTATAGTTTAACCATCGCAAATACAGGTTGGTCGGACTCTACATTTATACAGGTATAATTTAACCATCGCAAACACAGGTTGGTCGGACTCTACGTTAATATTGGTTTAGTTTAACCATCACAAAAATACAGGTTGGTCGGACTCTACATTTATACAGGTATAGTTTAACCATATCGTAAAAACCTCGGACTCTACATTAATACAGGTACAGTTTACCCATCGCAAATAAATATTGGTCAGTTTCTACATTCATACAGGTATAGTTTAACCATCGCAAATACAGGTTGGTCGGACTCTACATTTTATTAAAAAAGACTCCAACGCTCAAACCATTTCCTACTAATATTATAAATGCGAAAGTTATTACGTGTATGAGTGAGTATGTTTCTCCCTCAATCACAAATAAACCGCTTAGCGAATTTTGATAAAATTTGGTTTTGGATAGATGATATACCAGGAATACTACTGGCTGCTTTCTACCCTGAAATTCCTACGAGAGCGAAGCCCTGAGACGCAGCTAGTAACATATCAACAACATATCGAAGTTAACAAAGTTCTACGGATATCCGATTCATATTACCGCGAGTTTCCCAAGACGGCACCAATGTCAAAGTCGCCGTACTATGCAGATGGCGTATGGCGTAACACCAGCCTTTGGGCGCATACTAGACCGTGGGTGCCGGATATGCGTAGGTCGATTTATCCGTTCGTGTAATTTCGCATTTCCACGAGCCCTTAATTTTGTAATCTACTTATGTTGTGCAGCCCACATATTATATCACGATGATCTGACGTAAGAAAAACAAGCAGGCATTAAGCTGCACCTACACGAATTCTTCCTACGTCACACTGGTTAAGTAAATAAATTTAATAAAATAAATGGATCAAATCCTTTATTTGAACCACACACATCAGTGCCAACATGAATCGATCAGTAAATTATCCGTTAGTATCAGTGAGAAATGATATTTAATGTAGCATGCATTTTATATGACGCTGTCCGTCACATCAGCGCAGTGATGTTCAGTTGTTCAGTGACGTTACATTATACGGCATATTACGGCACTGATTTTATTTATTTTATAGGAAGACCAACAGCTACAATTTTAGTCAATGGAAAAGTTAGCAAAGAAATATGATATGGGCGAATAGGCCTTTAAAGCATGCGGTGAGCGGTGTATTCTAGTAGAGTATGACAAATAATTTATAATATTAATTTAATTTATTTAATTGTTTTTTTCACATAATTTTATTTTAAAGAAACCCATTTTGTTGGGGTTTAAAATTTAATATATTTCAATTGAAATTTAATCCGTCAATAAGTCCGCCTATTGCGCCTTTACAGTTGTTTTTGTGAAATAAAGGTTAATAAATATTATATTAAAGCTTAATAATTTCAATAAATGTTATACTCGTATTTCACGAGAATAATAAATTCAATATTTAAATTAAATAAAACAGCCCACGTGGTCGTGGTTGTACTAAGGTCAGTTTTTGATCTTTCCGCTATCCGAAAAGTCATGGTACCTTTTGTGCCCACGTTCGCCCACCGTGCACTTTGACATTTAGCCCGCAGAGATCAACAGGTGGTTGCCATGGCGACGGAAAGCTCTTCATGACCTTTCCCCATTCTGGAGTTTTCGGCCGGGTAACGAGCCACCCCGCGCATCATTTATTTTCACACCCACATCCGTAATGGAATCCTAAATATTTTATAGTGTTAATGACAAATATATTTTTATTGTATTGCAAAGGAATCACATCTTTCTTTTTTTTGTCTTTCATTTTCTTTTCTTTTTTTCATCTTTTTTCTTTAGACCTTTGATAGAACATTATGTGTGAATAAATATTTTGTGCATGTTGTGTAGGTACACTCAAAGATGGTTATTATAATTGTATTCTCGTTTGTCTTGTTAACTCGTAGCCAGTAGTCAGCGATTTAACTAAGTAAATACCTCTAGACTGCATGTGTATATCGGAAAATGCTATTTCAGAACACATAGATAGACGGATCTAGAAACTCGTTGTGAAACTTACAAACGTTTTCTATAAATAAAAGACTGAATACCTACCTGCTACGTCAAAGAAAGACGTGCAAATACATTGTGCGTCAACATTGTACACATACTAAATTAACATGATGAATAACGGCTATGGTATCGTTACGTAGCAGACGTGACCAGATAGTATTTTTAGGCAGAACCATGATTTATCCTGACTACGTAGTATGTTAACTATTCTATCCGGGCCGCCGACGACGTCACGAGCTAACACGCAGCTAATTGTGGCATGACCAAAACAGTATCAGCAGCCGTCACCGGGCGTAGCGTACGAAAGCGGAGCGTGATTCAGCGGCAGCGGAGAAAGTGGTGGCCGGCAGGAGCTCGCGGCACGGCGCGCGCGAGACGTCACACTCGGCGCTAGCACGACGAGCCTCCGCGCCCACGCCGCCCGCGCGCTCACGCCGGCCGCCCGCCGTCGCTCCATCACTACTCTTGAGCGACCCGCACTTTTCGCGCGCCTCCCTTCGACGTCGCGACGCCGCGCCATTTTCTCGCGCACGTGGGCGACGCCGCTGCCAGCCGCGCGAGGGCGCTCGCTTCGAACGCCATTAACACCGCCGTCGTGAATGAACGCCGACCTCGACCGGGTAGCTGGCGTCCATTGATAGGGCGCGCGGCGGCCGACGACCGGCCGCGCGATCGCACGGGGGCGGCGTGCTGAACGCCCTCGCCAGCGCGATCGTGCCTCAGTCGAGGATGTGGCGTTCTCCGCGCGACGACACCGCGTGCGAAATCTGTGTTCATTTACCAGTAGATACTCATGACCGTTCAGTGTGATTACCGTGCCGCGTGTTTGTAGTTTCCTAGTAATGTTCTGTGATCGCGTCAATTCTGGTAGGACATAAGTTAGTTTACAAAGTTTGTTAGTGAAGTGAGTCGCACGCGCCGCTCTCGTGGCGCCTGCGCGGAAGGAGTGGATGTGAGTGAAGGTGCGTTGGTGCGCCCAGTGGTGTGGTTCGTGCAGTGCGGGAATGCGCTCGTGCGATGCTCTCGGTGCTCGCGATGCGTCGGCCGGAGGACGAGGAGCTGGGCGGGCGCGGAGACGGCGGCGACGAGTTCGTGGACATCTCGCAGATGCAGCTGCTGGTGGAGGCGGGCCCGAGCGGGCTGCACTACGGGGGCCCGCCGCCGCTTGCGCAGCCCCAGCCGTACGCGCAGCCCCCCGCTATCACCACCAACTCAGGCTCTAATGCCTCCGTCGACGATCTCTTTGCTATATACTTCACCCCGTCCTCGCACGGTGAGCATTATCTAGGTATGAAACTTGAAATCACCATAACCGGTTTATTTATAACAACAATCTAACTATCAACACGACATTGTTAAGAATTAATATGTAGAGTGAGGATAAAGTGTATTATGTACAAGTTCTGTTCATGATACTGAACTACTTAACCAAATGCCGATAAATAATATGAAGTAACTACAAAAAAAACTTGGTTTCACAAACTACATGTGCTTGTTTTGCTAGCTTAGCATATTTTTTGAAATGTGAAATATTTTATAATTAATTGGCCATTGCTCTTCCTGAGAGCACCGACAAAATAAACAAAACCATTAAGTTTCTAACAGGCATGTTGAAAAGATATCGAAGTCCCGAGAAATCCCAAATTCTCTGGGAAAAAGACATCGAAAGAAAGCAACACTCTCAAGTCACGGAATATGGGTGAAAGAGGCATAAGATGGATAAATAGATTGATTGAGACTTTTATCTATATGAGGCTATGAATTCTAATACACATCGAATGATTACATACTACATATGTACAAGATATATAATCCTAATCCTAACTAATATTATAAATGCGAAAGTGAGTTTGTTTGTTACCTCTTCGCGCTTTATCTACTGAACCAATCTTCCTGAAATTTCGCATACACATAACTGGAAGTACGGAGAAGGACATAGGGTACCTTTCATCCCGGGAAAAAGCACTGTTCCCGTGGGAAATTCACGCGGGCGAAGCCGCGGGCGAAAGCTAGTATCTAATAAATAATGGATTTTTTGACGAAATTTACTTTACATACAATGTATATGTTTCCATATATGTATCAAGCTGATCGCAAAATTTTTGTGAGCTAAATCTCACAAATTTTGCGATCAACTTTTCATTTTAGATTTCTTTGAAAACACTTAAGTATTATATACGTACAGGTGCTATTAGTAGCAAACCTCAATAAAACAGTATTTTCATTTTTTTTAATGTTCAAAATGTGATAGATACAAATCACATCAGAAAACACCCTACAAAACCATCACTACTCTAACACAATGTTTGCACGATGACCTTATATCAGACGGTTTTCGGTATCGCTAATAAAAATAGTGGTCAGCATTCTCTATAGCTTTATCTGCACCGGACGGGCTAATCGGCTGCGTGCGCGCAACTGCGCTATCGATGTCGTCCAGACTAATCATTCTATAATTGTTGTGTTGCTATTCGTCATAATTTAAAGTCAGATTTAACGATACGTATAAAATAGACTTAAGTCGAACTTGATAAAAAGCACAATACAGTTTGCAAACGCAATAACATGGTATGGAGAATGCTTGATAGTATTGAGAAGCTCAGCTAATTTTCATTTTTTGAAGGACTCTCACGTTGAACTCTTTGTCACGCCATGATATTTTTAGCATAGTTAATAAATCCACACTTGGCTTCCAACTTTTTTGTGATTTTTCTGTGTCAAGGTCCAAGATTCGACTCCGTCCGTATAGTAGAACTGAAAAAATGTAACACCATACCAATCGTATACGAAGATCGAGGCTTAGGTCTCGCACATCACATTACACATTCTAAAAAAAATGCTTCTGGCCATCTCTATGCGGACCTGAATTTACCTATTATTTCAGTTTCTAGATGTGAGGACCTATATATGACTAACTGTTTTTTAAGTTGTTGTCTATAGAACTTATGAGAAAGTTGTTGGTCTTCCTTGTAAATAAAAAATAAATAAAATAAATAAACCCTACATTGCGCGTTGCCCGCCCGACATATGCACTTGACCAATTATTCAATAACGAATTTTTGAATTTGCTAAATGTCGTGCAAACCCCGCCAACCTTCTCCTACAAGCAGCTCCTACGATATCCAACGAGGGTTATCGTTCTTTCGCTCATTGGCGCTACTGGCGATACTGTCATTTGAATATGACAACTGATGACACTATTGTGCAATGCAAAATATGCTGGTTCAGCACTTCTCACACTGACTAAATGTCGCCCTGTAGTCAGTGTGAGAAAGGACATTTCGAGAAAAGAATATGAAGTTTGAGAAAGGACATTATGAGAAAAGGATGAATTAGGATTTGAAAGTCCAGGACATCCAACCAAAACATTTTCATGTAAAGTGTGTAAAGTGTGCCGAGAGAAGTAAGTAAGCTTTATTGCACCAAAACACGTAAAGGATACAAATTGAGGCTGAAATTAAATTGAGATTGATTGAGAAGACCATACGCCTTAACACTACGAGCCCTAACTTCACAAACTCTACTAGTACGGGCAATTTAAGCAAATTTTGGGCCAAACCTCAAAATATATAACATAGTTTTGATTTTTGCCAAAAGTGTTCATTAGAGTCCTAGAAGCATCTCCTCAAAAGTCCCCGGCCCTAGGGTACTGGTTGCCCCCCCTCCCCCATCAAATGTGTCCCTGATCGTCGTTTTTCTTTATTTTCTAACAAACTATTAGAGACAGGAAAAATCTGTCAATGACAAAAATGAACATCATCAAATTATCTATAAAATGGTTTTTAGTTCATTCCGATAGGACTGATAGTTTTGGATTTATGTCTATATATCCAGCACGAAAAAAATGTATCTGAACGAAGAGCAAAGCTTCTAGCTTTACATAATAAATGTTTGGTTTGGTTGTTGTTTGGGTGGAATTTCCAAAATTGCTTTCTTAATGCGTACTTACGCTATGTAACGAGAGAGGTTCGACGACGACGATCGATCGGATACACCGTTTTGAAGATATAATTTTCTTAATAAAACCTCTAAGGTTTTTTTTTAAATTTTTCACGAAGGACTTTCTTAAACCCCTTAGAGTAAATCTCATTTTAATTAGGATAAGCCGTTTCGAATCGCTTCCGTGTTGCCGCCCTGCCCAAACAGACAAACAGAAAATCTAAAAAAAAACTGGTGACTGGTAACAAAAGGGGTTATTATTACTATGCAATTAGATAATACAAAAATGCAGTTATTTTGAAATTACAGACAGATTATCCAATTTCATTGTGTAGATGTGAACCATATTTATTTAGGGTTGCATTAAGTTTGTCCTCAAATTCAAGCTAAAATGTGGCATGTAGGTTCCTTGGGAGTGTCATAGGACAGTAGAGGATTTCCCAAAACTCCTATACGGGAAAGGGGAAAAAGGGGATTTTTATGCGCGTATGAAGTCGCGGTCATAAGCTAGTTAGTTTATATTTTTTTTAAATATGTACCTATTGATAATATGTTATTATTCCCATGTATTACTTTTAATATATTTAAAGGCTTTTGTATTTTATGATCCAGAAACTATACTTACCTATTTATTTGTATTAGGTTAGTATTTTTAATTTTATTCGTTGCACATTTGCACTATCATGCACCCCATGGTTTATCTAATGGTTGGCTGATAGAGAATGCCGTCCACCATTTGTGAGTACTTATATATTTTTTTAATAATTTCAACTAATTTATAAAACCGACCAAGTAGGTAGGTAAATCATAAAGTTATATCGAACAACTTTTATTACTTAACTTGGTAACTTGCAATAATTGCAAAAAGAAGCCAAAGTTAAAAAAGATTTTGATGTTTTTAAAGTTTCCTGCCTCAAAGTCTCGAAAAGTATTTTATGAAATTGGCGTCTTAAATTAAAAAAAAACCAGACAAGTAAGAGTATCGAGGACAATTCCGTACAAAAGTTCTTGTCTATGCCACTAGTCCCATTGAGTTATGGATGAACCGTCACATAGGTTGGGCAAGGGAAAGTTTTGATTTCCTTCTGAAATCGCAAAATATGCAAAAATTTGTTATATTTACGGTCATATTCACTTGACTTCACTACTTCATTTCTTTTGTATTTTTGTCATAGGTTTGTTTTTCTATGTTGAATCTTGCGTTCAGCCAGTTTGGCTATGAGTGTTGAGTGTGATGGGTATAAGTTTCATTTTTTCAATGCTGACCTTTGACCCAAGTATTTGTATAAATTATATAAGCAAGGTCCAGATGGGTGTCCTTATTTAAATAGTAGGTTGGAAACTAGGTTGAAAAAAAAATACTTTATCTTATTGCCCCATACGTTATCTATTTGCTTTGCTCATATCGAGTAGGTAAGAAGCCTACACCGTAGTACCTACTTATTGTCTAGATTTTTTTTATTCAGCTAATAGGTCCCACTGCTGGGCAAAAGCCTCCCCCTTAACTCTCCATCCACCTCTATCGCTCGCTAGCTGCTGCCACCACCTATCAAGGCCGTCAACTCATCAGACCACCTCATTTTCGGTGTACCTCTCGCTCTTTTGCCATCAGTCTTGACCCAAGGTGTGACTGTTTCTGTCCATCTTTGGAAAGGTGGACAAAATTATCTAGATAATCTAAGGATTTTTGTATACAATTTCACACAGCAAATGATGTGGAAAATACATAGAATCACTGTCGTGAGACTCGAAGGCCACGCTTAGCTGAATAGTGGGCTTTTTGATGGAATGGAGATTCAGGTATAGTGACAGGTTGCTAGCCCATCGCCTATGAGTGGAGGAATCCCCAGTTTAAAGCCCTTTCCCTCGATTGACTTTTACAATCTGCGCGGAAAGAGAAGCAGCTGGCACATTCTATATTTTTCTTCGCTCCCAGACCAGCATGAAAGCATGATGTGGAACAGTTCTTACTAAATCCGATTTTTTGTAAAATATTTATGTTTTATTCCAAAAATATACAACACATAGGTAGATTGTTTTTATTATTTTTGCAGAAGTCGTCGGAAGTGCTCTCCAGCTCTCTCGACGACTCCATCTATGAAAATCAGATCCAGACAACTTTCACCCAGTAATTTTTATTTCATCTTCATGTAAATTATCAGTTATTATGTTTATTTATTAGTAGTTTTAACATTAGATTTTAGTTTTCTTAGTTTTTTCAGAGTTAAATGTATGTTTAATACTTATATTTTGTTCTGTAAAAATATTTCTGTATATAAATATTTATGATAAAGGTAGGTATAAATATTAACATCTTATAAATATTGGTTAATCACATCAATTATTCACAATATTGATTTAATTGACTTACATGAATTCATCTGGGTAAACTCCATCAGATATTTTGGTCGAATAAATTTACCTGAATATGGGAAGGCTAATTCATTGACATACTTTTTAATCAATAGGATGTAATTCATGTTCGTATTCACAACTGCGTTTGTTTTTTAACCGTTTAAATATAATTGTGACTTATTTATCTACTGGCTACAAGATCAGGGAGTTATTAGTAAAATTTAAAACTAGTCTCCCTCGAGCAGAGTTTGCCGACTATCTTTACTAATCGTAGAGGAAATATTATATTATTATCATCTTTAAGCTTCGACGCGGTGGCAGCAGCTAGCGAGCGATAGAGGGGGTGGTTGGAGAGAATAAGAGGAAGGCTTTTGCCCAGCAATGGGGCCTATTAGCTAAATAAAAAATAAAAATAGCTTCGAGAAGCAAGGACTGCCGCGTCCGTGTTACTCTGTTTTGATCTGTCATATTTTTTTTTCTTGATTAAGTATTACATTTATTTCATCATTTAGTACATTCCATATAGTATTTGGCACGTTTTTCAAATACATATTTCATTTTTATATTATAATTACTTAGCGTTATTGTATCTACTGTTTGTGTAATTTTCCTGAGCTCCGACGTGCGTGTATGCTGAGGATGCAACCGGGAAAAGCCCTCCAGATGAGAGAGATAATCCATTTTTTTTTATTATTTAACCTAAATTTATTTATATTTATTTTAGTCTAGAAAGTATTTTTTATGTTTGGCGCTTCATCTCTTAGGAGTAGCGTCGTAAACATAGGGAAATTTCTAAGGCGACCATAACAAGGAAAAATCACAGACATATAATAATAGTAAGCAGACTGAACATGTCATTTAAAATTGCATGGCAAAAAACACACACTAAGATTATTATTCACACAACGACAGAATACAGGGTCGGATAATTAATTATATTCGGTACAGTGTAGCAAAACCAAAAATTTTGAGACGCTGAATCTTAAGCCGATGCGCAGTAATGCGGACGGATCTGCATCAGCTTTTTACGATGGGAAATTCTATCCCTTTTGGGAAAAAATACTAGTCATTAAATCAATAAAATTTATTTTAAATTATTAAAAATCACGTGCAATGAAACAGTGCAATGATGTTAATGGTTGCTGGCGTCCATTCACTGTCCTGGTACTCGTAGTACGTAAGAGAAATACTCCCCATAACAGTTCTCTTTTTTGAGGTATTATTTTTTGGCATATTTTCCTTGTTCTGAAATAAAATTCACTGTCAGTATTTTTATAAAATGTGCATTTTAATCTTCAAGAATTCCTGAGATTTTATAGAAATAGGTACTAAATTCGTATATTTGCCTCGATTCGGCCCAGCCATAGTAAGACAAAACTTGGATCCGTCAAATGATCTATGCCTATTTACAGAAATTATTAAATTACTTGTAGTATTT
Organism: Ephestia elutella; assembly: GCA_018467065.1. Classification (NCBI taxonomy): domain Eukaryota; kingdom Metazoa; phylum Arthropoda; class Insecta; order Lepidoptera; family Pyralidae; genus Ephestia; species Ephestia elutella. The sequence goes on from CM031586.1 coordinate 9,565,367, forward strand.
CTTATGAAATGGTTATAATTAATACACTACTTTATAAAATAAATAATGATATTGCTGATAAATAGCATTCAAAAGTCTAATAATGGTTTATTGTTTCAACAAATAACACGAAATTGTATATTATCATTGGGCACGTCAAAAAAACATGTATTGCTTACCGAAAGGAACGATATTCCACGAATATTTTTTTTTATGAAACAACTTCCACATATTGTACACGTTGCATTTTTTTATCATTTCTATTGAGTTTAAAAGCACAAAACAGTAAAAAATAATTTTAAATATTTATGACAACTGTGACAACACTAACAAATATGACAGTTAAAGGATCATTTCACGCATGAAAAATCCGGCTTGGATGATAAATCTTTCAGTGTAACAGTGGTTCGTGTTGCAATACATTGCAATGCTAAGGAAGGAAAGGGACAGAGTTATGTGACAGTCCTTATCATGAACAGGATGCAAATATTGTCAAATATCATCAGTGTGTGTAATGAAATTTGTGTTCCTTCTGCTTATATTAAAAAAAATTTTAAAGCTTCTGACCATAACAAGGAAAAATTTACTTCGTGTCTTATATTTTCCGTGTAAACGGTCGCCTTAGAAATTTTCCATTCCACTTTTCGTATACCTATTAATAAATTTCTTCCTTAAAACTCGTGTACTTAGCAACTAATCCTAAAAATCTGCCATGAATTTAATAATTTTATTTTCCATGTTCTAAATTTGTTTTAATAATTTTTCGTGAACTTCCTACAGAATTGATCAAAGATTTTATGTTTATAAAATCCTATCTTACTGTTAGTAAAGGAAATATAGTTTTTTATATTATTTGAAATCTGAAACATTTTGGGAGGGGAAATAATTTATTTTATTGTTTTTTGCCTCAAATATAGGATTTCAGCTATTACATATAAATTAATTAAGCATATAAAATAACAATTACATTTATTTTAACTGCAATAACATTTTTTTAAACTAAACTTACTTTACTTTTTTTCACTTTTTTTTAAACTAAAATAATGAATAAAATATAAATAAATTATGACGATGTTCAGACAGATGATTGTTAATTATTCACGCTAAATCTTTTATACGTGGATTTTGATGAAATTCGGTACAAAAAAAAAATATATTTTGAATTAACATAATAAAATACTTTTATCCCAAAATTATTACGGGAGTGGTGCCGCGAGATTCAGCTAGTAGAAAGTATGTGTGATTTTTAGACGGATGTTTATTAGTCTTTTATTCAAAATCTACTTAACAGATTTTATAAAATTTTGTATTGTTATAGAATATGACTCTTAGTACCTAGTAACATAAAAAATACATTTATGCCGCAATTCTTACAGAAGTGGAGCCCCCAGGCGCTCATATTATATACCTGCGAAAGTTAGTAAAAATTTCTTGTTGAACAAACTTTGATGCTTCTTAACGCAAATTCTTTTCAATGGATTTCGATAAAATTTGGTATACGAATAGAATATGACCTGAAATAGTATATAAACATCTATTAATATGAAGGAAAATGTTTACGGAGAGACAAAAAATTGACAATAATCCCTGTCGGACTATCGGAAGTCCTAGGGCTCCAAAGTCGTATAAATGCAAGAGTAAAAAAACTCCATGTGCTATTCCAGGTCATATCCTATTCGTGTACAATAAAGTTTATGGGTTAAGGTGCATGAAACATCTATCTAAAATTTTCACCATTTATGTAATCAATTCGCCTCGATACACCGCACCTTTTATTTTTTTTGAGATATAAGGTATTCGTTGCCCAGCTGTGGGACACATCTATAGGCTAGGGAAAAAAAGGTCTATATGAAGCGATGGTAGCCAAGTGGTAATGACACTAGCCTGAGGTCGGATAGGACCCGGGTTCAAATCCTACCTGTGTCACATGAGTTAGTAGATCAATCTGACTCATGTATGTTAGATTTCTCATAGACCACCACCTGCTCCCAGTGAAGGAAAACATCGCGAGAAAACCTGGACATTAGTTTACTAGTGTGTATACGGCTACTGCCACTAGATTAGTGTTAAAGCAATAGTGTTGACTATCGATAGTATTGTCAATAGTATTGTGACCTTGAAAAATAGTCACACTATCGATTGGTTTATCAATAGTATTGATACTATTAATAGTATTGATTCTATGGATAGCCAATAGTTTGCAATTCTATTGATGACAACCAAAACTATCGATAGATTGGTTTTCGATACTATAGTCAAACTATCGATAGTCCTGCAACGCTACATTAGATGGCGGTAGTCGTAAAAGTCATGTCAGATGCCTAGGCGACTTGAATAAAATCTGACACACTCGATAAGAAAAAGAAGTATTATATCCTACTTAAGTATGAAATTTCATTAAATGTATCCATACTAATATTATAAATGCGAATGTTTGGATGTGAGTTTGTGAATTTGTGAGTTTGTGAGTTTGTGAGGATGTTTGTTACTCAATCACGCAAAATCTACTGGACGGATTTCGATGAAATTTGGTACAGAGGTAGATAATGATCTGGAATAGCACATAGGCTACTTTTTATCCCGGGAAAAAGCACTGTTCCCGTGGGAAATTCACGCGGGCGAAGCCGCGGGCAAAAGCTAGTATGTATATATATTTATCGATTTATACATAGAAGGTGCTTTCATTCAGCCATACTCCCTTAAAAGAGGCGGGGCGAGATGGAACGATCAAAAGCCTCGTCCGATTGGTGGAATTGAAACTGTGATAACACCCCATGAAGCATTTTAATAAAATACGTCTGAAAACTTCGCTGTAAATTATCTATACATAGGGCGCACTGTAAGTTTCCGGAACCGGCCACTTACATAAACAATATTTAAAAATTTATTGCAACATTTGAAAATATAACTCTTTGGCTGTAGAATGCAGTTTGTTTCATCTGACTGTCTTTTGTTTTTTACCTTGTGGCGCCATTTAAAAAATTGTGTGTCTGCATCAACATGGATTTAACTCGGGAAAATTTTCGTAGTATGATTTTCTACGATTTTAAGTGTAATTTGACAGCTCAACAGAGCATCGCTCGGCTTGAAACAGCTTTTGGCAATGAAGCACCATGCAAGACAACTGTTTATAGCTGGTTTGCAGAATTCAAGCGTGGTCGTATCAATCTCAGTGACGAATTTCGCGATGGTCGGCCGTCCACCGCTGTGACCAACAAAAACATCAATGCTGTGCGCCGTATGATTGAAACAGACAGGCATGTGACCTACCATGAAATTCGCGCATCCTTAGAAATAGGCATGAGTCAAATACAATTAATCCTACACAAACATTTGGGTGTGAGAAAGCTGTGCTCGCGGTGGATCCCACACAACTTGACCGAGGCTCAAAAAACGGACCGCGTCACTTGGTGCAGTGCCATGCTTACCAGATTCAACGAAGGTGCGTCAAATTTGGTGTGGGACATAGTAAGAGGTGACGAAACATGTATTTATTGCTACGATCCCAAAACAAAGCAGCAATCGAGCGTATGGGTCTTTCAAGATGAGCCGAAACCAACCAAAGTGGCGCGCGTGAAAAGTGCATCTAAGCGGATGATTGCTTCTTTTTTTAATAAAACTGGACACGTGGCTGCTGTTGCTTTAGAGAATCGTCGTACAGTAAATAGTGACTGGTACACAACCATTTGTTTGCCGGAAGTTATTGACGAACTCCGTAAAAATAACCGTAAACGCCGTATCATCCTGCACCACAACAATGCTAGTTCTCACACGGCCAGACAGACAAACGACTTTTTGAAGGCGAAAAATGTAGAACTCATGAGTCATCCTGCATACAATCCCGACCTGGCACCTTGTGACTTTTTTCTGTTCCCAAAAATTAAGAACCAATTACGCGGTCAACGATTTTCATCACCAGAAGAGGCTGTCGAGGAGTATGAAAAACACGTTTCAGAGGTCACCACAGAGAAGTGGCACAAAAGTTTTCAAAACTGGTTTCATCGAATGAAAAAGTGCATAGACGCCAAGGGAGATTATTTTGAAAAACAATAAATTAATTTTGTACCTTTAATAGTATTTTTTCATATTCATTCCGGAAACTTATAGTGCGCCCTATTAATTCTTTATAAATTATTTATTTAGTATTTTCTAAAGGTGATATTCGTTGGCTCCAAGATACAGGTGTACACATTTTATAATAATTGGTCAAGTGCGTGTCGGGCCACGCGCTATGTAGGGTTCCGAAGGTGCCCCTGAACAACCCTGAACAATTGCGGACACATGAACATAAATTTACTCCCAGTTTTTTAAGTATTCACTTAAATTTATTTATATTTTTAAAACAGAGCCCAAATTTTCCACTTAGTGTTCTGGCTGCCCAATATGGACTTATAAAACTTACTGGAAGTAAAAAATAAATGACTTCATCATTGCCGCTCACTCTTAGATGATGGTGAGATAATCCTAATCCAATCCATTACGATAGGATTAGGGTAACCTAAGTTAAGTACCTAACTATCCTAACTTATATTATAAATGCGAAAGTGAGTTTGTTTGTTATGTTTGTTGATTTATTTGTTTGTAACCTCTTCACGCTTTATCTACTGAACCAATCTTAGTAAAATTTCGCATACGCATAGTTAGAAGTATTGAAAAGGACTTACTATACCACTCAAAAACTTACTGGTACTTTCCACAAAAAAGGAGGTTATATGTTTCGATGTATGTATAGGGTGGGTCAAAAAACACTTTTTTTATATTTAAATTTAAATAGCGCTTAAAAGATGTCACATGGGCTTATAATGACATGTGCAAAATATTATGCTTTTGCATATGTATAACTGTCTCCGGATTCACTTCAAAGTTTCTGAAAATATGCCACTATGAGGTAACCTAGAGAGCCAAGTTTTATTCATAAGACTTAAGTTTTTTGACAAAATATTATAATGATATTACAAAAGAAAGGTGAAAAAGAAACAAAAATTATTTATTTCTTAATTAGAGGTAGTAGGTAAACCGGTGACCTCTGACCCCCTGGTCAGAGGTCACCGGTTAATACTTTGCGCGGCACATTTCACGCGTGAGTTAGACTAAAGCTATTAATGGTTGGTTGTTTTTTTGCGCGTATAAAGTGTACTTAATTAAGATGTGAACAATACGATGCGTCAATAGATTGACTAAAACCCTGAAGATATATCAATTATAAAGCACGTGTTATTCCTTAATCCCACACTGACGCCTCGAAGAGTCACCTTGATAGCAAAGCAATAATTGTTTCAAAAAGAAGGGATAGATACTACGAAAATGAGATCTAATATTTATTTTTACTTTATATACTTTCTCCTTGTTCTGATTTTATTAAGCCTGTCTACTGCAACAACGACAGTGAGCTCTTCCTAAATGAAAAACCTGATGCAGGTTGGCGGACTGCCACCGTTACCCTGGATTACTCTACTATCGCCAAAATAAATTATTGGAATGGGTTGTTTAACAAAGCAAGAGTAGCTATCACATACTCGTTTATTTAACCTTTGTTTCCATAAAAAATATGACAAAAATCTAATCCAATAGAAGTTTTACCAATATATGTTGTTGAAAGTTTACGTTCCTAATTGGTGCGCTTTTAATATTTGTTAGAACACGAGACCGGTGAAAGCTGATCTCATTATTTATATGTTTATCAGTTTTAAAACCAAAATGATCATATGATCCAAAGAAATAGCCTTTTCGCCTATTCCGAGAATGAATTTATGCTGATCTGTTAAAACAACTTTGCGCTTCGAGTTTTTGCAAACTCCATCACTACCAGACAGACCAAACTTCGCTTATCCAAGAGCTAGGGGTAATAGGGATAAACCTATTTTCGCTGGACACTCTTAGATTTAATTGATTGGTAGCAAAATGTTATCAAACCTCCGATCTTAAGGGAAACAAATTAAGAAAATTTGTTTAATTTTGTAACAAACATAAGAGAGAGTGAACTGATTTTCCTATGCCTGTCTTATAATACCATAGCAGTGGAACGAGTAGTTAATGCTTAAATATATGCCTCACGTGTTTCGTGCAGCAAATTTGCTGAAGAAGACCAAAAAAAAAGTTCAGATTGCGTCTCCCAAAGTTATGCCAAAATTTGACACTACGAAGCATTTTGTGGAAAATTCAAAACAAAATGAATAAGATATAATTACATAACTATTGGCATTATTTTTAATTATTTATACATATATGTTATATAAACTCATGTTTAATAACTAAATAATAAATTTAAAACTATATTTAATATACCTTAAGGAGATTTCCAATGAGCATATTTTTTAGAGTCAATCCGGAGGCAGAAAATGATTTCTGATCGTAACCATATTTTGCGGGTTAATTTTTGACATCGTATGACACCAATTAATCACTACACATTTTAAATACAAGAAACTTTTTTTTTATGTATATTCGCCAATTTCTCCGCCTATGGTGGACTGATTTCTGAAATTATTTTTTTATTCGATATAGGCTATTCCCAAGTTGGTCCCATTTTAACCACGTCAGAATCTGTTCGTTCGGTAATTTTAAAGATACCTAACGAAATATTAAAATACTAACATTGGATTATAGAGCAAAAGCCCGCGACAGCATAGCCTTCGTTATTTTATGAAAACTCAAGATTCTCTTTGCATGTCCCAACATAGAAAAACCGGCCAAGTGCGTGTCGGACCACGCATAAAGTAGGGTGCCGTAGTCATTTTTGGCACCGCGCTGTTTTGCATTTCTTGCATCATCATCATCTCCCTAGCCTTTTCCCGTATCTCACGGGGTCAGCTACCTAAACCTGTTCGTTTGGAAAAAAGTATATATTTTTATTTTATTTATAATTTCAAAAGTATTCATCACAGGATCATCATCATCATAAAATTTAAGAGCGAGGCTCTTGTCGGTGGAGTTCCTTCCATTTTTCTCTTTCCATTGCTAACTCTTTCATATCTTTATACGACACGACGTTCACTTTCTCCTTTATTTGCCGCATGTAACTCTGTCTTGGTCTCCCTGGGCCCCTTCTTCCTTCTATCTTTCCTTCTATGATGTTTCTTAAAAATGCATCGTGTCGTATTAAGTGCCCTAACATTTTCCCCCTTCTGTTTTCTATATTTTTCATGATGGTTCTTTTTTCGCCGATTCTATTTAAGACCTCTTCATTACTTATTCTTTCCGTCCAGCTAATTCTTTCCAATCTACGCCAACACCACATTTCGAATGCTTCTAACTTTTTTCTTTCTTTTTTAGTGAGGGTCCATGTCTCGCATCCGTACAGGGCAATGCTCCAAATATATACTTTAACGAGTCGCTTCCTAACAGATTTAGCGATTTTGGCTGTCAAAAGGTGTTTCTTTTGGTAAAACACTTTTTTAGCTATAGCAATTCTCGTGACTATATCTTGTGTACTTCTAGCATCAGCTGTAATTGTGCTTCCTAAATATTTGAAATTCTGTACTTGTTCAAGGATGGTGTTATTAATTTTAATTGGAATAGCCAGTTTTATTAGTTTTGTCTTTTTAGTTATATCTGATTTTGTGGTCTTCATTATTTTAGTTTTTTTGCAGTTGATTTTAAGTCCGTGTTCTTTGAAAATTGTGTCCATAATATGTAGTAGTTTTTCTAATTCTTGTGAAGTTTCTGCTAATGCTGCTATATCATCTGCAAATCTTATAAATAATACCTTATCACCATTGATTTTAACACCACCTTTATCCGTTTCTGTTATTTTTCTAATTGCACATTCTATAAATATATTAAAAATTAGTGGTGATAGTGGACATCCTTGCCGTACACCTTGTCTTATACGAGCATTTTCCTTTTCTTCTCCTATTTCAATCAGCATTTCCTGTTGTTTGTATAGTTCAAATATAATCTTTCTATCTCTGTAATCTAATCCCGCGTCTTTTAAAGTTCTCATCATATTTTCCCAATTAACTGTATCGAATGCCTTTTCTAAATCTATGAAAGCTATATTTGTGTCTAAACTTAAATCTTGTCTTCTACTTATTATGAGTCGTAGGGCTAAAATAGCTTCCCTTGTACCTTTATTCTTTCTGAAGCCATATTGGTCTGGTCCTATTATTGTTTCTGTTATGGGTCTAATTCTATTTTGTATAATTTTTTAGAAGTATTTTTGGATGCATGTGATATTAGGCTTAAAGTTCTATGTTCTTCACACTTTAGTGTGTTAGGCTTTTTGGAAGTGTTACTGTTTTACTTAAACAAAAACTATTTGGGATGTTACCGGTTTCATATATTTCATAGATAATATTATATACTTCATCCAGTAATATATCACAGTTAGAATATTTTATAAATTCAATAAGGATGCGATCATTTCCAGCAGCTTTGCCATTTAAGATACAATTAATAGCCTTGTCAAACTCATCTCTTAGAATTACCGGTCCAATATTATCAGGTTCTGTTTCCTTAATGTTTTCTATGTCATTATCTTGCATACCCTTTCCATTATACAGTTCTTCTATATATGTCTTCCAACGTTTTGCTATATCTTTGTTGTTTATTAGAATTTTACCATTTTCATCTAAGATAGCCGAACTTTGTGTTTTAGGTTTTTTATCTAATTCCCTAATAATATTGTATGCTTTGTCTATTTGACCTTTTTTTCATGAATTGTTCTATTGTATCACATTTATTACTTATATCTTTTTCTTTTTGTTCTCTACATTTTAACGTTATTTTATTTGTTAATTGTTTATATTTCTTTATACTATTACTATCTTTTTCATTTCTTAATTGTCTTCTTTCTAGCATCAAATCTATAATTTCTTGGGTAAGCCACTTCTTTCTTGGTCTAATTTTTTTCCATTTTAAATGTATCTTCTGCTGTTTCTCTTATTATACTGCTTAATTCGTTCCATTTTTCTTCGCAATTATAATCTTTATTTCTTTTAAATCTACTTTTATATATTTCTATCTTATCTCCTAACTTATTGCTATATTGCACAGAATTATTGCTTTTTGGATCCTTAAGTTTATTGAGATCAATACGCTTACATCTATATTTCCTTTTAGCTTTTTTAACAGTAACATTAAGTTTGCTTAATAATAAGCTGTGGTCGGTTTTGAGATCAGCACCGGGAAATGTTTTACATGAAGTGAGTTGAAAACGATTACTTGTTCTCATTAAAATAAAATCAATTTGGTATCTTCCAATATCGCCAGGCATCTTCCATGTATATAATCGTCGCTTAGGTTGTTTAAAAAACGTGTTCGCTATAAATAAATCATTTTCTTTGCAAAACTGAATTAATCTCTTTCCTCTTTCATTTCTCTCCCCTAGTCCAAATTTTCCGACTATATTTTCTGTAGCCCCCACGCCGACTACTGCGTTGAAATCCCCCATTACTATCAAATTATCCTTTTTATTAACAGAGTCTACTATTGTATCTATGCTATTGTAAATATCTTCAATGTCATCATCCGGGTATCTACTTGTAGGCATGTATACCTGTAATATAACTAAATTTGTAGGGTCTGCTTTTATTTTGAGAGCAGTCAGTCTACAGCTGTAATGTATAGTATTCTCAACTAAATCCCCCCATTTCTTATTCAAAATTATAGCTGTGCCGTATTGGCCTTGTTCCTCTCTGCCTGTATATATAATTCTATGACTTTCCTTCCAGTAATCTCCACTTCCCTCCCATCTATGTTCGCTTATTCCTAGTATATCTATTTTTAATCTATCCATTTCTTCTATAACTTCTTCTAACTTTCCTGGTATCAATAACGTGTTAACGTTCCACGTCGCTATAGTACAGGGATTTCGCTGGATGACGACCTGGGTAGCCCTGCTCCTACCCCTGCCGGACTCAGACCGCCACGGCATGTTACCTCGTGGAAGCCCGTTGTCAAGAACGTTACTACTTATTTCTGACATTTCCATATTCCATTTTTAGAGAAATTAGTGTGGTGGTTTCTCCACTTGCCTTCCACACCGTGGTATGTAGTCCAGCAAAGACCTTTCCGGAATCATTTTCCTTGGGCTCTCTGCCAGTACTAGTGTTGCCACTGCCCAACACTAGGGGAAGACCCTATTGAATGGCGGTCTTTGGTCGCCATGTCACAAACGCTGTCATCAGACTCGTGTGGCATTTTATAGGTAAGCCCGGCCCGCCGAGCTTCCCACCACGTCCTCGTAACGCTGCCGCTGTGCGGTCGGGGACTGCTTATTCAGTATATTCGCAGCTAACTACCATATCTGGTGGCCGTTCACGATCCGCCACCTGTGACCCCGAGGGTAGCCTACAGCTCAGCCCCTCCAACATCACAGGATACCCGAAACAAACCGCGCCTGTTTCTTTACGTGAGTGATTTGAAGTTTATAGGTCCAAGACTTTAGAAATTACAGGGGGGACACCGTGTAAACGATTTTGGAGGGCTATATCTCGCAAATGGTAAAGCTGATAAAAAAGTGTTGTATGGAAACCCTACCTTATTGTCATAGTCCTTTTCAACGATACCCTACACAAGGGGGTGCACTCAAAAAAATAATTCACCCCCCCCTTTACATGTATGGGGAGGTACCCTTAAAAAGGGGTTGTGGTGGAATAAATGAAAATGGACGTAAAACTCAATGTATGCATGTATTTGAAGCTGCAGAACTATGACAACAACAAGACAACTAAAAAAAACATTTGTTTTATAAAAAACTTAAAAGTTTTATAAAAAATACAAAAGAGTTCGCAACAGGGATAATTTTAATTTTTTGTATTTTTAAAAATGAGATCTATATGTGAAGTATCCTCGAACCAAGTTACATGCAAATCAGTCCATAAACGAAGAAGATATTCTGCTGTGACAGACTAGGGCGGACGGACTGAACGATCTTATAAGGGTTCCTTGTCGGACTACGGAACCCTAAAAAGCGATTATCGACTTAATAGTTGCATCATGATTACTTAGGCAGATAATATGTAGCTATCGTATTTAATGTGGTAGCTCAATTTCCTCAGAGTAAAAGTTTTATAAAGATTTTATTCCGAATAATATTAGAAATCATGCCATCAGTTACCAAGCAATTGGTGCAGATATAAACTCCTGCCAGTTAAAACCTAAATTATAGTTATATTTGTTTTATTATAAAAGCTGAATTTAATATTACTTTGAGAAGTCCCCTAGGGTGCTGTTACCTATAAAAATCACTTTAGCTACCCATATTACCTGCATAAGCAACTAAGATCTAAACTTCATGCCTATTCGCTTTAATTTATTTTACCCGTATATCCCACACAGAGAAATATTCAGCATTTTGTAAATAAGAAAGGTTTGGTCGTCGCGGGCTTTTGGTCTATTTATGTGCCAAAAATAATGGAATTCTGACATGTTTTGACATTTTAAATCAAACTGACATAAAAGTTTCAATTTCTTAATTTTCGGCCAGTGTTTTCATGACAACAAAATTAATGAAGATAGGTATTATAGATGCACTAAAAATGATAAAATAATTATTTTCCAAAAAAAAATAACCGAATTTTATTATGAAACTTAAAATCATGAAATAACATAAAAGCAGATTTATCAAAAGAAAGAAAAATGTATTGGCATGCCACCTACTGAACGAGGTGAAGTTGGTGCCAAAAAAAAATCTAAATTAACATGAGAATCATGTAGGTGACCGAGCGAGCGAAGCGAGCGAAGGTCTCTAAATCGAGTTGGGGGCGAAACACATTGTTTGTATGTATGTATGTATGTATGTTTGTACCGCAATAACTGCCCAACCGATGGTCCGATTTTGATGAAATTTGGTAGGCATGTAGGAAATATCAATAGAATTTTTAAGTTCGTTGGGCATCAAAATTGGTTCAGTAGTTTTTGAAATATTAATAAAAATGTCCGCGATTACGTAGCAAACGAAACCATAGCGTGTAAAATATCTTATGGCAAATACATCGTTTGATAAATACTAGTAGTTCGCCGCGAACTTAGACCTCGCGATTATTACTCGCGTTTTTATTGATATAGGTACTCTGATTTCGACTTTTCTATCATAATTCAGTTCCCTAAATAAAATCTAGATGGCGTTATCCAAAGTTAGAACACGCTATGGTTTTGTTTGCTAGATAATCGCGGACGTTTTTATTAATGTTTCAAAAACTACTGAACCGATTTTGATGCCCAACGAACTTGAAAATTCTATTGATATTTCCTACATGCCTACCAAATTTCATCAAAATCGGACCATCGGTTCGGTAGTTATCGCGGTACAAACATACATACATACATACATACATACATACATACATACATACATACATACATACAAACAATGTGTTTCGCCCCCAACTCGATTTAGAGACCTTCGCTCGCTTCGCTCGCTCGGTCAATTATTTTCCCAAACTAGAAGATATGAAGTTTCAAGTTTAAACTTACTGACCCCAAGATTTTCGTCGTAGGGTTAGGTACAGAAGTCAATTACTCGTCTCACAAATCGTATTGTGACATGATGGCAACATGCTAATACCTTTTATTGTGTCACACCGGGTGGGGGACCTGGTAACCTGCAACACAGGATCTTTGATACCTAGCGCGGGCACCAGACCTTCACAACGATACTGTCCTTTATGGTGTTAAATTTAATTAATGTTTATCACATACCTATGAAATGTAGTCCAAGGCCATTTGTTGTGGAGTAAATAAACTATTTTTATTTTTTTTATAAATAAAAGAAAGTTTGTCTCCAAACGATCTGAGCTGTAAGTTAGGTTCAGGTTATTTTTTTATGACTACCCGGAAAGACTTGATGACAGAAAATAAGTTAGGTTCAGGTTATTTTTTTTTATGACCACCCGGAAAGACTTTGAGGGCGTAAAAGAAGTTGGGTTCAGGTTTTTTTTTTATGACCACCCAGAAAGACTGAGGGCGGAAAAGAAGTTAGGTTCAGGTTTTTTTTTTTATAACCACCCGGAAAGACTTTGAGGGCGGAGAAGAAGTTAGGTTTAGGTTATTTTTTTATGACCACCCGGAAAGACTTTGAGAGTTGAAAAAACGTTCTAATTCATATTGTTGTTTGATTGTTTGGTTTAGTCGTTCGTCTCGTTAGTCGTTTGGTAAAAATAATTTATATGTATAATTTATATAAAAGAAAATACAAGTCGTGTTACAGTTAAATAATAATTTCAGTTTCGTATGCCCAGTCGTTTTCGGCTGTGCATTGTCTGTAAGTCAGTCAGCTCAGTCAGTCACTCCCTAACGCAAGATTTATATATTTTGATGATTGATTGATACTATTTTAGCGCCTGGGCTATTAAGAGGTCTTCCAATTTTTTTTATATTGAAAATTATACTATTTCTTTAACTGTGATTTTACCCTGCTCATCAGCACTCTTCAATCATACATACATACATACGTAAGATTAAATCAATAAAAACGCGAGTAATAATCGCGAGGTCTAAGTTCGCGGCGAACTACTAGTTTAAATAAAATGCCTAACTAAACAATTACATAATATCCTTACTCCTGCACTTGGCACCGTCTTCACCTCGTTCAGTAGGTGGCATACAATACATTTTTCTTTCTTTTTGATAAATCTACCTTTATGTTATTTCATGATTTTAAGTTTCATGATGGAAATCCGTTAATTTTTTTTGGACTTTTTTTTTATTAATTAACCAAACTCAACTTCTTCCTAGCTACCATTAAAAGAATTGATGATGAGAAAGTAGAGATCTAGGTACCATCATTATAATGGTAGGTTCGAAACTATAAAGATTTAAACTATAAATTTTTTGATTATGATAAATACCAGATACTTAATTATCAAAAAAATAGGCTCAGGTATTTCGATAATTTCGAACTCGATATAGTGACTTAAACTAGCACCTAACAGCGGCACCTCTCCAATCTTCAAAATGCTTTTTTTAATCCGCTCTTACTGTCAAAATCGTCCACGTCGCATCAGATCCGTCGGCTCGTCAGAGATGCCCACATGAAGTCATTACACCTCTCTGGTAGTTCCCAGATACGCGATAGCCGGCAGCGGGCCGCTAAAGCCAGCGGGGACTTTGTGCGGCCCGCGCACGCCCAGGGGGCACGCACGTGCCTTTGAGCAGGCCCGCGCCGTCTCACCTCACGTCTACATACATAAATTGACATCTAGCCTTTTTAGACGAATGTCATCCGCTTATCTATGCCACTGAATATTCTGATATCTTCACGGGTTCCGTGTGACTAGTTAGCGTCAAGCAAAATATTCCTGAACAGCAATGATATTACGTACTAAACTAACGTATTCCAATGTGCTCAAAAATTCTAACACAAATGTATCTAATCTAGTGATCAGTCTTAGTGGGTATAACTTAACTGTAACACTAATCAAGTGAAACGCAGTAGAAGTAAATGTTTGATTTCCATTGTTGGCGGCAGTTTCCCGCGAGGCCGCACCGCAAGCGCACCTGCAATCAATGATGGAGAACAATTGCTATCATTAGAGACCATCGACGGCCAAGCCCACACGTTCCATATTCAAATAGCCGCTGCGACAATGCGAGTTTATTTCAAACTCAATAAATTATCGCTAATGCCCAATTTGCGTCGACCGGTTAACAATGCCAGTTCCCGCAATTACTTTAAACGCGTGTAACTGGCAACGATACGATCTCCATACGACGTCCAGCGTCATTGTCTCACCCGATACGATACATGCTCTGCAATTACATTGTATCGATTACAGCTGACTCAAGCTGTCCCGATTCAAAAGATTGACTGCGACTATAAAACATCGTTTTTAGTAGCGTAATTAGTGTTTCTGTCGATACGACGACGACAATCTTTGTTGCGTCTTGTATTTTGATGCAATAACATTTAAAACATTTCCATTAACTCTATTTGGAGTTTAAGAACCCAATACGTTTAAGGAATTTCTGTTGCCCCAAGTAAAAATGAACTAAGATAACTGAATCTTACAGGCAACAGATTGTGTGTAAAGTAGCATTTTTTTTCTGATTTCAACCGCTTTCACTCTCTTTCTTTCAACGCCTGTAAATTAATACGACTGTAGTCTTGGTTTTTCCTTCCAATAAAGTGATTTTACGATTTACCAAACGTAGCAGCCGAATTGAAGCATAGATGACACATCTTCTCTCATTTTTGTTTTCTCCATCACAGACTAATATGGACTTACCAAAAAGATACTCAAGTTATTACTCATCTGTATATCAAATTCAAGCTGCGTGTAACAAAACGGCTTCTGGAAATGACAACGACTATAATGGCAGCAGACTTGCAATCTCTACTATCTCGCCGGAAGTCGACGTGCCATCATCTTAATCTAAATCAGCGGTCTGAGAGTCTGCTCGTTTAATGCTAACAGATTCCACATATTATGATTCAGAATTTATAATAACTACCAACTTAAACTGTGTTTGTATTGTTAGTTGTCAAAATACTTACCTGAAAGTTTGAAAATACCTTGAATTTGAATTATGACTAATTGGTGATTGGATACAGCCCGGCACCTATATGAAGATATCCACTGAAATATATAGAAACGACTTATTAGTGAGCCACGAATCCAGTAAATGTCAGTCACCTAAACAGATTAATTTTAATAATTTAAAAAAAAATTGCACTATTTTATCATGTAGCTAGCTAACTGTACAAAACACGAGATTAAAATCTGTTATTAAATATCTGTAAGTGCAAAATTCCGTCATTGTTACGTGATGTCCTACATAGACGATACGCTATCTACTCTCTTATTTAAGAAACTACGAGTATAAGATACTTGTCCTTGCTAATCTCAGCATTTAGATTTCTTCGCAACAATATCACTTAACGTAAATCATCCGAATATACATGATACCGTACCGCACTAAAATGTAAAACAAGATAAACCTGGACACATTCGCGTTTATCTTTAGCTATTTTTCAGAATTTACGAGAAGAAGACAATTTAATCGTATCGGCGTCGTGGGGCTGGATGTGAGCCAATGTTTGGCTCGTTTTATGTTTTGTGCAATCGTCCTATTTTTCTAAACTAAAACAGTTGCACGCGACACGCTCTCGAGAAAAGCGGAAAACACTTCAAATATAACGCAACTACTTTTACACATGACGTTCCAATTGTGTGCCAGATCTTTCAAGATTCAGTTGACGCGTTTAAAACTCTTAAACTAATTGCCGCCAGCTCCGGTCGCGTGCCCTCGGATTTGACTCATCAAGCCGAGGAAGACTAATGTAATAAACAGCCTAATAGAAAAAATGCGGATACTCTAATTGATGGACAAGAGCAAGGCCCTGACCGCTTCGAGACACTGGACGAATTAGACGGCACATTACGACAGCGGTACCTACTTCACCTCGATTCTGAATGAAAAGGTTCAATAACTTTTGTTGTTTCTTTGTAATCATTTAAGTAATCTTTCAACCTTGTTGTTGTTTGAAACTAAAAAAAAATCATTTGCATTATATTTGATACTTAAATAAGGCCACCTGATGGAAAGTTGAAGATGCAGCGGACGATGCTTGCTACATTTTCTTCATGCATCTAGACTTTTTTATCAAATGGCTTGGCGCGTTTATAATCTGAATGTCAAAATTAGATTTCTTTTCTTTACTTATGTTGGTTCCCTAAAACTAAACAATCATGGAAGAGCATATGGAAATGCTGTGTCTCTTCTATTTGTATCTACGAGTATACCCCTGTGATATTTTTTTTTTATTCGAATCAAGTATGGTCGAGTATGAGTAAAAGTATCTATTACTATCTATACACAGATACAGTATCACGTCTTTATCCCTTACGGGGTAGACAAAGTAAAGAGTCGTGAGACTGCATCTAGCAATCTCTAAATACTTAAATCCAAGCGCCACGCACCCTTTTATAAATCTATGAGTAATGCAGTTGGCAGAGACCAACACCACCATATCGCAGCATCAATAAAAGCCCGAACTAATGACATACGATAAACTTTAGCAATAGTACTACTACGCTAACAAATAGTGGGCAATAAGTGAGTCACGGTGGCGTCCAGCGTCCTATATCGGATATTTGTGGAGATGCATGTAATTGCGGTCGGGACCTCGGCACACGCTCGTTTATCTAATTAGCAGCCAGTCTGCGGGCGCGTCTGCCGACCTGCATGTTCACATTCATATCTGAATAAGCTTCTTACATACGTACATATGCGTACTTTTGATTTTTCTAATCCTTAGCTCATGATTTTAATTAAGTAGATTTGAGTTTAGCTCTTGGCTTTTCTTGAGATTCCACTGTACGTAGACTGGACTAAATATTGAAAAATCGGCCAAGTGCCAGTTGGATTCACATACTTTTTTCGCAAATCGGCGAATATACATTAAAAAACATACATACATACATCGTAACATATAACCTCCTGCTTTTTTGGGAAGTCGGTTAAAAAATCATAAGTCAATGTCAAGACTCTTTTCTCAGAACTAAGTACGCGTTTCTGGAAAAAAGGGTCGACTTGTATGTCAATGCATTAATTCGTCACCTAAAATCATATTTGTTAGCACTTGTAAAAGAAAACAATAATAAATCAGGCATTTCCTTTTTTGTTCCACGTAAACTGTTCTAGAACATGTGTTACCAAGACAAATTCAATGAAATTGATATGCGCGCGCGAGAAACATAACTCGCCTAAGTAGTCCGGTAAAAATAGAGGCAATCCGTCATCATACGTTTGATAGTGTTTTAACCAAAACAGCTCATTACTCATTACAAAAGCGACAGAGCGTGTTAGGTCAGAAGTCAAGACCGGCCAATATGTTACCATGCCGAGCACAGAATTAATATTGAATGTCCGAGGTTAGCTACGAGTATGTCCTATTTTGGTCGCTCGCCTCAATTTAGTTAACTTTACCGGCTATTAGCATTGTCTATCATAGCCTCTTTTTATAGCTGTAGTTACCCATTATATTTTTGTAATAGAGACAATATACTCGTAGATAATTATTTATATAGCTATATACTAGCTACAGTTTTATTATATGTAGATACCTATAGATTGCAATTATCCTTATAACTTACTGGTATCTCTAATATTTAGTTCTTATTATCAATCAACTAAATAGCACTAAGTATTACACTAATTACATTGGGTCTACCCAATGGTACAGTGAGATAAAAAAATTCATCAGTTCAGTCATGAACATGACCATAGAACTATATCGAGATCATGAACATGTTCAATGGAGCTAAAAGAAAAAAAAATCATTCTTAAAAGTTTTTCTTCTAACTTTATGGTGGGAATATTCGTAATATCATATTATCAAGTAACATTCATTGATATATATAAAACTATCTAATGTCCGAAACAATCGCAACCAAAACGTTTAAAGTATCTAATACTAAAGGTTCGCGTAAAGGTGCCGATGCCGCCAGAAAAGGATAGACTTTTTTCTGCTATTATTAGTATTTATGTAAATACTCGCATCTCCGTAATCGTTCAATAACTTTTTAAACTCACTAATATTGTACCTAGTCGTCATAAGTCGTGGGTGAACTTGTCAAAGTTAAATCCACATCCATATCAGCTAATTTTGCACACGATGCCCGCTATGTTACAAAAACAAGCGATGAGATGAGTCAAGTCGAGCATGGACCCCATACGGCAACGGCAGATGGTAATGGCAATGACTTAGTGTGTTGGCGGAGACAATACTATTTAATCCGAACAGAAACCTGCAGGCCTTACCTTGACTCCTACGCCTCGGTGTTCCTTTTACTGATGAATTAAACCTTGTCCAAGAAATGCTTAGAAACACACATTGAAGCTGGAATTCCTTGTCAACGTATTATACTTATATGTTCCTTTCACTGTTGCATATGTTCGTAGCTATAATATGTATATCTTAATACGAACAACACGTATTTGCAATTTTATTACTCAGTATGTACGTACATATGTACAGTCAGATGCAGAGAAACCTGACCCCCTGAGATTAAGTTTCGATGAGATAGGGGTTCTGGATTCCTTCATCTGACTGTACCTACATTGCATGCCATATTCCCTACATATCATTTGACAAAAATAAAGAAATAGGTATTTTTTTTCCATTTTCTTTTCCTGTAAGATCTTGCAAATCTGACTTTCGCATATTTATGATATCAGTATAAGTACAAAAACAAATCCAATACTAGCAACTATATCCGCCACTTGCTTCGTCAAGAACTGAACAGCCAAATCGTCCAATATAACTAGCTTCTTTAAAAATTAATCTAAGAGTCCGCCCTTTCGTACCCGGCTCAAAAGCATTACCACGCTGCCGTTTCGCTATGGAAATTATCTGAGCCAGTTGCGAAAAAGAACGTTTGTCATTTGCCCGAGCGGGCAAATGACAAACGTTCTTATAGCGCTATACGCATAGATACGCTAGCTCCCTGATAAAAGTTCTTGCATCAGATCCCCAAACACCAAAGGTCCCAAAAGCACACAAAAAGGTTTTGCTCGACCTGCTAAGTAACGCAACGTAGAGCTTAAAGATAAAGTTTTTTTTAAACACTACTGAATATTTAGAAACCCGCTAGTCTAGTAAACGTTTCTTATTCTCAAAGTATTCCTATAATCATCGAGCTTAAACAACGACTATTGAAATTGAAATTAAAACAATGCACGTAGCCAACTGTAATGACAATGTTTGTCTGAATGAAGCTAATATGCATATTGTTATTGACAGTTTTTGTTATGGTATTATTCATGAGGAATGGCCTCCGAGCTAATGAATGAATGGGCCGCGTTTGCTGCCGCCCACGGCATGTTCATTCATACGGAGCCCTGCGTGGTTGCCTTTCGAGCACTCTACTCTAAGGCTCAGTGTATGTAAGGCGCAGCTGACATAATACAGTTTACCATTGTAGGGCAGATTTTGAATCGAAACTTCTGCATGTGGCATCCCCTAACCATAAAAAAAGTTCACATTTAATGATTTCCAAAAAACTTACTTACTTCATAATTCCTAAATTAAGTCCACCTTTTGTACTGTACTTTTGTATGTGTGTACAATAAAGTTTAAATAAATAAATAGTTTATCGATGCCCTTAGGCTATTAGAAAAACTAATTTCTTCAGAGTTTTATTGAGTTCAATTGCTGAAGATGAAGCCCTATCTAATAGGTGACTCATGTTACTGCAAAGATAATATGTATAAGTAAAAGGTTCACTCTTAACATTTTTCGTACATGTTAAGAGTTAATTGAAAACGTATGTCAAAGAATCCCAGGAATCATAAAACTTAAAGACCACGTGATTCCTGGAAGATAACTCAATTCAACTCTCAACAGGTTGCCTTCTAAAGGTCACAATCGATGAGAAATGGCAGAGTTGAAGATAAATTAGGTTAAAGTTTCGCCAATGGCGGTAGAGAGTGGCCGCAGGAGTGATTCGGATGAATGGGAGAGGGATGGGCGGTTAGGAGACTGTTTGTTGACTCAGTAGAATGGGTACGGAGAAGCCGGCACGAGTTTCGTGGCCATGGCCACGTCGTGACGTCCGACATTTAGCGGCGCCTGCGCGGTGGTAGGCGCAGGTTCAAGGACGACCCATCGATCGGGAGTTAGTGATGAGGTGCCCGGAGCCAGGGCCGGACGCTGCTCTTGATGTACAGGGAAATCGATAGCCAATGCCAGGGCCAGGCGGGACCACGTCTGTCAGTGCACTTTCCAATGCCATAACCTCTGTGAAAATAAGAATAACAACATCATAGTAACAGTTGCGTTTTTAACACCTAACACGCATTAACTTCGTAGGTACCTAACATATGTGCCTACTGATTAACCTTTAACCTATAACTAATTTACTGATGAAATCGTATTAGTGAGATTAATTTATTGTCTGTCTTACTGCCCAAAATGGCCTGATTATGCCAGATTTATGCCTGCATAAATAAAATATATGTTACTACCTACTTATACATATGTGTCTAATACGACTCTAAATTGGTAATAAAACTGTAGAATAGTTTTGAACTTCTCAACTAACCAAAAATGGCATGATTATGCGAGATTTTTGCCTACAAAACTACTTGCTAACAATATTTAACACATGCTGTTGTATGTAAATAATATATTAAAATATAATAGAATAGTTTTTTGAAACTTTCCAAGTTTACCTGGTATATTCATAAGGTATTATATTTTTAATACGTAGCTGGATTTATTTTATCTATTTTATTCTATAACTATAACTAACTACTTCTTCATCGTCCAAGTTATTTTTTTGTCAATATATTTAACTCAGTAAAACTTTATGTAAGTATATAGATATATTGATCGGATCTACACTTATGTGTGCGAGATTATTTGCACTTGATGACTTGAATAAAAAATCAAAAGGACACGAAAGTCTTCTCGAAACAAGAATAATGCATTATGGCAAGGGTTATAAATAAGGTAATCAGAAGAATAATGACACATTGTCCTGAAAGGCAGACGCACGGACGCGACACAGCGTTCGTATACTTATGTAGCATTTTTGTGGGAGAGCGAGTTGATTGCGCGCGTAATCCGCCGTAAATAAGCGACGCGTGCGCGTGCGCTGTTGATTACATTACCGACCAACACGCACGGAGATGACTAGAGTAGTCTATAAATAATAATTATCATTTATTATACCGGCATTATCACATTAAGATTGGGAATTTAGTAATATTGACTAAGATATGCGGGTTTTTATAAATAAGTAATAAATTATTTCAAATAGATCAAGCTTGGTAGATTCAACGACACCGTAACAGAATTAGATAAATTCATGAAGAGAGGATTCTACCACATTGCCTAACACTGTATCTGTGGCGTCATTTTGATCATCATTTTAATCCGCCGAGTCGACACGCTAAAAAGAAGATGCATTGCCGTTGTAGAATGTACGTACATAGGAGCTACATAATTGATAGATGATCTCTTCTCAATGTTCACAAACTACTTAGATGATCAATGTAGAGCAGCTTTGTACACATTAGAAAACATAGTCAATCCGAATAGAATATTGACTAAATGTCTCATTTAATGTTCAAAAAGAGAGTCTACTCCTTTACTGAGGACACACTGCAGCTGCACTGATTGTAAATGCAAGTGTCGCGCGAGTTAATAGTAAATACTTGTCCTATTAGTCATTAAGTAAATACCAATGTATGTTACTCAACCTATGTTACTCAATAAGATAAGCATTACTCATTTCTGCATATTCCGCATATTCTGCATAACTATTTTATCATTTTACTTTATAAGCCGAAGTGTACTCGGCAACCGTGTGCATACTATTGTCCGTACTCATAGAGTAAAGACGTATTTTGTATTGTGAAAATATTAAATAAAAAAATATATTTTTTTTATAATCAGCCAATCTCTAATAATTTAATTGGCGCCCAACGTGGGGCGTCATCGCAAAAATCTTACGAGTGTGAAACGACCGACAATCAAGTTCATCATAAACTGCGTGTTCGATTCAACTCGGCGAGTCTCAACTCCTTGAAGAAGCAAACGACGCCCACACCAACTAATGAAGATTTGGCTGTTCATCTTAATAGTGGCACCACTGTAAGTACATCTGTATACTTGCATCTTAATCGAATTACCTCTCCCTAACCATGGCCCAAGAAAACCCAGTCCCTGTTGTTCTTGAAGCCAACCGTGCTCTAGAAATCTTTCCTTACGATGGGGAACCTATGGCATTGTTTGGTTTTCTTAATATGTGTGAACAATACTTAAGTGTGCACGGGACAACACCTAGAACTGTAGGATTATTATTGTCCAGGCTACGGGGAAAGGCAGCTAACTGTATTGCTATAACTACCCATAATTACAATTGGGCTAATATTAAAAATACTTTATTACGTGAATGTGACGATGGGAAAACCCTCGCGATATTGCAAAATGAAATCAGTAGTATCCGTCGTAAGGATACCTACGCTCAATTTATAGAAGATATTAAAAAACATTTATACGTAGTAAGATGTAAAAACTCAACTTTATTTAGGGATAATATTCAATTAGATAATGCAATGCGTCCGTATGAGGAAACGGCAAAACAAAATATAATTTCGCAACTTCCGAACCATGTTCAAACATATTTCCACTTATCAACAAATTCGTTTTATGACTTTTGCAACGAAATTAAAATGTTAGAAACAAAGGGCGTGATAGGCGGTCGTCCGATTAATAATAAACCTGCAAATCCAAACGTTCTACAAAAACCGTATAACCCATATATACAAAGGCAACCTGTACCCCAAATTAACAGACCACAGATTAATTTGCCTCAAACATCAAATAACAACGGTAGTCCGCGACACACTTATCCCCCGACACCGCGATCCCTAATGCGACAGCGATGGGAACAAAATCAAAAACAACAGAATTTTAATAACAACCATAACAGAGACGTAACTATGCGTACCGCAGCACAACCAAATAGCCATCCACATCGTGGTCCCCAAATCGACTTAGGTCGTGGATTCGTAGCTGAGGAGTTGTATGCCGTTGACTCAGAGGAAGATACACCTGTGGAGGAATCTTTTACCGAGACAGACGAAAATTTTCCAATAGAAGCCTCAGATCAAACATGGCAAGAATAAAACTTAATAATTTAACTAAATCTCCACTACCATATATTCACATTAAACAATATAATTTCAAAATTTTAGTAGACACAGGTTCATCACGATCCTTTATGAACCCTGAATTACAAAAACGATTGTTCCCCGAATTCTCAATAACCAACGAAACATTTGAGGTAACTACTGCGCATAAAACTTCTAAACATAACGGATATATTATTACGCCGCCGTGGAAAAAAATTATAGGCGACTGTGATAAACCGATGAAGTTTTACCTATTTAAATTTTCTAATAAATATGATGTATTGTTTGGTTCTGATTTACTGAGACAAACAGGTCTGATAGTTGATTTAAAATCGAATATTTTAACTGGGAATAATGTACACATTGAACTTAATATGTTATCTGATACCTCATTAGAGCTCGACAGATTGTGCCAACAATACGGCGATTTATTCACGGAAGACGTAACTTCTAGTGCAACCACCTCAATCAGACATGAGATAAAATTATTGGATGAATCTCCGATATATCAAAGACCTTATAGATTACCCCAAAATGCAGCGAGAAGAAACAAAAAACCAAATAAATAAACTTCTTCGCGAAAACATTATCAGACCCTCTGACTCACCATGGGCTTCACCTGTACATCTTGTGCCCAAAAAATTGGATGCCAGCGGAAAACCTAAGTGGCGTATGGTGATAGATTACAGGAAACTAAACGAACAAACGCGTTCGGACAAATACCCTTTACCTAATATAGAAGACATTTTTTCACAACTTAATAACAGTAAAATATTTTCAACCTTAGATTTAACCAGCGGATATCACCAAATTTTAATGAAAGAAGATAGTATCGAAAAAACGGCCTTTATAACACCAGACGGTCATTACGAATACGTTAGAATGCCCTTTGGACTAAAGAATGCCCCCGCAACATTCCAAAGACTCATGAACAATACCCTACGTGATTACATTGGTAAAATATGCCTTGTTTATCTTGATGACGTCATCATCTTTTCAAAAGACGAAAAAGAGCATGTTGAACATTTAAAGCTGATATTCGAAGCATTCAGAAAAGCTAACCTTAAACTTAATAAGAATAAGTGTGAATTTGGAAAGGACTCTATCGAATTTCTTGGTCATACTATTACAAAAGAAGGTATTAAACCATCCCAAGCCAAAATTAAAGCCATATTAGATTTTCCCATACCTAAAACGTTAAAAGAAATAAAATCGTTCCTTGGATTAGTGGGATATTATAGGAAATTCATACCAAACATGTCATCTATTACAAAACCCTTAACTAAATGCACAAAAAAGGATGCAAAAATTAACATAAAGGACCCAGCATACATAAAAGCATTTGAAGATTGCAAACAACTTTTAATAAGCGCACCCATTCTGCAATATCCCGACTTTGACAAAGACTTTACATTAACAACAGACGCTTCCGATAAAGCACTAGGAGCCATACTATCCCAATCAGGACACCCAATAGGTTACGCATCTAGAACATTAACAGAAACCGAGCAAGCATACAATACTACTGAAAAGGAATTATTGGGTATTATATGGGCTTGTCAACATTTCCGACCTTACATTTACGGACGAAAATTTTATATAGAAACTGATCATCAACCCCTTGTTTGGCTGTCTAAACTAAAGGAACCGAACGCAAAACTTAATCGATGGAAATTGAAACTCCAAGAATATGATTTTGAAATTAAACATAAGAAAGGAGCTGAAAACAAAGTAGCCGATGCATTAAGTAGAATCCAGATCTTTCATAATAGCGACGATAATATGAGTATTTGCGGAAACACAAGCGAAGACGAATCTGATAACGAAACTATACATTCTAACAATGATGACAGTGATGGAGGTATACCAATAAAAATAAATTTGCACATTCCAGGATGAATAGATTATTTATAGAAACCGGGTCCCATTATTCTGTTAAGGTAAACAATCGTGATATTCATGCCTATGTCCCTTATAGAAACTTTAACAATCATGCATTTAAACTAATTCATGATTATCTTGGGAAACCTTTCTATGCAGTCGTGACTAAGGACGATAAGATTTACGAACTATTGTCCGAATGCTATCGCAAGAATTTTGACCAAAAACAATTAAGATTAGTTCGTTACACAAAGGACTTAATTGAAGTCACCGACTCTGAGCAACAATACAAACTAATTGAACAAATACATTTAAAAGATAAAAGACATTTGGGCTCCGACAAAATTATACGTATGATAAAAGAAAAATATTATTGGCCTAAAATATCTCAGCAGGTACTTCGCTATGTAAAAAACTGTAACGTTTGCGCACAGGAAAAATATAAACGACATCCATATAAACCAGCATTTGAATATACAGAGACCCCGACAGAGCCTTTACAAATTTGGAATATCGATATATTTTATTATGATGGAAAAAGTTACTTAACTATGATCGATCGTTTTTCAAAATGGGCATGTGTACGTGAATTAATTTCCACAAATACCCAGAATGTACTAGATATACTTCTTGAGATAACTAGCTTAACAGGAAGACCTTCAAAAATCATCCATGATTCTGATACAATATTCACAAGTGCTTTATTTAAAGAAATGTTAAATCAATTAAATATTGAGTTACACAAAACCGCCCCAGCACACCATACTTCGACTTCCGATGTCGAGAGATTTCATTCTACGCTACGCGAAATATTAGGAGTAATGAAACACGAACAAGATAAAGAAACACACACGTCTAGGCTTATGATGTATTCACTATTTGCTTATAACAATACAAGACATGATACTACTGGCTTCACCCCATACGAAATACATTTCGGAAGAAAATCTACAAGTATCGAACCAGATGATTCACTAATTTATCAAGAATACACACGGCAACACAAAGACCTGAAGGAAAAATTATATCAACAGGTTTTTGCTAAGATGACAGAAATTAAGCAAAAGACAATCGACAAGCTTAACAAAGATCGGCAGATCATTTCATTAGAAATAGGACAAACATTTTACATAAAAAACCACGACGCTGAACGAAATAAAACAAAATCAAAATACATAGGGCCTTTTAAAGTCAAACGATTACTCGATCATAATGTTATAGAATACATAGGTAAGAAAAATCAGTTACGTACAATTCACTTAGAACAGACATTTATTCCAGATGCCACTATACAAAAGGCGAGCTCGTCCCAGCCGATAGTCCCTACGCCATCATCAATCATGGCCACGCCAAAAGAATAAGTGGACAGTGGAATATAATTCATGAAAAGCCTATAGCTAAATTACATGAACAAATCAAGCAGTTGTATATTAATGTAGCAAAACTACAAAAACACTACAACTTTACTAATAATGAAGGTTCCCGCATGAACTTTTTACTCAATGAAATTCATGAATATGAAATGGAAATATTTCCACTTCGCCGTAAACGAGGATTGATTAACGGATTAGGATCTATAATTAAAGCCATTACTGGGAATTTAGATAGTCAAGACTTAGTCCAAATTGAAAAGGAACTTTATAATAATAGGGTTGATATGAAAAATAAACTCAGTATGACCAGCAGTATCCTAGATAAATTTCATCAAAGGTTAGTTAATCTTACAAAACAACAAACCGAATATTTTGTAAAATTACATCACTCAGAATATTTAGTAGAACGTGATATAATGTTGATGAACGTAATATTTTTTGCTGATACAATACGAGACCTCTTAATGGAAGTATCTGAAGGATTAATATTAGCTCATCACGGGATATTTCATCCTCACATCGTCCCTAACAAAGTATTTAATGATGCTTTGAGTTACATCCCTGCCTCTCAACGTATCCAAAAGGATATAATAACCTTAGCTTCAATGTGCAAGATAAGCACATACCGCACTGAGGAAACCTTACATTATGTTATATCGGTGCCCCTTGTGAGTAAAGTAATATATGAGCACATCACCTTACTTCCCATAATCCTTATCCAACATGACCTTAGTTGCCTCTATCCAGTAAAACAGATGCAAGCTATACTTAAGTACAAAACAGAAGTGTTCACGACAGAGGACTGCTATGACAGCAACCCATCGATATGTCAAGCAAAGCCATTTATCGCTGATAACTGCACGACAGAAATATTGAATAATGATCCTGCTACAAGTTGTCGTCAAGTACCTATTAATTGCCCTGAAGAATATCAAAAGACTGTCTCTTCAGGCACTGAGTATTATTTTTCAAGAGAAACCACCACTGCAAGAGAAGACTGCATTCCACCAAAACTTCTGCAGTTCCAAGGAAGCATAATAATACAAAATACTAAATGCCCTGTCCATATAAGGAACGGCCTAGAGTATGGATCAAAATATACGCAAGATACGTTATTCCTGCCAAAATTGCAACTTCGAGAACCAGAGAAGATATCTAACCTGGAGCTCTCAGTGAACGAAGACTTACTGACGCAGCAAATATCTGCGCTTAACCGGATGTACGCTGAACCTGTGACGGCGACGACACGAAACATTAGTTTTAGTGCTCTTTTATTATGTTTATTAATTGTATTAATTTTAATTGTACTTATAACGTTTTACTTGTATAAGAAGAGAAACTTAAATAAAAAATATGTAACCAAAAAACAAACAGATAAAGAACTTCAGCAGCCTATATTTGGACTGCCTGCTTCAGTTTAAGGGAAGGAGAGTTAATAGTAAATACTTGTCCTATTAGTCATTAAGTAAATACCAATGTATGTTACTCAACCTATGTTACTCAATAAGATAAGCATTACTCATTTCTGCATATTCCGCATATTCTGCATAACTATTTTATCATTTTACTTTATAAGCCGAAGTGTACTCGGCAACCGTGTGCATACTATTGTCCGTACTCATAGAGTAAAGACGTATTTTGTATTGTGAAAATATTAAATAAAAAAATATATTTTTTTTATAATCAGCCAATCTCTAATAATTTAATTCGCGCGACGCGTGTCAAATCGCAACGCACCCACGCGCGCGCATCCGATTGTGCCGAGTAACTGTTATCTGCGATCCTGATAATAATAATATGCAAAATTAAATAAACAAGATGAAACAACAAGAAGTTAGGATCTTGCAATGATCAGGTAGTATCACAACTTTGGAATACTATAGTATTTTCAGTGGCCGGAGCTGCAGTAACATTCTTGTTTTAAATAAGTAAGTAACTCTTTATTGCACCAAGAATATAAGCAGGAGTACAATGTGTCTTAAAGCCTAATGTAATAGGAGTAATTGAAAAAAAATCCAGACTAATAAAACATTTTGTTTCAAGTGAAATCCATGTTACTACCGAAATAACAATGTAAATTACACTTGATAGAATTATAATTGTAAAAACCACGGAAATAGGAAATTCGTTAAAAAATTAATGCGTCCACGTCAATTTCTATTCCTAAAATAAACCTGTTCGTATCAAAAATTGTATCAATGACGTCATGAAGATTAATAAACGAAAAGCTTTATGGAGCGCACTATCATTTATGTCATTATTTATGGAACATTGACGCTATGGAATCGAATCGACAGACGTAGGTCCTAATCTACACAGCACAAACATATACCGCAGATACGGCAGGTGTTTGTGTGCGAGCCATTCATGAATTACCGACATGTGGAGGGACGCAGTGGTGTGAGTAATGGGGGGACGTAGAGGGAAGGAGAGTTAGCTTGCCTCCCTGTTTATGAATGAGGTTGTACGTCATTGAATCGATCGGCTCGCCCGGCGGCCGCAGGGAAGGCTGCGTCGCCACACAAGGGCAGCCCTGAAGCCGGTCGAACAACAGGTGGTAGTTTGACGCACGAGGTCACGATTTGCGACTAATTTTTGTCACTCGAGTGCTGACGTCACGCCGATTGATAAAATATTATCGGCATTAGAATCTTATCTCCCATAACCACCATCCTCATCATACTCCCACGCTATTGCGTATTTTCATTTAGGTAGAAAAGAGGATATCGCACTTTTATAGAAATATAGTACTATGGTAACAATATGTATGAACGTAAACACACAAATCGCAGTTTTATCACGAATATTGTTATTTAATAAGAACTTAAATTGGAAACCTATTTAATAATGAATAAATTTAGCAAGCACTTCTTGCTCAAAAGCTTGCTTCGAAGATTAAGGACATAGTTTGTGTTGTCTCTTTCTTTCCTATTTAATTTAAAAAATATTCAAGGATGGTAAGGGATTGGTATAGGTAAAGCCTTGCTGCTAGTATATATATATACCTATGTATATACTATTGCTCGTGACTATAAATGAAAGAGTGATCTTATTCATTAGTAATTTTAACATAAGTCTGTTTAAGGCGACACCCAAGGCTAATCAGAGGGGGTGAGGGGCGGTACGTAACGCCTTAAAGCAGACACAATAAGGTTACTTTTCGAATTTTCTATAATTTGATATATTTTTCCTGCTTCAGTACTTCTAACCTATGGTTCACACTTGACGTTTTTAAAGACAGTACGTTTTCGGGAAATCCTGATTAGGTATGGGCTTAAGTTATGAAATATTCTTCTAAGACACATCACACCGCTACACATCTTTCATCTCAACTAATTTTGAAAGAACAATATCCAAATATGCTTATTTCCGAAAGAGATTAATGAAATAGTAGATAATTTTCATGGAGTCTACAACTCTATAAAAATTATCTACTATCTATCAAATATCTATCTTGAAGATAAATAAATTGTTAAATAGAAATCTAAATCAATTAATTCTATGAATAGATATCATTTACATTTAGTACGCTAAGAGAATTAGTAACAAACTTATATCAAAACAATAGCTGGTTATCAACACTTCCAAATAGATTTGATTACACTTCGCCAGTTCGTATCCTTTGAGACACTAATCTTATTCTACGGAGTATAATCTGAAATTACACACATAACTTTAATCGGTAAATTAATTCAAGCTTATCATATGATGAGTATTTCTGAATCAATTATTTTTTCTAAAACCATTTTTATATCAAATATCGTTATTGTTATATTACATGTTGGGCGCCAAAACTATCTATCAAAAAAAAAATCAAGGGTTCTTGACAATTACACACAAAACATTAATCGGTAAATTAATTCAAGCTATTGATGATACGCTGGGTATTTCTGAATCAATTCAAGGGTTCTTGATTGTTTTTATTATTTTTATAATTTATCAAGACAAAATAAAAATTGATATTGGCGCCCTATATGTAGGTATTATAACATTATAGGATGTTTAATATATTTTTTTACTTTAAAACTAACTATTAAAACCTTGTTCTTTTTCTTAGAAACCAGGAACTCGTCAACAATGTCAGTTATTTTTCGCTTGACCTTTCGCAATCGTCTTAATGATTTAAGTACCTATCAATAAACATTTTTGAATACGACAACTACATAATCAAAAGACATGTATCAATACAATACTTAGTATTGTCTTTTACTTAGTAAAAAAGTCATTGGTATTAGTGGATGAATCAAGTACTGAAACTGTGAAGTAATGTGCGTCACGTGTATAATTCCCTCGTGGGGCGTCGGGTGGCCGGCTTCTGACGTCAGTGGCGCCGCCCCGCGAAAACACCCTTTTGCTACATAAACAACACTTATACCATCGAGACTCCACATTGAAGATTCTAGCGAAAAGGGCTCGTTCTTTCATTGATTCGATTCGAAAGATACCTACATCACTGTCTTTACGAAGCTTGTACTGTGGGGAA
Organism: Ephestia elutella; assembly: GCA_018467065.1. NCBI lineage: Eukaryota > Metazoa > Arthropoda > Insecta > Lepidoptera > Pyralidae > Ephestia > Ephestia elutella. Next base: position 9,596,669 of record CM031586.1, read on the forward strand.
GGTAAACACATACAGTCTTGCTTTTTACCACATTGCTCTTTGCTAAAATACTCGCAAATAACTATATATCCAAAATGATATTTTCTCGTTTTCTCTTCCAACCATCCAGGTACACTGTTTAAACCAGTCGACCTTTGGCCACTCCTGTTTTGTCACATATTTTACTATTACTACCCAGGACACATTATGTTTCCTTTATAGTTTCTGATAAGAAACAATCTGGGTTTTAGAAACAATATCATCCTCACATTCGGGGATTATGATACGATGCCCGCATATAAACGAAATCTAAAAATGTTGTATTACAGTCGACGTCAATGACGAATCTGCTAGAGATACCATTCGAGTGGTTGTTGGCGTAATAATAAACGTGACATCGAGTGACGCATGGCTCTCACCGCGTCGCAGCTCATCAGCATCCATGCCAACATTACTGTTTGATGAGCGCGCTTTATTTCGCGCTTTCGCGTCACTCGCCGTTATCGGTCAACAGTGGTGGTTGGTTAGGTTTTCGTGGATTCAATTGTGGAAAAATCAGATGATCAATTCCAAATACTTTTGCGAATATTTCTAACTCAATATAGAAATAGTGTCCCCCAATTATTTTTTAGGAGAAGTAGGTGGACTGGGTACGGTTAATACAAAGGATGACGGTTGTAACAACGCAAATACATAACTCGCAAACCGTTGCGTTGACGGCATGAGACGTATGAGAGCTTCGATGGATAAAGGAAGAGCGTGAACTAATGTAGAGTTTCTCGTACGCATAATTTAACAAATTTTTGAAGGCCCTGTTGTGTTTTGACAACCAAAAGTAAATATTTTTGCTTGGAGAGATTTCCAATTACATTTCGGTTTCTATATAATTGAGAATTCAATGCGTTCATATACGTATTATTTTTGACACAATTTCTACGACTGTTGTTACCTAAAGTAGGAGTTGAGCGCGCTTTATTTCGCGCTTTCGCGTCACTCGCCGTTATCGGTCAACAGTGGTGGTTGGTTAGGTTTTCGTGGATTCAATTGTGGACAAATCAGATGATCAATTCCAAATACTTTTACGAATATTTCTAACTCAATATAGAAATAGTGTCCCCCCAATTAATTTTTAGGAGAAGTAGGTGGACTGGGTACGGTTAATACAAAGGATGACGGTTGTAACAACGCAAATACATAACTCGCAAACCGTTGCGTTGACGGCATGAGACGTATGAGAGCTTCGATGGATAAAGGAAGAGCGTGAACTAATGTAGAGTTTCTCGTACGCATAATTTAACAAATTTTTGAAGGCCCTGTTGTGTTTTGACAACCAAAAGTAAATATTTTTGCTTGGAGAGGTTTCCAATTACATTTCGGTTCCTATTTAATTGAGAATTCAATGCGTTCATATACGTATTATTTTTGACACAATTTCTACGACTGTTGTTACCTAAAGTAGAAGTTGAGGGCGGTTGATTGAAACAGTGTTATTTGTATTCTCTTATTTCCATGAAAAACAAAATTATCTGAATCTATTTTTGTACAAGTAGCACGATGAACAGATTTCATCCGTGTCATTAGTGTCATTAGTATCTAAATATAATTAGGTACGTATTACATCATACTGGGGTTCCTGCCCATTTGAAATTCATCCAAAAGCCAAAACATAGTGAGTCACAAGAAGAAATGTGTCTAATGATACACCGCAGTATTTATAGACGGCAGGGCGGCGGCATCCTCACCTATAATTGCATTTGCAACATGAAGCCTATTAATATAAACTGTCTATTCGCACCTTGCCAAATTACAACGAATTTTTAAAACTTCTCTACTCAATTTCCTAACTTTACCTAACGACATTCTGACAGTGACCATATATTACGTACGTAGGTATCTATATATTAATGCCATTAAGCGAAAGTGTTCTTTTAGTCACATCAAAATCATCTTCGTCCCGTCGCGTCCCTATTTATCTTCGAGCAACAAGGACTTTTGTGTGGAGCTTCAGTGTTGCTCTATCTCACACATTCCACATCAAACCTATCGATTAGACATTGACATTTTGTTATATCGAATTAGGCAAGTATAAGAATAAACATTAAGTACCTACCTATAGGTATATCTATAGCTAACTGAGAGTAACTATAACTTATTGAATATGAAAATTTGCCCAAGAAAACTATAGATTATAGATACATAGATAAGTATCTGCCTAACATCATAGATACCCACTAAAAGAGATAATGTACCCAAGCTGGTTTGTTTGTTGCTTTTATTAGAAAATTAAGAGCTTTTATTATGCATTCAATATACGTCATCTTTTTTCTTCAGCGCAGATATTAAAATTCAGTATTTCAAGAAATAACTTGTTTTCATTTTGTTTCACAAACACGTGGATGAAAAATACTAAGAAAAAACTTAAGTAGATACGGTTCATAGGTTTACCAGCGCTTGGGGATGTTTATTATTGTTTTCTTTAGCCAGCTACAGACTTATGTAGGTATCTATAAGAAATGCAGATAGTAAAGCGAGTATATAGCCTTCTCGTTGGTATGTGTGATCATATTATAGTAATCGTAGATACGCACTTAAATCAACAGAAGAATGAATGGATTCATCCACTGTTACGTCGTGAAAATTTATAGATCAGTACGGTGTTTCCGTACGTTCCACTTCCACCCACTGAACCGCGTCCCTCGTTGCCGATGACCGGCGCTAGTAGCCGTGGGAAGACTCGCAGTCGGGCCTAGCCCACGACACCAGTTTGTTTATATAATTCTTGAGGACACTTACTCGTGACATAGCGTGACACTTCATGTGATTCACACAACCTTTTAAAAACATTCCAATTGTCAGCACAGCTACTGACGCCTATCATATACAAAACATTCAATCCAAATTGAGAAACTGACAGACTGTCATCATTTCGTAGAGCGTTTGGAAACTTTCGAAGCAAACAATCTTCAACGCGCTAACTGCCAGTTTATTAGATACTTCAGCCAAGTTGTAACTACAAATAACAAATGAAATAGACTCGGCACCGAAATAGACGACGTACTGAAGCAACGGGCCGAAATAGCATCCCGCCTCCGAAGTCCGAACCAAAAGTAGTCAAGTTAATTTTAGAACGATTCCCGCAGGGACGTTTTCATCCCGTGATTCACCTGCTGGAAACTCGATTGTTCGCATTTTACGTCAATCGGTTGCGTGGTGTTTACGAGCGAACGGCAGTGCGCGGGAGCGTCAGCTGATGGCCAGGAATAGCCCTGACATCGCGGCCACGCTATGCCGCCTGCGCCCGCGCACCCACAAATAGCGTGCTATAATTAGATGTCGGTGAAATCGTGGGTTTGTTATTTTTCTTTATCGTCTCCGTTACGCGATAATTGGGTTAGCGGCTGCATGTGGGCCTGATCAGGCGTCGGCGTGTCTCGCCCGGCCGGGCTGCCACCGCGCACCTTGCTCCGGCCATTGTCCTGACACCGGGTACGTGCAATCACATACCCGCATCACATAAATCAAAGAAAGTTAGAAGAGTTACTAAATCAAATAAGACCATTTACAACCAGTTCTGATTTTTATGGGTACATTAATTTCAATACAATGTTGGATTGTTTCAAATAAAAATTGAAAGCTGTTGATCAACATTTGAATATTTAATATGGAACTTAATTTTGTTAAGTTTAGATTGATTCTAATAAAAAATGTAAATATTCATTTAAATGGTTTACTACAATGCAAAAAGATTATAACTTTATAAAATCCGTTTATTCATAATTGTCACACACAATCTTACAATGTCATTTTATGATTTTACATCAATATAAAATAAAAATAAAAAATATAATAAAATAGACTTTTTAGGAAATTACTTTCGTGGTTAATAGATGTTTTACTTTAGAATGTTTAGGTTTGAAGTAATATTTGATTTATTTTTAACAAAATTCAACAAAAAGTACTGTAAAGATTGTTTACATAAAAGGACAATTAAAAAAAATAGAGTTTATATTCACTTCCACTTATAGATCACGTCTTTGCTAACCGATATATGTTCAGACATATATCGGTTAGCAAAGACGTGATCTATAAGTGGAAGTGAATATAAACTCCCTGAACTCCCGGAACTGATACTAATAAAATAACTCACAATCACAAACAACCCATATTCTTAGACAAGAACCTATAACAATAAATGTAATTCCTCTGGCTTGGCCCGTTTGAGTGCAGTATTTCAAACAAATTTCGTTCACAGTTCCCGTTGGAACAAACAACAACAACAAACACAAAACAAAGCTTATGCAGACTTATTATGACCTATCTAAAAAATCTGTATACCTACTTAACCAAAAAATATTCATTCAGTTTTAGTAATTGGTTGAGAGGGTTAGCTTAATCACAAAGGTCAATCAGGCTAGATTTATCCACGGACCTATTTAAAATATGTATATTAAATACGAGTAGAATATTTTTGTAAATCTTCGATTAAAGATTAATTATAATTATTTTCCATATGTTGTTAATCATCCCAAAGTTGTTATACACCCCAAATTACGGTGATTATAATAAAACTTAATGTTGACCAGCACTGTATTGCCTTGTTATTGTCGATGCAAAGCCTCAGTCGCCCACTCGTTAGCCTACGCCGAGTAAGCTATTACTGTAAACCACCAGTTAACACAATACTCCAATTAGATGTAATCACACAAGCTACAACTTATTATATTGCTGCATTATTAAGGGCATAGAAAAATTTGGCTCTTGCGCAAAATGTCCCCTAGTCGTAAAATGTCTCTTTCTCGTAATGTCTCTCTTTTGCAGAATGTCTCTTTCGCAGAATGCCTCTTTCGCAGAATGTATCTTTCCCAGAATGTCTACGAAATGAAATAAATACGAAAATATACTATGTACTTATCAATTAAGTATCTAAAAAGGATACTTTTCATACTCGCATTTCCCGGCAAAAAATCGTAAAGACGAAAATTGCGATTGCTAACACAACATCTCACTAAATATTCCTATACCATAATACCAACATAACATTCCATGACTATGCATAAACTTTGGAATGTGAGCAGGACGTGTGCCTGGAACACATTATTCACATTCCGTTTGGATCATACTTAAAACTTTAAAACTGAATCTTTTGTAGTCTACAAAAAGTTAAGTAGAGTCATATTAATTCTGTGGTAGAGTCACAACATTACTACGAATATCTAGAATTAATCTATCGAAGAAGAATAAAACAAATAACTAAGTTTATGTTATTATTGTTTTTAGATGCGTCATCACCATCATCATCTGTTTTTTTTTTAAGTTCGACAAATACACAAAACTCTATACCTACTTTTATTCAAAACAATCTTTGTGCGGAAAATTAAATTAAAATAATAAACAGTTGAAGTTTCGATTTACATTAGATAAATGCAAAACATGCGCGCTAGGGAGGCTGGCACGAGCTTAATTCAATGAAATGGGCGCAGGCAAGGAAGCTAGCGAACCGAGGAGATGGAGGCTTCGCGGCAGACACCCGGGGGCGGCGGGCGGCGGTGGGGCGGCGCGGGCGGTGGGCGGCGTCGGGCGGTGACGTCAGCTTTGGGGGGGCATCTCGCAGTGCGATTGGCGGAGATGCGCGCGCCGCTACCGAATATGGGACTGCGGCTCCATTGATAAAACTGTGACGCGGGGTCGCGCGGCGCCAGTCCCCTTCGCACCGGCCGCGCGAGAGGCCGTCTTCACGCTGGCGCTGTACGTGATTCCGTTCGGCCAGTGGGCCGAGGAGCAGGTCGTGCCGGACGGGATGGGCACTGACGCGGAGCCCCCGACCGGCCCGCACCTGCTTTCCCTGGCTGACATGGGAGTTCTAGGCTTCGACTGTGCTCTGAAACCGGCGCCGGCGCTCACTCCGGGTGGAACGCCGGCTGACCTCAACACACCCGTCACCACCTCGGATCTGCCCGCCTTCTTCCCGAGCCTCTTGGAACCACCACCTATATCAGGTGCGCTTACGCTCCGTCATCTCCAATTCGTATTTCGTCCTGTTGCTGTCGTAAGCAGCTACGCACGTCGCGTGCCGTCGGAATTCGTAGGCGGCAACAGCCCCCGCCGGGCTATAGATAAAGTTGTAAATAAACAAGTTTATTTGTATCTATCTTTCGCGATTTTAAGTGCACTCATAATTACGTTTCACTACGGAGTTTTCACTACGCTTGGCTGGTTCAAAGTTTCAGTGTTAGTTGATAAAGTGAAATGGAAAGTTCACCGGCCGGCGTCATATGATCGGATCGATACGACGGCTTCAGTGTGCTTTTACCGTCGCAATCCGAGTTCAGCAAATCTTATAGTAGTGCGCAAATTATGGTGATAGTTACATTTTATAGTTAAACTTTAATACAAATTGTGGTGAAACTTTCATCTGGCATTAAATGGGTAAATATATAACTAAGACCTAAGCGACAATAAACTATCCTCCTACTTTAATAAACAAAGATTACGAAATAATAAATGTAAACTTTTGAGACTTTAAATTTTTTCTTGTTTTTGTGTTCATAAATTAAAAAAAGAAGTCAATACCTACTTCTTGAGATTTGCTAATCTATTAAGATAGGTTATCCTAATGTTGTTTATAAAAGTAATAATGAAATTAAATTTTAGTTTCATTTTTCTAAAAAGTTTTTAATAAATTTTGATTTAATAAAAACCTATAAACCGTGTAGTTAATTTTGAATCTGAATGTTTGCAAAAATAAAATAAAAAATGCATATAAAGAACACTGTTAGTACTGAACTTTTATAAGTATAATACATTATTTTAAATTTAATAAATATTATTATTAATTTAACGAAAAAAATAATTTAAAAAAACATTACGTAGAACTATGAATATCAGTGAAATAAGGAACTGTTTAAACAATTTAAAAAAAAAAAAAAAAAAGAAATTGACACAAGCTTTATTTTTTTCGACAGTGATTTTGGCGCATATAATGCGCGAAAAAAAAATTACTACTCATCCGTAGTTAACCGTCGAGAAGTTCTCTCACTGGGAGCCCATCCTGGGTGCACCATAAGGTCATGCTCATCATAATAATGAATTTGTCATCACAACTGAAGTAAAGTGTAAAATTTCAACTCTTTAGGAAAACTAGTGGAAGTAGGTCAAATATAACGTATTTTTTATTTTGATTTGAAGACGACTTGATTACAGCCGGGTCAGGTGAAGCTCAATAAAAGCTTGTGAAAATGTGTAAAAATCTTACAATGATCGTAAATTTAGTTTGATCTCGCAATAATGAACAGTTTAGATACGTAATTACAGTCTGATACAGTATCAACATCCGGCAGCTTATCGTGCCAGGACCTCCATTCGCCTTCCGGTTGAACACCAATATCATGAAAAAAATATATTAAATGCATCCAATAATATTTTTTAATAATATAATATATGCATAATTTGTTTTTCTTTTGTTCTTTGTGACATAATGGAGCGGCTTGGCAGTAAATACGACTCGAATGCCTGTGACAGAAAATGGCATGATGCGTCGTGCCATGCTCATTTGTTTTACATCTGCCGAGCGTCCCGTAACGGCTAACTTTTTTAAACATTATTAAAGTAAAAATAGTTTACCAAATAAGAGTGCAGATCATGTGTACAAAGCATAGTTAATAAAAAAAAAATATGTTTTATACATTTTATTTTTCCTGTGTGATATTTTTCAAAAGAAAAGGCCTAAGCGAACAGACCTAGCGCATATCAAAAATCTCAAACAAATTGCGTTTCGTCTCTCGTGTCTTTGCTTATAGAATATTTTTTCTTTGTTGAAGGTACATTACCTGGCGACGAGCTATCTTTGGGATGTTCTCCCAGACGACATAAGCATGAAGCGTCACTGTCACCGGGTGCGCGTGCAGAGGATGCTAGCAACGCGTCTAGCGCGAGTGCTTCTTTATATGGCCCATCGTCGGGCACAGCAAAACGTGCCCCGTCGCCGCCACTGCAATGGCTGATCCCGTCGGGACCCGGAGCGGGCGGCGTAGACAAATACTTTCAACCAGACTATGAAGAGCGCGTTGAACTACTGCCACCCGAGTGTCAGCCTTCCTATTGCCCGCAACCGCAGGCATGTCCCGCGCCTCAACACTGCGAGTACCGCCCGCCGCCTCAGCCGCAACCGCAGCACACGTGGGAGTCCCAAGAATACGCGCCCGCACCACAGCCCACTCCTGGGCCATCGGGTTTGCCTAAACGCGAGCCTTATCCAAGCCCAGGTGCGGCACCCGTGCAACTCGCCGAATATAACCCGTCCACAAGTAAAGGACACGAAATCTTATCACAAGTGTACCAACAAAGCACACAACCACTGAGGCTAGTCGCCGTGAAACCCCGCAAATATCCCAACAGACCGAGTAAGACACCCGTCCATGAAAGGCCGTACGCGTGTCCTGTCGACGGTTGCGATCGCCGATTCTCACGGTCCGATGAATTAACACGACATATTCGTATCCACACCGGGCAAAAGCCTTTCCAATGTCGCATATGTATGCGCTCGTTTAGCAGGTCAGATCATTTGACGACCCACGTTCGGACCCACACGGGTGAGAAGCCGTTCGCGTGCGACGTTTGCGGGCGCAAGTTCGCACGGTCGGACGAGAAGAAGCGACACGCCAAGGTGCACCTGAAGCAGCGGCTGAAGCGAGAGCGCGGCGGCAGCGGGCCTGCGCACCATCACGAGCCGCACCCGCACGCGCCGCTCTAGCAGCAGGCCGAGCTCGCGCCCGCGCCCTCGCCCGCACATTCCAGTGATGGCGGCGATACATCCGCGACGTGCGACTCCTCGGACTCCGATTAAAATGAACTTTACTTTCACGTTGAAGTTATCAAATAATTTCATCGCTTAGGTGTTAATGAATTGTCTTTAACGAAGCTTTATTAACTCTACATTTTGTAAATTCACTGAAATTTATATATATCTTTTTATACGTATTTGTAATTAATATAAGAATGAGCTCGTTGTATTTATTTAGATAGGTAGAATAATTGAATGAACATGACTGGGAACAAACGTGAATACGAAGCGATGCGGCCTAATGACCAGTACCCGCGAGTTTATACGTTTAATGTGTGACGATCCGTGCCTCCGCGCAGGAGATATTTAAATTTTTACTTACTATCGTCTTAAACTTAGTATGAACACATATCTTTGTCTGATGATAGTCCGTAGCTAAGCTTATTATTCTTCAGAAGATATGCGTGAGTGCGTATAGTGATTGTAAGGAAAGTGATACATTTACAAATGAGCCTAATCGCAGGTACGAGCGAGGCAAAAGAACGTTTACCACGCTGCTGCTGCGAGCACTAAATTAATATGGCATTCGGCACCCGCTCTGGTGGTATACCTTCTTTTGCCACGATTACTGAGCATTCTAAGTATTCTATTTAATATTCTTATACTTGACAAAACTAACGTGAAACTGTGCCATTAATTTAACTTTACGACGTGCCACTGCAATTTTAATTTAATAACTAAGTGTAACACGACTGCTAAATAAGTGATAAATATTATATTGTTTTATTATATTTCTAGTCGAAGTTAAAAATATGAGCGTGAGATTGTCGGCTATTGTTTATTTTCTAAACATCTATTTCCTAATAACGAAGATTTAGTTCTCGACAGCTGCTGTCATATCTTTCTTGCTCAAATGATTTATTTTAACAAGTTGCTCAATTTCTCTTTTTTTCACTTTATAAGTGTCTATTAACCTTCGTACTTTTATACCTCCGCTGTACAGTATTTCTTAGTTGTTGGTTTTTCGAGCTCTCTTTGCATTGTCGCACTTGTTATTCTACTGTTCACTATCCTGATTCTTACCCAGTGGCATATATTTTTATAACGTACGTATTATATAGACTAATCTAGTTAATAGTGTATGGCGGTAAATTATGATCTCTTAATCATTATTAATTATTTCAAGTACCTATAGCGAAGGCCCTTTATTTATAATACTCATAAGTTTTGTTTAGATATAAATTAGGTAGGTACGTATAAGATTCGTTTCTAAAGTGTAGCTTCAGTTACTGTGATTATGTTGTTACGTTCCTGTCTAAAGGAATTGAGCGGCCAGTGACTGGTTTCTTGGGATTTTTCACAACGGCTTAATAGAGCCTAATGTTGGACAAACGTTGGTAACGTTGTCGTGTCGATATGAATTCCGACATAGCGCGTTGTGAAAAAACCCTCATGGTTTGATTTAAAGTTATTTGCAACCATGAATACCTAGCCATTATAAATGTGATTATCTTTTATATTACAGTACAAAATTGTGCACAAGAAGTTTTCAGAGATAATGTTTTACAATTTAAAATTGCCTTCTATGATACACTCTATTGTAAATTACTAGTTTCATGTGATGAATCATGTCATTCATTTTTACTTTAGAATAAGATGATACTTCAAAAACAAATTGTGCAATCGCAACAAATTTAAAGAAAAATAATAGAAATCTTAACAATGTCTTCAGCAAACAGGCAGTGATAATTACACAACAGGGTGGGCCTTTCAATAATGTTGGTCGTTATGAATTTAGGATATCTGACAATAATATAATTACTCGATGGACATGAGAACGGTGAAACATTTTAAAAATTTGTGCTTAAATGAAAAAGTATTTTCCTTCTGAAAATTACGCACAATTTTAATGTATAAAAAGGTTTTAACGATATCGTTCCCAGTAAATCATCATTCAATAATGTTGCAAAAAGATCAGGATTAATATGACATGTAGTCGTATTGTAATGTATGTCAGTTTTGTAATGTTCGTCAGTTATAAACTTTCACGACCATACATTTATGTTCTTGGCAAGTTTGATGTTCGAGTTTATAATGTTTTTACTGTTATACAGAGACGAAGTCTCCGATAGGCAAGGCTAGCGTAGATAGGTATTTAATAAACGTATTCATGTTAGTCAAACGAGTGACAATTGAAACGGAGAAGACTAAATTCTTAACATTTACGTAATGTTGCATCGCGTTAAAGTTATATACGGTGTTTGTATAGGTTACGAGTTGCGTTGCGACTTGCTTGCCGTTTGTTGGGCGGTCGCTGGCCCCCGGCCGGCGACTACATTGTTGATAACCTCTCTAGGTACCACGTGTCTATCAGTGTTGCGATAGCATGCATCATACCTGTTACACATTTCATGTTACTATATCTTAGCGATCTTTCAAACGATAACTGTTTATAGTGTTCATATGATACCTAGTGAATGGGTACGGAATCTTTACGAATTTTTTGTAATACGGTAATTATTTTAAGCTGTCTCTGTATTTCACCAGAGTGAAAGATGTTGTTGATGTTCTAAAATATAATTAGTACATATAAGTAGCTATTGTTAAATCTCACTAATTTTTACTAAATTCTATTTAATATATTTGTAAATACACGGACTAAATTTCGATTTAATGTGTATATAAGAGAAAAAGAAATTTTTATTTAATATGAAGACCACCTAAGGTGCGAAAATACAAATTGTTGAAAACTGAACTCTGAAGTTTCCTTTATCCTTCTTGTACTCATTCAAAAAAATCGACACATATAAGAGTAACTCTTTTTACTGACAGAAAAACTTATAAACTGCTGAAAATAATATTTTTAATGACAAAGTATTTACTATTTGACAAAAAAATTAAAAATGTAGGTAATCGTTGGCAGCTACTGGGAACCATTAGTTAAATTTAGAAAGACAAACGAATATTGGCACACTGCATTGAGTGTTGTTCTTATTTTAACTTTGTTCGGGCTTCCAATCTTAACCGGTTCTTAGTGTAATACACTAAAAACATTTTTTGCTTGAACAAAAAGTATCAGCAATAAAAAAAAAACAAACTGTGAATTAATTGATCGGTGTAGTTAGTACCTACCTTTTTGTGTCCCTTCTTTCCTTATCCCTCTTTTCGTGGCGTAGTCTATCCAAATTACTTCTATCCCGATGTCATCTGACTCGTCATCATGTAATTTGCACACATATGGTCCTAGTATCTACTCCCAGTTACATTCCATCCGCCTTTTCTTTGCTCTTCTGTATCTGTATTCATTGAAACTACGTTCGAACCTACTGCTTCTACTTCTATATACTACTTTTCGTTAGTAAACAAATACAGTTCTATCTGCTTACTGCAATAGCCTATTGCAGTAAGCAGATAGGCATGCGGCCTATGCCAATAGATATAGAAATTTCAAAAACAATAGATCATCTAATTATCGCCTACTTTGAATAGCAATTAGGCCATAATATTAGGCTAAACTAATTCGCCATAGCGGCGCCTTGGTCTGCTGATCCAAAAATTAAGGAGTACCACACGTTGCATGATGTCTGCCTGAATTCCTGTAGCGCCATCTGTTAGCCAAGCCTAAAAACAAGCATACAACATACATCACATCACAACAGCAAAAAGCAAGACTACAAAAGCGGCAACAAAATACAAAAGCAGCAACGAAATTAAGCTTTTTTAGCTGATGCTTTGGCAAAAGCGAGAAACAATATTTTAAAAAATGTAGCAGCATGTAGCGCTCATTGCCTGAACATTGGGTTCTTTGTGGCATTCGTATGTGCTGTGTCTCATTTTCCTTATAGTGTTTCTCTTATGGGTCGGCGCAATATATCAGACAAGTAAGTACTATACCGGTACAAGTAAGTAGCGCAGTAAATAGAGCGAACCTTCCCTAGGGGTTAATTACGTGCGGTCCAGTAACTCAATGTTTTTTATATTATTGTTTAGGATGGTTGTAAGAATTTAAAATAAATATGGCACAATTGAATAGCTTTTGCACTCGCCGCCAAATTGGAAAAAAAAAAAAAAATCACTTTGTTCGGTTTTTCGTTTCGCTAGAAAAGTGTTCTACACAATGTTGTAGAAAATTAAAGGACTATGGGCGGAATCGTCCCCACCCACCAACAGAAATGAAACATAGGTCAATCGACATATCTTGGCAAGCAGATATTTTTTTACTATGGGGTCGTTGCCCAAATGCATGGGGTTTTCATGGTATCGAACGTTTTACAAATATTTATCCCATACATTTTTATATGGAGCCCAAATATTTTTACAAAATGTTGTTTTTTTAATTAACCCCACTGATGTATGAAAGAAATAGGATTTTGATGAAATAGTAGATACAACACTTTGACATCAGTTTCATTTGTGTTAGTAGATCCCATACATTTTTATATGGAGCCCAAATATTTTTGCAAAATGTTATTTTTTTAATTAACCCCACTGATTTATGAAAGAAATAGGATTTTAATGAAATAGTAGATACTTTAGGAACTCTTTGGCATCAGTTTCATTTGTGTTGGTAGATCCCATACATTTTTATATGGGGAGCCCAATTATTTTTACAAAACTTTTTTTTTACATTACCCCACTGATTTATAAAAAAAAGTATTTTAATGAAATAATAGACAATATTGGTGGGTGGGGACGGAGCTTATACATTGGTGCCCTTTGTCCTTTGCCGTTATTTACATTTTACATTTTGTTTCTAGGACTGACAGTTTCCGAGAAAAAAAATCCTTTGCCTTAAAAAAATCTCATTTTTCAAACATTCGTCAATCTTTTTTAATTTAGAACGATGTAATCCAGTCATGACCTATTTTAGGAGAAAAAGTAGCAGAACAAACATCGTAGGGAATTTAATTACCTGCAAAACGCAATTGCATATTTCTTAACCAACCCTGCAAGGTGGAGAGTAAAACTAAATGATAAAACAACGGAAATTATTTTTTGCTATAATATTTTACTTTTTACTAACTGAGCCTCGCTCCCATGGAAATTTCGGGATATAAAGTACCTTATGTAGTAGTAAGTGCTAGTATAATATTTTTCTACCAAATCGAAATCCGTCTAGTAGATTTTGTGTGATTAAGCAACAAATATCACATCGAAACCCATTTATAGTGTGATTCATTGCAGGGGAGTAACCGGTTCCTGATCGGGACACTGTAAAAGTGTCTGTGGACATTATCAAGTACAGATATTAGATAATATTTGCTTCATCAGCAATAAAGATTGGGAAAGAAACCCGATTTTAAAATAAAAAAGTTTGGATGTGATATTTCTTGCTAAATCACAAAAAATCTACTGGACGGATTTCGATAAAACTTGGTATGCTAGTAGAAAAATATCAGGGCTAGCACATAAGGTACTTTTTATCCCAATATTCCTATGGGAGTAAAGCCCCCGGGTGCAGCTAGTAGACAATAAAATATGATAGCAAAAACGTAATATTTTAACTTTTACTTTTACCCCCTACTGCGTAGGGTTGGTTAAAAAAAATTACATGTGTTTTGTAGGCAATTAAATTTCCATCAAATTTTATTCCAATATATATTTTCATTATAAATGAATTACAGCGCTCTGAAGTAAAAAGTTTGACAAATTTCCAAATGCGATCAAAAATGCGATTTTTTAAAAGTGCACATCCATAACTATTAGTCCTAGAAACAAAATATTAAATGTACATTATAGGAAATTTATTTTTACAACATTGTGTAAAACTCTTATGTAGCTAAAATGCATCTAAACGAAGGTGAGAGCGCAAATCTGAATAAAGTGGCAATTTTTTTTGGTTTTTCCGACATATGGCGGGCGTGGAAGGGGGGAGAGATTGTGCCTCTTGCATTTTAAACACTTACTAACCATCCTAAATAACATATCGAAAATTCAGAACTATTGAACCATTTGTAAGTAAACCCTACCCTTAGCTCTATTTTGGTCTTTATTCAATGAACTATGGACGGATTTGTATTAAATTTGGTATACTAGTAAAAAAATACCAGAAATAGTACATAGGTTACTTTATATCCTGAAATTCCTATGGGAGCGAAGACCCGAGGCGCAGTTAGCAGAAAATAAAATATTATAACAAAAACAGCAATATTCCGTAGTTATAATATTGAGTTTTACTCCCCATTCTGCAGGGTTGGTTAAGAAAAATGCAAATGCGTTTTGTAGGTAATTAAATTCCCTACAAAATTTTGTTCCAATACTTATTCTCCTAAAATACGCCATAACTTGATTACAGCGTTCTGAAGTGAAAAGTTTGACAAATTACCGAAAAAGAAGTTTTTTTTAATTTTTTTTAAGAGAACACATCTCGGTAACTATCAGTCCTAGATACAAAATGTAAAATGTAAATAATAGGAAATTTAAATATCTACAAGATTTTGTAGAACACTTTCCTAGCAAAAATGCATCTAAACGAAAATATGAGCCTAAATCTGAAGAAAGTTTTTTTTTTAGTTTTTTTTTTTTAAGATTACTGCGGGCACGGAAACTTGGCAATTGTGCTCTTTTTATTTTGAATACTCACAATAATCCTACACAACATTTCAAAAAATTCACAATTACTGGACTGTATGTAAATTGATTCTCGTCTATTTACTGCGCTAAAGTGGTACCTAAATAAATCAGGCACAAATTTAATAAAAGAAAAAAATAAACAGAATTAAAATTTAATTTATATCAAAAGTTTAAATAGCACGTGTTTGACACGGCACAACCATATACATTAATAATTAATATGTATTAATACCTTAAATAAATCTATAATGATAATATGAACTTTTCACCAATTTAAATTTGTACACCGTCAATTTTACATTACATAGAATGTATAATAACAAAAAAGCAAATAAAGCTATAAAATATAATAAATACTTAAATAATCATTAACCAATAAAATGAAAGGATAACCAAAGATGTTTACATATGGGAATACATCTATCAAGAGTAGTTTCTTACTAGCTGCACCCGGTGGTATTTCGCAAAAAATACTGAGACTTTACACTGCAATCCAGGTCATTCCTACTCATGTATGTACTAAATATCAAAATACCCTCATCGGATAAGACATTGTTGAGTGACAAACTTTCGCAGTAAGATTATCTTAGTAAGATAGTAAAAAAATGTCATTTATTTTTGGGACCAATCAAGCACCCAATTTGTAATCAGTCTTAAAATATCTAAATTACTACATGTGTAACAACGCAATTGAAAATGGGCCCAGATATTCTTCGGCATGGTACCTACCCTATCAACCTACATGTTAAACATTACTACTTCGGTCGAGTAGTTATAATATGATAACCTTTCACAAATGGACATAGGCGACTAGACCGCTATCAGTTTACAATTTCAGTCACTGACATTACCCTGACGTAGATATTAACAATCAGAAACAATATTTAAAAGCTGTACTCATTGCAACCACAACTAAAGCTAAATTAACAGAAGCAGTTAGAAACTAATGAGAAAATGATGAAACGGTCAATTACACCCGTATTCACAGACGTTTCCTTGACTTCAACTTGACTGACGTTTAACCGACTCGACCAATTTGCTATGGTTAGCCCATATATGGCATTTATAATATTAGGATTAGGATATAGCAATATAACTATTTCATGACGTGTTCACTGAGCTGTCACAAGTTCCAAAGTATTTAGATAAATAAACGAATAATTCTTGTTCTAATCCTCATTGTCGACATAGAGTACTTGTAAGATAACATACACGAGAGAGCTAGGTATCTAAAGTTTTTGGGTTTTGGTTAACATTTTCGGGGGGTTGACATGTGGTTTGATCTACAAGGCTTTCTGAATTCAAATTTTATGACTTCGTATATTATATGACAAAGTTTAGATGGGAGATAACATATATGGGATATGTGGTGATTGTTGTATCATTGTGAAGTAAATTTTTGGGTTACTCAATTTACAGTAGTACACTCGTTATTAAACACGCAAATATAATAAGTTATGTGACAAAATAATTATGATACATAAGAACATGCCATATATGGGCTAACCATACCAAATTGGTCGAGTCGGTTAAACGTCAGTCAAGTTGAAGTCAAGGAAACGTCTGTGAATACGGGTGTTAGTCTAGTTGAGGAAAATGCACCTACATACTCATCATAACTTAGATGTTTACATAAAGAGTGTAAGTAAATAACTAAAAGACAAGACAAAGTACAAAGAAAACAATATATTTGGAAAAATAACAAGGAACATATTTAACGTCATTCATTACCGATGAATACAGTAGATCGATATCATCTTTACATCGTCAAAGCGTAGGCGATGCAAACGCAGGTTTTGAAACAGCAATATATACAAAAATAAATCTATGTATTAAATTTAAAAAATTAAATTCGATTTAAGCCAAAACAATGTTACCTACGCCTCTATTTTAATATGGCTTTTTTATTTTTCTACGTCCATCTGAACTTTGCACATTGTTTTTTTTTTTGTCCCGAATCTGAATATTCTAATTCTTAATGTTTAATGATATAGGTTTTGTTCTCTTAATAAAGTCCAGCAACGACCGCCAAGACCAAGAAAGTGAGCAACGTTGGACAGCTCGAAGTAAGTATATCTTGTAAGTATACAACTATATCCATAGAATTATATCGCTTCAGCAAGAGTCTGCCATGAAGAATGTTGTGAAACAACGGAAAAAGTAAATTAACTATCACTGTTTTGTGACAATCAAATGAATAGTTCGCACTGGCAAAGTAGAACACGTTAAACATACAAAATCCACTGTAAAGCCTGACCAGAAATATAAAAACCCTGAATTAGAGGCAGCACTTACGCGTTTTATATTGCAACATTATTGAAAGCAGTAGCAGATTTAAAGGGTGGTAGCACGGGGGCACGTGCCCCCCAACCGACTGCTATTTTGTGTACATACTGTGGAGGCAGCTTCCATAACAGTACCTACATATCAAATTAAGATTCGAGTTGTTAAAATAACAGGATTTAGTAGTAAAAGTTTCTTACAAGTAAGTATTTCCAAAAAAAATATCCGCTACCTATTTTACCATTAGTGATGTGACGTTCTCGAAATTTTCAAAGAACAAGCGGAAACTTTCTTAATAATGTCTCGGAAATATTCTCGAGAATGGAATACGGGCACCGTTTTCCATTAAAATACATTGACAGGAGAAATGACAGATGGGTTTTTAAGTTAGTTGCCAGTATAAGAAATTAGTTCTATTACTTTTCCGCAACATGGCGAGGGTTTTAATATCCCTGGTCAGGCTATAACTATTAATACAACACAGATTTATCCCCTCACCGACAAAGTTAGTTTCACTTTGTGGGTATCTTTTATGAATATAAAGGGATATCTGCTAGAGGAAATACCTAGGGTAGGGGCCATTATTAGGTTAATCACTGTAAATAATTTAAGGACAAGTTTGAGACCTACGGTAGGTGGGCAGGGGTTGGCATAGCACAAAATAGCCATTTTGACTCGGCAAGAATGATCAATCTATAATAATAGAAAAAAATCCCGAGGACAAAACGCAATTACAAGTTTTTTTACTACTCCACAATTCACACTGTAGTAAAAAAATAACCGACAACTTTTGAGACAGATACTTAAGCCACATTACGCTAGTGAATTAAAAAAACCCAGAGTTAAGAATTTACCTAAAACTTTGCGTCGCTACGGCATCTTAGTATCCAGAATTAGGGTCATGAAGACGGTCCGTGCGGCGGCCAGCCAGACTAGACTAGAAAGAAGCACAGAATAAGTAATAGTACTAACGTACAGAACAGCCACTCATCGCCCCGCAATCATTTTAAATACCGCACCACACCCCGCACTTCGTTGTAGACATCACTGACTCTTGAACGAGGGTTGGCGCGTAATCGGCTCACTTTTTCGCGCCATTTTTGATTGTTAACCCACGACACGTTAAATTTCACGCACGTATTTGCGTGTGTACAAACGTCATTTGCCTTTGTAGTAGCACAGAATACATAATAGTAGAAGTACAGAAGAAACACTCCGAAAAATCAATTAAAGTAATAGCGACTCTCGCTACGATATACAATTAAGTGCAATTCAGATCGCACAACGCTAATAACCTACCGTTATATCCACCTAAACGTTCCATCTCTTTCTATCGCATAACGCTTACCTTTTCTGGCGAAGGAAAGGTTGTCCACTTTTAAATAATAATTTAATCTGAATATTTAATTACCGTTAGGTATGTGCCTGTTTATTAGGTACTCTATTTTGTGAATAAATGACGTTTGATATATATCTAGGCTAGGTCTTAGTAGCATGTAGGAAGGTCAGAAAACTATTTTTATGTTTACAATCGTCTGCATAGCTTGTTTGGTGATTGTTGTTTTATTTTTATTTTGAAGTTCCTCCATTTATGAAACAACGATTGGATCGGTGTAGTAAGCAGGGCTTGCTAACCTGGTTAAAATTCTAAACCAGCTCACTCGATGCGCCATACATTAAAAAAAAGAGCGTTTTAAATCAGTTACGGTTGAGCAAAACCATATATTATTTCTGGTTATGTTCAAAGCGCGATATCATTTCAGTTCCTGTTCAAAATACCGGAAAGACCCAAAACATTTCGCTCTTTTCGACGATCGTGTTCTATCTCGCTCTAACTATGATTATTTCTCACTCTCGCTCGATATAAATCTAACTAAACTACACGTTGAGACTTGCAAATGCGTAAGTGAGATAAAACGCTGAGCGATATACCCGTCCTTGTCACTCGCCCGCGCGGGATTAACCAGGTAATTTCCGCTCGCGAGACCGATTCAAAAGGGGTTTTCACTCCGATCGCAATGGCCCGAGCGTTACTGCGTAACCAGGTCAAAACACTTATTTTTTAGGTTTTTTATTAACCGGTTTCAAGCCCTGGCAGTAAGTGACGAAAAAAGTTCGCGTGTGCGTAACTCGCTTGTGAGGCCCTACAGGTTAGCCACGCCGGCGGGGCCACCGTATGTACTTGCGTTATATACCGCGGAGTGTGACAAGCCTGGTGGATTTCGGGGCACAGAAATAAATCAAGATAGAACGGCGACATGAGTGCGTTGCTAAGAAATCGCCTGTGTCAATTTTTGCATAAGACACGCCCCGAGCATTCCCCCAATCTTACGTCACTACTAATGAAATAGTGGTCTTACATGCACTGAAATAAATTGGTAAACACGGTCACGACACAATAAGGCAATTTGCATAACTGTTCCGATGTGTCCAAGTCGAGACGCGCGCGCTTACTAAATTAATGTTCAACGAGTCTTCGTGTTCTTGAAAGGCCGGCGACACTCTTGATACCCCTGGTGTTGCAGTTGTCCATGGGCAGCGGTGATTGCTTACCATCAGGTGACCCGCTTGCTCGTTTGCCGTCCTGTTTAAAAAAAAAAAAGAATCTTCGAATTCGAGACACGCGTGCCCCGCCCACTTAGCCATTCTTGATTATTTATGTGGTCCGAGGTGTGGTAGCAGTGCTGTCCTATGTTATCAAGACGATCGAATTCGAGACACGCGCCCCATTCTTGATATATTTCAGTGGTCCGGGGTGTGGTAGCAGTGCTGTCCTATGTTATAAAGACGATCGAATTCGAGACACGCCCCTATTCTCGATATATCAGTGGTCCGGGGTGTAGTAGCAGTGCTGTCCTATGTTATAAAGACGATCGAATTCGAGACACGCGCGCCCCCATTCTCGATATATCAGTGGTCCGGGGTGTGGTAGCAGTGCTGTCCTATGTTATAAAGACGATCGAATTCGAGACACGCGCGCCCCCATTCTCGATATATCAGTGGTCCGGGGTGTGGTAGCAGTGCTGTCCTATGTTATAAAGACGATCGAATTCGAGACACGCGCGCCCCCATTCTCGATATATCAGTGGTCCGGGGTGTGGTAGCAGTGCTGTCCTATGTTATAAAGACGATCGAATTCGAGACACGCGCGCCCCCATTCTCCATATATCAGTGGTCCGGGGTGTGGTAGCAGTGCTGTCCTATGTTATAAAGACGATCGAATTCGAGACACGCGCGCCCCCATTCTCGATATATCAGTGGTCCGGGGTGTGGTAGCAGTGCTGTCCTATGTTATAAAGACGATCGAATTCGAGACACGCGCGCCCCCATTCTCGATACAACAGTGGTCCGGGGTGTGGTAGCAGTGCTGTCCTAAGTAATAAAAAAAATGTTCGATTTCAAGACACGCGCGCCCCCATTCTCGATATATCAGTGGTCCGGGGTGTGGTAGCAGTGCTGTCCTAAGTAATAAAAAAAATGATCAAATTCAAGACACGCGCGCCCCCATTCTCGATACATCAGTGGTCCGGGGTGTGGTAGCAGTGCTGTCCTAAGTAATAAAAAAAAAATTCGAATTCGAGACACGCGCGCCCCCATTCTCAATCAGTGGTCCGAAGTGTGGCAGCAGCGCTACGCAGGTTCGTCGTCGGCGGTGAGCAGGTTGGGCTCGGACTCGGAGCGTCGCTTGAGCCCGTCCGCGTCGGGCGCGGCGCCGGGCGCGGGCGGCCGCGGCGCCGCCACGTCCGGCGCGCTGCGGGACAGGTCCGTCTGGCGACCAATGCTTATCTTCAGAATTCTTCATACTCATCAGCATTTCGAGTCGAAATTGCATAATTTAATAAATCCTACTTTCTACTAATATTATATATGCGAAAGTTTGGATGCGAGTTTGTGAATGGGCGTTTTCCGAGACCCAAATTAAAAAAACAAATAGTTTTATATGACTTCATAGATGGCGCTTAGTAAAAGGCGAGTACATACAAAAGTAAGAATGCACGGAATGATTTTCCGAGACCCAAATTAAAAAAACAATAGTTCAGATGACTTCATAGATGGCGCTTAGTAAAAGGCGAGAAAAAGTTCCATACAAAAGCAAAAATTCACGGGATTAGCATTTTTTAAAAACAAAACTTAGTAAAAAAAACACCTAAAAAGTATCAATATTGTGATTTGTGCATCTGTCAAACTGTTATGTGATTTTTTTCTGCCTCAGGCTGACAATAAAAAGCGCACAATATAGGTACAGCCATTATTACAACTCGGCTTTCAATAAAACTAAATCTGTTGATATTTTTTATACTGATTTTTTTTTTCTTAATTAGCTGTCAGAAAAATCGCTCATTGGCATTTCTTTGAAATGAAACCGAATAAAAAAAACATCTAAAAAGTATCAATATTGATTTGTGCAACTGTCAAACTGTTAGATGATTTTTTTTCTGCCTCTGGTTGACAAGAAAGAGTGCACTGTATCGACACGACTCGGCTTTTATAAAACGCCATCTATTGAGATTTTATTACATCGATTTTTTTTTTCTTAATTTCAGAAAATCGCCCATTTGTGAATTTGTGAGGATGTTTGTTACTTACTCAATCACGCAAAATCTACTAGACGGATTTTGATGAAATTTGGCACGCGGGTAGAAAAATATCGGGAATAACACATAGGATACTTTTTATCCTGAAATTCCCACGGGAGAGAAGCCCGGTGCGCGGCTAGTATACTAATAGTTTTTTAAAGATGAACGTACCACTTCAGCCTCTAAATAATCTCCCGACTCCTGCTTGACCTGGACGTTCATTTTGTCGTTAAGATAACAAACGCCATTTAGATCTATGGCGCTGTTAGAAAATATAGCTGCTGCTCCCACTGACGCGTCTACTAGTGGCTCAGTCTGAAAAAAAAAAAGAACATGAGAGACACAAAAAAAAAGAAGCACTGGATGACTTATAAAAGGAAAGGCCTATGCTCAGCAGTTAGGGGAATCGCTTAAAAAAATTCATAAAATTAAAAAAGTTCAAATGCTAAAGAAAAAAATGTGCCAGGCTTTTCTCTTCCTGCACCGATTGTAGAAGTCAATCGAGAAAAATAGCTTTTCTCAAACATGCTCAGAAATGTAGGCATAATTGTAGTAAAAAGTAGACAGGAAGTTTATAATTCCTGGCTCATGTATTACTTTACTGGCAAAGGCCGGGAAATTTGTATGAAAATTTATTCCTGGCCGCTGCTCTGTCAATGTTACATGAAATATGTCACTTGTCGTACAGCCAATTGCTACCTACATTATAAAAAATGCATTCTTCGAGCATATTGATGAATATAATAACAATTTTGTAAAAATGATCGCCAAGTTCATAATTATTTTTATACTCATTTATTTCTTTATTTCCTCACATTTATTGAGAAAAGCACTATACATGCCTCGGCGGGAATTAGAATTTGCTGGACTCGTAATTATTCTAATAAATCTACTCGTCCAGCAAATCCTAACTTCCCGGCCTCTGCCGTAATATACTATTAAACTGGAGATTCTTCCTCTCATAGGCGATGGGCTAGCAACCTGTCGCTATATCTGAATCTTCATTCCACCAATAAGCTCACTATTCAGCTAAGCGTGGCCTTCGAGTCTCACGACTCTTGGCTCTGTCTAACCCGTAAGGCGTAAAGACGTAATTCTATATCTAAAACTGTTTTATACATGCCCTAAAAATTGCTTTTCGATTGGATGACAAAGAACAAACTTACTAGAACACCATCTTCCGGTATTAGGAACTTAAGCTGAGCTGGTTTCTTTTGCAGCACCGGTTCAACTTCTGGACTTTTGAATACTTCCTTGACTACTTCTTTTTGTTCTCTAGAAAATAAATGATATTAATTGAAGTCTTTTATTTCCAAAAAAAACGGTATCAATAATATTTTGTTTTTGTATTTTGTTTGATCAATAAAAAATATATTTGATAACGGTTATGAGTTATGTATGACACATATATTAATACTACATACCAACGTATTCTTTCTTATCGAGTGTGTTATAATATAACTAAAACTGGGGGCCGATTCCACTAATTACAAACGTCGATATTGTGTCTCAATTGTGTGTCAAGAGCCAAAGAAATTGAAATAAAGTGACAAGATCTTTGTAAGACTTCTATGTTTTATTACGATTTCTTTGGCGTTTGAGACACAACTGAAGCACGACATCTACGTTTGTAATTTGTAGAATCAAGGGCCTGGTATCAGATATTTATAAGTTCTTAATTTTACTTCCACCAATAACCAGCTATCCAGCTAATCATGGTCTCGTTACTCTCAGCTTTGTCTACCCGTAAAGGATGAAGCCGTGATTTTATTTCTGAATCCTCTAGAGGTATCTGAAATGACGTTACAACTGCCGCCGACATATTTTACTTACTTTTTAGGTGTTGTATGATGGCTCTCACTTTTCTCCATTTGATGATGTGCAATCAGGTCACACGCCTTACCAAGGATTACTATAGAAACTAACACTCTTACAGTTATTAGGCACAAATATGCTATGAATATTAGGAATATGGCTGCAAATCTGAAACAGAGCAAATTCAATTTGTAATTATGATTTACTTATTGATTTTTATCAATGTTTATGGGTGGTTGTAAACATATTTGAAGACTGATGTTAGATAATAATAATATGTTATCTTTAGGAAGTTTTATTACTGGTTAATTGTTTATTTTGTAATAAAAAAACAAGCAGTAGGTATTTAATTATATTTTTCTTTCTTTTTTATCAAGTGTGTTATAGATAACACTGGGGTCAGATTTATGATTAAGGTGAACTTTTGTAAATAAATTAAGCAAGTAGTTTTTGTAAATAAATGATATCGAGCTGCAGCTCGGATTTGTTTTAATTGCATTAAAACAATTACTTATTCTTTGGCCAAGCGCACACCAGGAGAGGCGCGGCGAACAGAAGTTAACAATTTAAATTAAACGCTGATTCCCATAACATAAGACTGAAAATATCACGGCATAGAAAAAAGAAAACGGCCACGAGAGGCGGCGCGCGACTGTGAATCTTTGGATATAGGTATTAGTGTTTAATTTAAATTGTCAACTTCTCAGTATCTTCGCCGCGCCTATCTCGGTGTGTACTGAGCCGAGTAACCTACCCATCAATTTTGACGGCATGGATCAGCACCCTAGTGATAACGACTCCCAATGGGAGCGGTATAAAGCCCATTCTCCTCGCCACCAAGTCGGAATGGTCGCTGAAGGCATACTTCTGTCTCGTTTGTGCTACATCATAAGCCAGACTCACCGTGTACTCACGATACACGCCATATGGTATCTCATTAAATCTGTAAAAGGTACATAGTTCAGTTGAAGCATGGTTTTCTGATTATGAATTTTCAATAATCCATAATCAGGGTTGGCAAAAAAACTGTTTTTTCTTTTAATTTCCAAAACAAACAGTTCCTTTTTTTATAATATTTTGTTTTAATATGTGTTTTTAAACACATAATAAAGGTTTTAACGTGTTCTTTATTAAGTGTTTAAGAACACGTTAAAACCGTGTTCTTTATTAAGTGTTTAAAAACACATAATTTAAAACAAAACATTATAAAACAAATTGAACTGTTTATTTTAGAAATTAATTAAAAATCTGCCACTGTTTTTAACATGTGTTTTAAATCCATTTCTTTTAAACATGCCAACCCTGTCCATAATAATATTATACACATGCGAAAGTCTATCTAACCGTCTCTCTGAAACGATTCCTTAGATAAGCCACTGGACCGATTTTGAAAAAATTAGTATGTATAGTTAAAGCACACATTTAGGTACTCACCTGGTAATAAATGCGTGTTTCACCCAGTCGATGATGACTTCGAAAGTAAGTACCAGAACACAATCTGGTGCAAGGATCCAAAAGCGCTCTTCCCGCCAAACATATTCCTTCATAGTCTGCAGAACTACAATGAATAATAGCACTGAGAGATGCAGCCGCTCCCTTACATCGCTACATGATACTTGGAAAAGATTATTCTTGTCAAACTTCTTAAATACACTGCCTTTCAGTTCTACAAACTGTAAAAAAAAAATAACAACATCACTACATAGTATAAAACAAAGTCGCTTTCTCTGTCCCTATGTCCCTTTCTATGCTTAAATCTTTGAAACTACGCAACGGATTTTGATGCGGTTTTTTTTTAGTAGATAGAGTGATTCAAGAGGAAGGTTTATATCCCGTGCAAAGCCGGGGCGGGTCGCTAGTAGATAATAAAATAATCTCATTTGCTTCTTTGGAGTAGATTGTGCACCTTTAATTCTTCTGAAAAAGTATGCTGTACTGTAAGTATATTAGATAATGGCCAATAAATAAATGATGAGTACAATAGAAGTATTAAAAACAATATTCAAAATAAAAGCAGAAAACAAAGCTTAATCTAATGAAAATTAAAAAAAAATTGGATATCAAACATATTGCATTCTTTAATTCTAATTGTAAGTATGGGCTAATGACAACATCTTTTATTTTATTTATTTGAGTGGATACTTACGTTATTTGACATCATAATGATCAACAGGCTCTTATTGTTAGAATTGAAGGCCACATTCAGTGTTGTTGCTTGGAATAATACTAGCAGGCTATGTAGAACTGATAGTTATGTTAAAGATAATAAATCAAACAATTTTGAAGATTTTTTGATTTTTTCAATTATTGGTTTTGCCCATAATATATCACAATATATTATGGGCAAAACCAATAATTGAAAACACAGTGAGGCAGACTATGGGGCAGTGCAGCAATTTACATAGATTTACATATTAGAATACAATTTACATATTAGAATTTCCCTAAAAAAACAAATGTACCACAACTCTTTTCTAATGACCCATTTATCACAAACATTATAGCTTGAATGTGTTGATGGGAACCAATGAGCTTAATCTTGATCTTAGACTTCCATCCTTTGTGACACATTATAGAAGAATTAAAAAGACTATTTAAATTATTAAAAGTGTCCTTTTAATAAGTTTAGAAGTAATTATAAAAAAGGATACAGACATAGGTCATTGCAAATATCAGATGAGGAATAACTCCTAAATGTTCCCTTCTTCGATCTCTTGGTTCTGTTGCAGTCCAGAACAAAGCATCTATAGTATCCTGGCCAAAGGCTGAAAAGAGCCTGTCACCCACTTCCAACATATTGTAAAAAATATAGAGTTTCATAACACTTTGACTTTTTACCAGGTGATACATCATATTGGTATCAATGTACCACATAAGAAAGCTGCAAACTACTAGAATAAATCCTTTGAGGACATCACAAGTCTCAGCAGGTTTCAGTATGCTCTTGCGCGAGTTGGAATAGAATCTGAAAAATAAAGTTTTGTTTACGTTTTGGGGTACTTTCTTAAGAACTAATCTGATCAAGCTTAATAGTTGCAATATAAAAGAAATAGAATGGGTAAATGATCAAGTGGGTTGTAAGTTCCATTGAGCCAGCACACTCCAGTATCAGTTTCCAAAAACCCTATTCACTGCCTCAGTCCAGACTTGCTAGTAACTCACTATTTTCGACAGTAAGGATTTATATATGCTAAGTACTACTAACCCAAAGCACCTCCTGAATAGCCTATTGAAGAATGACCAAAATGCCATTATAAATCTTAATGGCAAAAATGTGTAAACAAATAAAAGTGAATCAGCACATTGAAAGAATCCATATGCCATGAACTTTTCCAACTCTTGGGGTATTTTTATAAAGGAGTATACTTTTTCTCTTCGCGCCGAAAATCTCTCTTCGTCATGTTCAAGCAAATATCCACGCGTGAGCTCAACGTGCAAAAATGTCAACAGAGAGGATGATTTTTCGCCATCTGAAATTGGTATTGAATTAGATTAATTTCTATCATCAAAGTCCGAACAGTAATAATCAGATTGTGATAGGAAAAAAATCTATTCACCTTTAGACTTCATTTCTTTAGTAGTACACTTTGATTCAAAACTGTTGTCACCAGAGAAATGCTGAACATTTGTTATAGGTTTAAAGCGTAACCTTTTAGTGTGATCTTGCAAATCCTCATTTTTCATTGTTATTTTGGGCCTGATACAAATTTTTCAAGAATTTTCACATTTGCTACAGTCACTATTGTTTATTTAAATAAACGATTTGTAAAAATAATAAAAACTTAACACTGAAAAATATAAACTTTTCCAGATTTTCCGTCCGAGTCGCGATCGCGATGGGTACCCACCGGGAAATTAAAATCACTGTCACTGTCACCTTGACTGATGTCGTAACAATCACTATTGCCATGAAAAAAATAAGTCTAGACATTTTAAACCTCACACACAAAAAATATTGAGGTGTACTTTAGCTAGACCTACAGTGTGTCTATAAAGTCGTGAAATTAAATGATGGCGCCCCTGATGTGCATGTAGTAACCCTATATAGTGTGACCAAAATAATCTTGATACTAGCAGTTCGTTCAAGAAAAGTGAGTTGATAAATAAGACACATTACAAAGTCATTTTATTTCTGTTTTATTCACAGTAGGTACCTACCTCTGCTTATGAAAAGTTGTACTAAACATCTTTAATTTAACCAGAATAAAAATATTATAGTTAAAATACTAAGATTAATCATTTTCACTTATCATCGGATTCTAAATATTCAACAATAAGAAACGTTTCGTTGCCGCTTTCATCAGCGGCACTGTCATCACTATAACTACTGTCACCACTACTGCTATTATCGCCTAAGCGAATAATCAGTTCGTCTATATCTAGATACAGGTAACGTCCTCGCTCATAGTACTCTTTTTCAAGCGTCTCAACGTAATGGCAGAAGTTTTTCCATATCCAGATGTGAATGTTGTGATGCCGTTGAAGGCTTCTTTAACAAGTTGCTTTGTCGACTATCCTCATAACTGTACCTACTCTTTGGTTTTCCTAAAAAAAAGGAAATAAAATTGTAACAGAATAGAAACAATAACTTATTCACAAGAAGCAATTAATTCAAATTCAAAATTGGTACAAAACCCGAATGGACTGAGATGTACAGTCTGTCTATTAAGTCCTGAAATTAAATGATGGCACCACTGATGTGCATGTAGCAACCCTATATAGTGTGACCAAAATAATTTTGATACTAGCAGTTCGTTCAGGTAAAGCGAGCTAATAAAACACATTATTCAGTCATATTGTTTCCGTTTTATTTACAGTAGGTACCTTGCTTATGAAAAGTTTTACTAAACATTTTTAATTTAACCAGAATAATGTTTTTAATAATGTTTGTTGCAATTGCTCAGGATAGGAAATGTCGGCGTATACAAAAGGAGGTTTATACCCAGCAATGGGTCATGGAAGGCTGACGATGATGATGAATGTTTTATAGTTAAAATACTAAGGTTGATCACTTTCACTCATCATTGGAGTCCAAATATTCAACAACAAGAATTCATCACTTCAGCTGCTGTCACCACTGCTGCTATCATCGCCTAAGCGAACAATCAATTTGTCTATATCTAGATACAGGTAACGTCCTCGCTCATAGTACTCTTTTTTGAGCGTCTCAACGTAATGGCAGCAGTTTTTCCATATTCAGATGTGATGCTGTAGAAGGCCTCTTCAACAAGTTGCTTCGTCGACTATGGGCCTAACTGTACTCTTTGGTTTTCCTAAAAAAAAGGAATAAAAATTGTAACAGAATAAAAACAATAACTTATTCACAAGAAACAAATAATTCAAATTCAAAATTGATAGAAAACCCGAATAGACTGAGATGTACCATCATAGTATATCAAAAATTTATGATCGTACTATAATATGACCTATTTACAATTTTAGTCTAACCTAAAAGTGTACGATGTAAACAATACCTTATTTTCTTTTAAAAATCGTAAATTCAGTATATTTGTAACTTCAGGTTGATAAAAAACAAACAATAACACGGTTACATACCCATAATATATGTTGTTCCCCCATAAATATCATCGAAATCTCACAAAATTCGTTCATCCTTGCACTCCGCAAAACATTGCTGGAAAACTTTAAAAATCAATTCCCGCGTGCGACTCCGATTTACTTTACTCATTTTTTAAACTTTTCTGCGTAGTTTGGTCTTCATTTATTGCAGTTTAATCAAAAGAATAAAAATACAAACGAAAAACAATTCAATATTGTTGACAGCATTGACAGCTGATGTACATACGTTTGGTGTTGCCAGACACATCATCAATGTTAGTTCCTTGAACTTTAATGTCAGGACTTTATAGACAAGCTGTACCATCATTATGTATAAAAAATTTATAATTTTTATTTTTAGATTGAAATTGTAAGTAGGTCGTTAATACGACCTACTAATGTGCAATGTAAACTGTGCGCAGAGAATTCGGGCAAACGAAATGGCGGGAGGGTTCGGTACCGAAAAATTTACCGGGTAAAAAAAATACCGGTAAAAACCTCGACCCGGCACTACGTCTGTCCGACTAAAACCTAACTTAATTTAAGTTATACGCAGACTGCTACCACCGTAACTTATATAGGGAGCTACGGGCCCTATGTACTAATAACTAACTAACTAAATTTATTATGCAACTCACCAAGTTGACTTCTTAATCTTCGGATCCAATCTTGAATGTCTTCGGAAAGGGGGGAATTCCTAATCACCCTACCTAACCCATGAGATCTCAATTCCCCAGGACAAATACGTAGGTTTCTTCCCGAAGGTTCACTCGGGAACAGCTAGATGTGAACAGCCAGCCACGTTTCACCTCTCACAAGAAAAAGTCACAATAACAGTTTTTTTCACAAACACAAACGTTCGATAGTTATTTAACAAAAGGGAAATTCAACATTACAATCCAAACTAATTAATAATTACACATCACAATGGATAATCCGTTATGCCAATGTGGCCTCAGACAAAATGGCGTGCCTAGCACGAGTTATTTCATGCGGCGTGCCCTCACCGCGCGCTCTCCAAAACAATACTGCAAGATCGACTGAAGGTCGCCCCGGGCGGAAGCCGCCTGCGCAATGTTGCCAGGAGGCAAACAAAATGGCTGTGCGTAAAGCCAGCCACGCACGGCGCAGCACACGCTCAATGCAATGCATAGATTTTACAAACATCAACAAGTTTATTACAAACATCCCCCCGTCCCGGTCTGAGAAGCAGACCGCTAGCTTACTCTACGGGAAGGCGGGCGAGAGAAGTCACAGCTCTCCTTAAAATCGAACCGTCGACCAACACCTCAGCCACACGCGGAGTGCCATCTCCGCCAAGAATCAAACGTAATATGCGAGCTCGTCGCCAAAGCAATGAGGGCAAATTTGCCTCTTTTAACAATACTAAATCACCCTCCCTGGGAGGCTCAGTCCTGTCTGTCCACTTCACTCTTTGCTGCAGCAAATGCAAATATTCAAGCGACCAGCGACGCCAAAAGTCCTGGCTCATTTGCTGCAACATTTGAAAACGCGACAACCGATATACGCGTTCATCCTTCCAAGGGTATTCGGGCAGGGCATTTAAAGGCCCTCCCACCAAAAAATGACCAGGGGTGAGAGCTTCCAAGTCATTTGGATCTGGAGATAGCGGACAGAGAGGACGAGAGTTGAGGACCGCCTCAACTTTACAAAACACTGTGGCCAGCTCTTCAAAAGTTAGAGCCGTTTCTCCGATAATGCGGCGGAGGTGGGTCTTTGCGGATTTCACAGCCGCTTCAAAAATCCCTCCCCAATGGGGGCAACTTGGGGGACTAAACTTCCAGGTTATTCCCCTTTGGGCAGCAATTTGACTTAAACTAGTACAATTTTTATCAATAAACACAGAAACTTCCTTAAGATAATTTACAGTTCCTTTATAGTTTGTGCCATTGTCAGACCTAATAAGGGAAGGTAGACCTCGACGCGAAACAAAGCGATCCAACGCGGCGACGAAGGCCTCCGTAGTCAGAGCCGACACCACCTCCAAATGGACAGCCTTGGTGGCCAAACAAACAAATACACACAAATAGCCCTTCACAATACGGGCATTACGAAAGGGAGAAGCCTTGATCGAAAAGGGACCGGCAAAATCGGTTCCAACGCCGTCAAACGGCCTCGAAGGTCGGATTCGATCAGCGGGCAAATCACCCATCTGTGGTTGCATCGTGGATGCCTTCAACCTATAACATGCAATACATCGAAACAGGACACTACGGATTGCTCTTCGGGCAGACAAAATCCAAAATTCGCGTTGCAAAATAGCCAACAAAGCATTGCACCCAGCATGGGCGTTACGAATGTGTCGATCAGACACCAAAAGCTGCACCAAGGGTCCGCCCTTGGGCAACAACAGAGGATGGCGAGTCTCATATGGAAGATCCGCCTTCCGGAGCCTGCCTCCAACCCGAAGAAGCCCATCCGAGTCGATGTACGGGTTCAAACGAGCGACCGCGCCCTTCAACTTAGCGCGTCCGTCGCGCAAAATACGAAGCTCTGACTCAAACCGTCCGGTCTGCACGACACGGACCCAATGCAACAATGCGCTCCGGCGCTCTTCTGCACCTGCAATCGGCTCCAACCGCTTTGCCTGTGGGTTTCTACAATTATGTATGAAACGCTTAATCCAACTGGTAACACCCAGAAGCTTATCCAAGCTGCTATACCGAGCAAGTAGCCAATCCGGCTCCGACGTCGTCTCAGCGACTACAGCATGTACACGGAGCCCGGTCAAACTCAAAGAAGTAACATCTGTCTGACAGACAGGCCAAGAAGTTTCTGATCCCATCAGCCACTCTGGACCCCACCAGAGCGGGTGTGACACCAATTCTGGTGCCGTACAACCTCGGGAAGCGCAGTCCGCTGGGTTAAGCTCTCCCGGCACATGTCTCCATGTTATATCAATTCCAATATTTTGAATTTGGGAAACCCTGTTTCCAACAAAAACCTCCAAGGTATGTGGGGCCGCGCGCAACCATGCAAGCGCGACCTGGCTATCCGACCAGGCGAAGATGTCTCGTATCTCGACCGTGGCCGCCAGCTCACTGGCAACGTGATGCAACAATTTAGAGAGAAGGTGAGCTCCACTCAACTCAAGCTTGGGAAAAGTCAGCCTAGTCCTGATGGGGGCGACCTTGCTCTTCCCTAACAAAAGCGAGACATTGACCCGGCCATCGGCGTCAACTGTCCGCATATAGACTGACGCGGCGTAGCCTCGCTCCGACGCGTCACAAAAGCCATGCAGGCTGGCTCGATATTTCCCGGGTGGCAATATTCGACGAGGCAAGGCAATCCGATTGACTTCCTTAATCGATGAAAACAACTCGAGCCAATCATCCATTGGAGAGCCAAACAGCGGCTCGTCCCACGAGACGCCCAAAGTTCAAAGTCTCTGAAGAAGACACTTCGCAGAGAATATTACTGGACTGATCCAACCGCTTGGATCAAACATACGAGCTATTACTGACAACACCGTTCTCTTAGTCCAGACTTTTGGTATTTCCAAGTCCACTTGGAATGTGAAAATATCGGTTAGCGGCTGGTACTGCATGCCCAGCACCGCTATCCTGTTGGGATCATCCACATCCTCAAACAGGTGAGGGTTCTGTTGGTGATCCTCCGGGATCCCTTCTAGAACTCTAGGCTCATTGGACAACCACTTACGTAGCTCGTAGCCACCTGTCTTCAATATTTCGATCAATTCATCCCGCAGTAGGAGGGCCTCCTCAATACTTTGGGCTCCGGTGCACACGTCATCAACATACAAGTCACGTGACAGCACGGAAGCCCCACGGGGAAAGCGGATCCGTTCCCGCTCTGCCAATTCAAGCAATGATCTGATGGCGATATAGGGACTAGATTTCAAACCATACGTGTTTGTGTTGAGTTCATACACCGTCACAGGATCCTCAGGGCGCTCACGCCAGAGTATCAACTGGAATCGCCTGTCCTCAGGATGTATGACTGTCTGGCGGAACATCATCCGGATGTCCGCACCAAAAACCACTTGATGTCTTCTAAAGTTCAAGATGATGTCAATTATGTCCCTATGCAATTTGGGACCCGAATGCAAACACAGATTCAACGAAACCCCGTTCGAAGTGGGTGCGGACCCATCGAAGACGGTCCTCAATTTGCCTGTTGAGGCCTTCACCACCGCGTGGTGGGGCAAAAAATAATGCTCAGTTGAGCTCCAATCAACTCGAGCCGGAGACATGTGACCCAAATCCTCGTACTCGCGCATAAATTCAATATATTTATCGCGAAGTACGTGGTCACGCTGCATGCGTCGCTCCATGGACAGCAGTCGTTTCTCCGCAAGCGCCCTACTTTGCCCTAGGCTAGGACGAGAGGCAACAAAGGGTAACCTAGTTACAAACCGACCGGAGGGCAACCTCTCCGTGGTCGATCGAAAAAGGGCTTCGCACTCAGCGTGTTCCGGATCCATCCTGGAACTCATAGGTGGCTCCTCCACCTCCCAAAACCTTTGCATGGTCTTGGCCAAGGACGCTGATGCGACGACCGGTGGCTCCTCCACGGTGCTATTATCAAACACAGGGCCCATCAGGGCGAAACCAAAGATAGTAGACACTGCCATCAGTGAAGACGAACCCAGAGCTTTCTGGGTACCCAACAAAATCCAACCCAATACGTCCGAGCCCAGGAGCAAGTCCACTGGGCCGGGATGAAAAACAAAGGGGTCGGCCAAATCCAGACCCGAAACCAAAGACAACACACCCGGCGGTATGTCTGTCGAGGGCTGCCAACCCGCAATGGTATCCATTACCATAGCCGAGGTCGTGATCCTCATTGTGGAGGACTTCAGCGAAGAAAAGGTGACAAGTGTCTGGCCCGTCAGACACTTCACCTGTATGCCACCAACTCCAAGAAGTGGCACAGGCGAGTCTTCCACGACTAAACCTAACTGGCGTGCCACTCGAGTGGTAACCAAACTGCTTTGAGCCCCTGAGTCCAACAGAGCTCTCAAATTAATGGCTTCCCCCCTACGACCCCATACGCGGACCACCGCGGTAGGGAGCAGAACCGTCCGCGGCTCTGTCCCAGCTAGGGAGGAAGCTAGTTACGGGCTCCCCACTCTCTCCAAACCAGGGGCGCGCCACTGACCCGGATAATATGGCGGGCGAGTGCACATCCCTACCTGAGGGGGGGCATAGCCCGCGGCCCGGCCATACATATGGTACGGCGGGTGGTACTCCAGCCGTGGGTACTCGTGCAGCGGCGGAGAAAACCGCTGCGGCTGCATGTGTTGGGTATTGGTAACCCGCGTGGAGGGGTGTCCCCACTCTCACGTCCGATCTAGGGCCCCCGCCCATGGGGGCCCTATCCGGGGCCTGGCCAGCCACATACTGGCCATGACCTTGAGGCGCGTGGTCCCGGTCCGCCAAGACCCGCGCAGGTACGCGACCCCCCTCCCGAGGGGGGGTGCGACGAGCGAAGCCGCGTCCTCCGTCCGATGGTGGAGGGCTTCGCGCAGGAGCGCCCCCGCCCATAGGGGACCCCTGCCTCAACAACCGGGGGCCATCCCCGTTCCGGTTCATGCAGAGCATCGCGTGGTGCCGCCCACGGCATGCACTGCATGGTATGGCTCTGGGACAGTCACGTGCATAGTGACTGCCCAAACAGTAAAAGCAAAGTTCATGCCGCCTTGCCATGCGGCGCCGATCTTGTACTGGCAGTCTCTGCCAGTCCCTGCATTGCAGCAGGCTGTGGCCCATCCGGCCACATTGCAGGCAGTCCGCGTCCCCCGCGACTGCTGCCGTGTGTGCAACCCGCACACCAGCTCCACGCGGTGGCGGTTGCCGTCCCTGTTGGGGCCTACGTTCAGGCGCTCTGGATGGCGCTGAGTCCGTCATGGTATTCTCAGCCGCCCGTGCCTCAAACTCCAAAAACTTCACCAAGTCAGTGAATGTTGGTAGGGTGGTGCTATCCCGTTCCGCATTCTCGCGCTCAAACCGCGAGCGGATGTCATTGGGTAATTTGCCCAATACAATGTGCACCAGCAAAAAGGACCATTGGTCCACCGGCAGCCCCAGTGTGCGGAGCGCGTTACAGGCCACTGTAACGGGCGTGAGCAACTGCAGGCGCAACTGTGCCCTGTTGGCCACCTTGGGCAGGGCCATCAACTGTGCGGCGTGCGCATCCGCTAACAAACGTAAATTTTGGTAGCGGGAGTTCAATAACTCCCAAGCCGTATCGTACTGGTCGTCCTCCACCCGGAGGTGCTGGATGAGCGACCGCGCTTCATCCTCCAGAGTGGAGAGGAGGTAGGCCATCTTCTGGGCCTTCGACAAATCCTGTCGTGCTACGACCAGGGACTCAAACATATTTTTGTAGGCTACCCACTCCTCCATCCTACCCCCAAAGTGGGACAGCTGAAGGGTGGGGAGCCGACCAGTAACCGCTGGTCCTTCCTGTCTAACAGGTGTGCGAGGGGCTGGTCCGCCAGCCTGTCTCGCCCTTATTGCGGCCGCCGCCTCCGCGATATCATCGTGCAGACTCAGGATCTGGTCCATGTCCGCCATGTGAACTGCATAGACCTCCGCGGCAAGTTCGGCTTCGGTAAGCACCGCCATGGCCGCTTCCGCGCTACTCAATCGTGAGTGGAGGTGATCCGCTCTTAGCAGTGTGGCGCCCTCCCTGTCCTTCCGGGACAGGAGTCCTCCGGCCGTCACAAACCATCTCAGTTCGTTGGCGAGTGTCGCCTTAGCATTGGAGACCTTCGCCATCGCGTCAAGTCACAACCAAAATAAAAAAAAGATAAAAGGTAAATAAAAAACAAAATCAAACTACAATACGCAAAGCCGCGGTAGGAATGAGAATGGCACAAACCCGGAAACAAATGCAAAAAGGTTACAAATATCTAAAATCAAACAATCAATCTATATAAGTTCTTATATAAACAAACTAAGTAAAATCTAATAATTTTTACAAATAATTATCTTTTACAAACGAACAAATAGAGGGTAGATAAACTACGCTCTGCTACCAGAAAATGTGCGCAGAGAATCCGGGCAAACGAAATGGCGGGAGGGTTCGGTACCGAAAAATTTACCGGGTAAAAAAAAATACCGGTAAAAACCTCGACCCGGCACTACGTCTGTCCGACTAAAACCTAACTTAATTTAAGCTATACGCAGACTGCTACCACCGTAACTTATATAGGGAGCTACGGGCCCTATGTACTAATAACTAACTAACTAAATTTATTATGCAACTCACCAAGTTGACTTCTTAATCTTCGGATCCAATCTTGAATGTCTTCGGAAAGGGGGGATCCCTAATCACCCTACCTAACCCATGAGATCTCAATTCCCCAGGACAAATACGTAGGTTTCTTCCCGAAGGTTCACTCGGGAACAGCTAGATGTGAACAGCCAGCCACGTTTCACCTCTCACAAGAAAAAGTCACAATAACAGTTTTTTTCACAAACACAAACGTTCGATAGTTATTTAACAAAAGGGAAATTCAACATTATAATCCAAACTAATTAATAATTACACATCACAATGGATAATCCGTTATGCCAATGTGGCCTCAGACAAAATGGCGTGCCTAGCACGAGTTATTTCATGCGGCGTGCCCTCACCGCGCGCTCTCCAAAACAATACTGCAAGATCGACTGAAGGTCGCCCCGGGCGGAAGCCGCCTGCGCAATGTTGCCAGGAGGCAAACAAAATGGCTGTGCGTAAAGCCAGCCACGCACGGCGCAGCACACGCTCAATGCAATGCATAGATTTTACAAACATCAACAAGTTTATTACAAACATAAACAATACCTTTTTTTTGTTTAAAAATCGCAAATTCAGTATATTTGTAACTTCATGTTGGCAATAATAACTCATGGTAACACTGACTGTATCTGATTCTCTGCACATCCCTAGTTTTTGTGAGGTTGTAGAACATCCCTACGGTTGTGTTGTGTTGTTTTTGGGCGTGTGCCATGAAAATAGCTTCTATAGTTTTGTATTGTGCTCGTTCTTTTATTAACAATAAAGCTTTAAGATTTATCGGCCACTGATTTATTTATATCAATAATATACAACACTTCAGGTAGATTAAACACAAAGAATAACACGATTACGTACCCATCATAGATGATGTTCGGCCTTAAATATCATCAAAATCCCACAAATTCTAAAAAGCTTTGCACTCCGCAAAACATTGCTGGAAAACTTTAAAAATCACTTCCCGCGTGCCACTCAGATTTACTTTACTCATTTTTCATACTTTTCTGCGTAGTTTGGTAGGTAATAATTTATTGCAGTTAAATCAAAACAATAAAAATACAAAAGGAAAATAATTTCATTTCGTTGACAGCAATGATATCTGATCACGGAAATATGAATAAGAGTGGAAGTGTTAAGTAGGCGTGGCGCGGTCGCCACAAGTAAGCAATGCATTGCTAACAAACACGGCTCGTCATTCCAAAGAGCATATAATCACTACGTTTTACGTCATTCTAGTTGTGTTCTGACTTCGCGCTGAGTAGTTTGTTCGTGACATTGAATTCTCGTCGAAATTCCCTCGTCAAAATGCCATTTTGTTCTATTTTAGAGTGCAAAAATAACAGTAGCAAAATTAATCTTAAAAATGGAGGTGTTTCGTACCACAGGTGAGTAATATTTTTGTTTCTTTTTCTTTAAAATAAAAGTTTAATAATGATAATAAAAACTTTAAAATATTATTTGTTAAAAGTTACCTTAATGTCATTTATATAAGGTCGATTTTGTCATTAACGCGTGCTCCTCTGTTCTTCCCGAAACGTCTATGCTACTCGATTAGTGATGTACCTAGTAAGGTAATGTTTTGGATTTTATCGATATATTTTTTTACATTGTATGAAATATTAATTTTAAGGTTTCCCAAAGATCCTGATTTTAAAGAAAAATGGATAGATGCAACTGGCAGAGTTGTTTGGATGACAACTAATTTAGTACTATATGTTCCGAGCATTTCGAGGAAAATAATTTCTTGATTTCGACACACTTTTTTTTTATAACAAAATATTACGTTAATTTTTGATTAAAATAATAACCCTATAAATCCGCGAAACAATATAGAAGAAAGAAAATCTATTTTATTATTCTGAGTTTGTATGAAAATTTGATCTATCGATATCGATATTGTGTTGCAATAATCAATCCGCTACTGCACTAATCGAGTAGCACTAGGAATACTTTCATTTGACGCTAATTTAAACCCTATTCTCTTTGATTTATGGGTCATAGTTGCTCAAAAGTTTTGAAACGCCATCTATTGTCGAGTTGCGGAATTTTTTCTTCAGTCGACGTTGGACTTTAAAACGTCTTATGTACGTTCTTGTACAGTACAAATTAAGCCATATGTCGAAGACTTAAGGTACTTGTTTGTCCGATATAGTCGCATTGACTTAATACACTTTGATAAGATAAAAATGACCAATAAAGCTCATTGTTCATCTGTAGTGTAGTGTATGATTTATAACTTAAATGTGTGAGTTTGGCGACCACGGTTCACTTACTAATTTTATCAAGTAACACTTCCACTCTTATTCATATTTCCGTGTATCTGATATACATATTTGTGGTGTTGCCAGACACTTCTTTAATGTTAGTTCCTCGAACATTAATGCCACGACTTTATATAAAGTCGTGGCATTAACCCATTAACGCCCAAAATGAAACTACTTGCAAAAATTCTGTTTAAACGCTATTTCTTGACTCATTATAAGCTGAATAAAAGGAAAACAAGAAAAAATAAAATAAAACATAATTATATTAGAAATTATAATGGTGTACACGGGCAGGTACATTGGGCAGATCAAGTATAAAATTGTCCCTAACAAGGTGCCCCACACAAAGCGTCTTCTGATATAGTTCACACTGCCACCGTAAGCGATTGTGATAAATAACACACCGCAAAGGGTTTTTAACAATGCGTTGGGATCAAGACAGTTATTTTTCGATCCAGTCCAATGTCTGAGGACGATGAAAAGCAACTTTTAGGCCTAAGTTATGATCAATATGACCAGGCCACTCCCATCGTAGGTATTTACAATACATGTAGTCGCCAAGCATTAGACATTGCCATACCTATATATAATATAAATAAATAACACCTACCACCGTTTCTTTCCCATTACGGCTACTCTATACAGACTGATGGATTGGTCCATTTGATTGACCTCACCTATTCCTTTATTATATTATAATAAGTTTATAAATAAAGTTGGAAGATTGAAATCAACTTTTTGTTTACATCACACAAACACTTTTTACAAAGTTTGACCCTATCGTTGAACTTACAGTGTACTATGGAAATTTCATGTTTGTGTCAAAAGATTTGATAGGGGTTCATCATCTCTTTCATCCCAATCCGATTTATCAAGATCCAGCCAGCGTGAATTTTACGCTAACCGGATCCTCAATTATGCCTGGAATCTTTTAGAATTTGTACTGTTCAGGTCGACTTTATTACCTTCTTTTTCATCACTTACAATGACAAGATCAGGTGGCAACAACAATACATCATACTCCATATCATCATGCTCATCAGCTATAATAGCTTCAATAGCTTCTTCGAGTTTCGCAAAACTATTTTTATGTAATAATTAGCCACTGTAATGTACGATTTGTCTAAAAAAAAGAATTAAATTTACTGCATACATGTACCCATTGTACCTGTCTGTGTACAGTGAAATAAAATGATGACTGTGATGGATTTATTCAAATATAATCCTACAAAAACATTATATTAGTATAAAAGACATACTAACAATAATATTTAGCAAAAAGAAGTGAACTAAAAACTCATTTTTATTAGAAAAAAGTATTTTTATATCTTACCGTAATAATTTTGTCTTTACTCTTTTTTTGAAAATCATAAAATATATATTTATTTTGGCGCCATCGTCTCATTTATATTTTTCTTACGTAACTAGTGCCATGTTTTATTGGGATAAGAGATTAAATTGTAATATCATGCACAAAAAACTTAAAAATTTTTATTTTTATAGCTGTACACGCGCGAGTACAGAGGGCGTTAATACACACACAACACAACAAATAACAGACGTGCAGAAGCTCGGACGGAACAATCAGTCAGTTCCATAGAGAAAAATTACTTAAGTGATTTTTTTTTTCTCTATGGAACTGATTTCTGTCAAAACGTCAACGCGGCGCGCCATCGAACACGATTGTAAAGATTGTACGTTGGTGAAATTAATAAATACTCATGAATTATTGTTGCCCAAATAATATACATTATCAATAATCAATTATATATCTTGTGCAGAAACCACTTTCAAGAAGATAGCGTCCATCAAAATGGCATCGAATGAAGGCCGTGTTCAATCAAACTTGCATCAGCAAGATCTAACCAAATTGGTAAGCATACAAAATAGTACCTAGGTACATTATATACTGAATACCCCTTATTTAACTAATTGCTGTTAACTTCGCATTTCTGTCTTCATGATTTCAAAGTTGGTGGCATTTAATACATGATATAAATTCATAAATCCTAACCTAAATTGTCTTGTCTTGCTTGAAACTTCTCTTATAATTACATTAATACTTATTTCAGGATGTCACAAAATTATCAGCCCTTTCGCCAGAGGTTATTTCTAGACAAGCTACCATCAATATTGGAACAATTGGTCATGTAGCCCATGGCAAGTCCACTGTTGTGAAAGCAATCTCAGGTGTCCAAACTGTCAGATTCAAGAACGAGCTTGAAAGAAACATCACTATAAAATTAGGTAAGTAGATTTTTTCCTAAAATAAAAAATAATTTAATTTATTAGTATCAGATCAGATCACCCTAAAACACCTTTTAATTGACATTGATCTTTTAGCAGGAATTGATACTATATGGTTAAATAATAGAATAATTAGATTTCGTATTGCTTCTATACTAAAGAGCCATTCTATTATGACCTGTAAAACAATTATCGCAGATTTGCAAAAAAATACTAGGATTTTATCATCATAGTCAATGTTGAGCAAATTAGAAAACTTTTTCTGTGAAGTAATCATTAAGCCAGTAGTTCATCTCATTTAACTGAACAATATGTTTATAGACCATTATTTTCATCAATTACTATGTAACACAATGGAATAAATAGAATATTTGATCAAAATTAAAGAAAATAGCAGTAATGCAATGTACCATGTGGTAAGATTATATGTCAGTTCATGCAAAATTATACATATTTCAATGTATAACTTTGCTTGTATAACTTTACAAACCATAAATTGGATTTATTTATTAACCAAACACATGGTATGTTGCAGAGCGGCTGTCGGACTCAGTAGTGCGAATGTACCGTGAACGAGCTGACGAAAAGTATGAAAAGATATTTTTTGAAAAAATTAGAAGATCGAAAAAGCGAAATTTATCATTGGATTCTGAAGATGAAAATGACATGCCAGCCTCAAAAAACAGAAAAAAAGTAAAAATGAACCAAAAACTGAAGAGTATATTATTGAAAAAATTATTGATTATCAATACAAATTAGGAGAAGAATTATTTTTTGTGAAATGGAAAGGTTATCCAGATAGTGAAAACACATGGGAGCCTATTGAGCATCTTGATAATTGTCCTGCAGTACTAGAAGCATTCCTAGTGGAGCAAGAGTTCAAGTACTGTGATCAAATTGAAAAGTTAAAAGAAGAAATTTCATTTGGAGAACTTTTAAGTGAAGAATCTTTGATTGAGAGACTAAGTGAAGTGGAGGAATCTGATATGTCTAAATTGAAAACAACCCTTTTAGTAAAACTGATTTCTATGCTTTTTCTAACTGAAGAAGAGGAGTTTTATGCTGTGGATCTAGTACAAGATGCTAGGAATACTTTGCAGATGTATGTTTTAACTAGGAAAAGGTGTCGCCAGCTAATGATCTTGAAAGAATGGCAAGACCATTTAAATCAAGTTGATAAATCTCAAAAACTGACTGTTGTAAATGATTTTGATTTGGCTGGACCACCAGAAAACTTTACTTATATAAATTCCTGCATTCCTGGAGTTGGTATTACAATACCAGATGAGCCCCCTATTGGATGTGAATGCACTGCTTGCAACTGTCGATCAAAAACATGTTGTGGCAACCAAGGAGGCTTATTCGCGTATACTGCCAAGAAAAGATTGCGTGTTGCTTCAGGTACACCTATATATGAATGTAACAAGGCATGTAAATGCTCGACAGATTGCAGCAACCGTGTTGCACAAGGGGGCCGAAATATTAAGTTGAGCATCTATCGCACATCTAATGGTTGTGGTTGGGGCGTGAGAACTGAACAGCCAATAAAACAAGGACAATTTATATGCCAGTATGTTGGTGAAGTCATTACTTTTGAGGAAGCTGAAAAGCGGGGCAGAGAATATGATGCCCAAGGCCTAACATACCTATTTGATCTTGATTTCAATTCTGTTGAAAATCCCTATGTAGTTGATGCAGCACACATGGGGAATGTATCCCATTTTATCAATCACTCTTGTGATCCTAACCTTGGTGTGTGGGCTGTTTGGGCAGACTGTTTGGATCCTAACCTGCCTATGTTGGCTTTGTTTGCAACACGTGACATTGAAACTGGTGAAGAAATATGTTTTGATTATTTACAAAAATCTGCCGATAGTGATGAGAGTGAAGTATCTACCACTCCTTCATCTAGCCAAGAAAGCAGTAATGATGATGAAAGTTGCAGGATTCCCAACGGCTCAGAAGGTGGCACAGCTGCTTCCCCCACCTCACCAGTAAAATCAAGATTCGAAATACAGCAGCAGAATATGGCGATGCTGAGAAACAGAACAGAATGCAAGTGTGGAACATTGAAGTGCAGAAAATATTTGTTCTGAACCAAAAATGTGTTCATTTATATTTGTTGGTTTTTATAAAAATATTTTGAGATGTAGGTTCAAAATATATAATTTCTATGCATGGCATAATAGCATTTCTATGAATAGTGATGGTATTTCTTTGCCAATATATATGTTGAAGGTATGTTTTACTAATAAAAATATATACCAATATTTTACACATAACAAAAATTATGAAATACATGTAAGATAATATTGAGAGTTTTGGATAAGTTTTTAATTCACAGTATACATTTCAGATCTTTGGACAATTTTTGAGGTGTGTTTATGTTTGAATCTCAAGACAACATCTACATGTATAATCACAATTGTATTATATTAACATTTATTTTTAAAGTACTTTATGGAAATCACAACAGAGACTTAATTCTACCAAGTTATAAAATTATGTTAATATTTTTGCCTGAATTTACTTCCAAAGTTTAATAAACAATTAACTTACTAGAAAATGATTAATGTTATGGAGATATATATGTAACCGTTAGAATGCATAATACGTTATTGTGCACATTAATTAGGTAATCTGCAAATGCTCTGATACGATTCGTTAAAGTGTAAAATTTGACTTAAAAAAGCTCTTATTTGCACAGTAACGAATGGTACATCGTTAAATTGCGAAAGACAGTGAACGAAATACTTTTGTTTCGCATTCCGCCGGTTTAGGCGCGATTGGTCCAAAGTTCCAAAAAATGTTAAGATCATATAGTAGTAGTTAGGTTTAGATTATTTTTA
This sequence comes from Ephestia elutella, assembly GCA_018467065.1. Lineage (NCBI taxonomy): Eukaryota > Metazoa > Arthropoda > Insecta > Lepidoptera > Pyralidae > Ephestia > Ephestia elutella. The sequence continues at coordinate 9,640,860 of CM031586.1, forward strand.
TGACCGTCCAAAAAGACTTTGAGGGCGGAAAAGAAGTTTGGTTCAGGTTAGTTTAGGCTTTAGGTTCTCATTAAATAATTACCTACAACAAATTAAAATGATTTATTCAAACAAGAACTTGTTTTATGGAATTTATCGTATGCATAGTCGTTAGTCTGCAGATTACCTAGGTAGGAGGTCTGCAGATTATCTAGTTAATATGGGAACTCAATTATTTTTTTCCACTTTAACTGACTCAGCCAGATAATCTGCAGAATACGTCGTCAATCTGCACTCCTAACTGATTTACGCAAATTAACGGTAACATATATTCTGAAATGGAAACTCAGAAACACGGTTAACTAGCTATTTTACAGTGAATTTTATTAGAACAAAGTGAATTGATCAAAGATGTATTGTTGTAAAGTGAATGACTGACATAATAACAATATTTTCATGAACGGTGCTGTATTCTGTGCCTTTTTTAAATAGATTTATACATTACGTACTGTTTAATTAGATATCTATTTTAATTGAATTGGACCTCATTATGATTTGCTTCTATTGAACTATTCATGTACATTGTAGTACCTAGTGATTAAGTATTATAGAATAGCGTTGAAGTAATAAGTACTTTTTGCTTCCATGTAGAATAGTGATGGTATATGTTAAGGCTAAAGGTAGGTGTGAACACGGACTAATATTGTCCAGCTTAACTCAGCATCTTCAAGGAGAGGTTTATGTTAGTTTCTTATAATTTTTAGCTGGCTAAAATTGTAACTGCAGTCTCTTGGCTAAAAATGTTCAAGCAAATGATGATGGAAACAATCAAAATAATCAAATAAAACTTGTTGACTTATGTAATTAAATTAACAAAATATAACGGCACGTACGCGTATCGAATGTATCCGATGGACGAAGGGTGTCGTCGTCGTCCCCCATCGTCCATTAGATACATTTGTTTCCGATACTGCCAAACAAAATTGTATTCGATGAACATAGCTAGAGACAAAATAAATTGTCCTATCCTAACTTATATTATAAATGCGGAAGTGAGTTTGTTTATTTATTTATTTGTTTGTTTGTTATCTCTAAACGCTTTATCTACTCAACCAATCTTCTTGAAATTTCGCATACACATAGAAGTATACAGAAGTACCTTTCATCCCGGGAAAAAGCACTGTTCCCGTGGAAAATTAACGCAGGTGAAGCCGCTGGCAATAGCTAGTATATTATATTACCAACAGATAATATATTATTACTTGTATCGAACTTTAGCTGGTTCTCGGAGATAAGCCTAGCTAATCTTAAGTTTAGCTTAGGTTTATATTTCCCTTTAGCTGTAACATATATATTGACAAAAAATTGGTGCATGGTCTTAAAAAAAACCTATTTTTTATGTACACATATTGAATTCATGTGGAATCACAATGGTGATTTTATTAGTATATAAGTAAGAAATATCTTAGCACATGTTTGTATGGCTAAAGTTAATAAAATGTAAAATGTATCTGTTGTTTTTCTTTTTTTATATCTTAGTCTTTATTGAAGGAAGGAACTCCACCGACAAGATCCTCGCTCTTAAATTTGATGATGATGATGAGTTTATTGAACTTTATACGGAAAAAAAACATCTTTATGAACTTGTTATAGATTGGATAGATATTGACACCATCATCCAAATTGATGACATTAACAGTGCAGAATTTCAGGACACAATTAACGATCGTGTTACAATCGGAGAATGTAATTTTCTTTTTCATCAGACATTATCAGTTATAATTTTCAATTATATTACTATATGGCTCCATCATTCAACCAAAAGATGGAGCGTGAAGTTAACTAAAATTACACAATCCTCCATACGAGGTAAAAGCAAAACGTCATATAATTTACTTGCAAACTATCATATTTCGAAACATTTTTGCAGTCCTGAGGCAAAAATTATCACAGTAAGAAAGTCTGCAATGCATCTGTGACCCTTACTGGGTTGCTGATGGCCATGGACTGCGGTACTCACCATCAGGCTACCCGCTTGCTCATTTGCTTATCTTATCCTAACTAATATTATAAATGCGAAAGTGTTTGTATGTTTATTTATTTGTTACCACTTCACGTTTTAGCTACTGTACCAATCTTCCTGAAATTTTGCAAACAGAAGTACTGAGAAGGACATAGGGTACCTTTCATCCCAGAAAAAGCACTGTTCCACTGTTCCGTGGGAAATTCACGCGGGCGAAGCGAAAGCTAGTTATCCTATAAAAAAAACTCCATAAATTTGACTTCAGGTTACGCAAACGCGAAAATCTACAAATGCGACAGTCCAAAATGCCCTCGGCCAACGAGTTTCATATCGGGCGGGTCGTCCAAGGACGATAGTTTCCCGTGCCTGCGTCCGCAGTGCACCGGCCGCTTCCAGCTGGTGCGGCACGTCAGCTTCGTGGACTGCCCCGGCCACGACATCCTCATGGCCACCATGCTCAACGGAGCCGCCGTCATGGACGCCGCCTTGCTGCTCATCGCTGGTACGACCTTTATTCATTCTCTAAGGTTTTATAGTTCAAAAGGCAAAGACAGAACCCTTATTAGATAACTTTGTAGTCTGGCTGTAAAGACCTTCTTCTCAGGAACGCGTACAGGTAACAAATTGAAATTTAAATCAGAAGATTGGATCTACTGTCTCTGAAAAAGGTCGCAGGAAAGTGGTGGCTCCTTCTGGCTGAAATGATGATGAATAAAATCAAATAGGTTTAAAATCTGGAACTATAACATGAAATAAAATTGTTTATTCTCAACACTGGAACATCGCTTATTGACGTCAATAATTTTATAATAGCTGAAGTTTACATGGGGTGGTTCAGCCAAAGGATAATATTTATTAACCAAGTTTATTATGATCAGGTAACGAATCATGCCCGCAGCCGCAAACTAGCGAGCACTTGGCCGCGATCGAGATCATGAAGCTGAAGCACATCGTGATTCTGCAGAATAAGATCGACCTCGTGAAGGAGGGACAGGCGAAGGAGCAACACGAACAGATCGTCAAGTTCGTCCAGGGCACGGTTGCTGAGGGCGCCCCCATCATACCCATATCTGCTCAGCTTAAATACAATATTGAGGTACAGTAAAAGCACAGAATAAGTAATAGTACTAACGTACAGAGCGGCCACTCACACCGCCCCGCACTCATTTTAGATACCGTTCCCCACCCCGAACTTCGTTGTAAACATCACTGACAGGTGAACGAGGGCTGGCGCGTAATCAGCACACTTTTTCGCGCCATTTTGATTGATAACCACGACACGCAAGCAGTACTACTAAATTTCACGCACACCCGGTGCTACTCAATCTGTGAGATTAGTCCGTATATATTTATTTATCTATGACAGTTAATCGATTAAACCGAAATGGTGCTAAACCTACTAGGTCTCAGTTGGTGTACTTTGGTTCCAGGTGCTATGCGAGTACATAACGAAGAAGATCCCCGTGCCGCTGCGCAACTTCACGTCGCCGCCGCGCATGATCGTGATCCGCTCGTTCGACGTGAACAAGCCGGGCTGCGAGGTCGACGACCTGCGCGGCGGCGTGGCCGGCGGCTCCATACTGCAGGGCGTGCTCACCGTCGGCATGGAGATTGAAGTGAGACTACACTACACTACACTAGCTGACCCGATACACTTCACGTGGCCGGCGGCTCCATACTGCAGGGCGTGCTCACCGTCGGCATGGAGATTGAAGTGAGACTACACTACACTACACTAGCTGACCCGATACACTTCACGTGGCCGGCGGCTCCATACTGCAGGGCGTGCTCACCGTCGGCATGGAGATTGAAGTGAGACTACACTACACTACACTAGCTGACCCGATACACTTCACGTGGCCGGCGGCTCCATACTGCAGGGCGTGCTCACCGTCGGCATGGAGATTGAAGTGAGACTACACTACACTACACTAGCTGACCCGATACACTTCACGTGGCCGGCGGCTCCATACTGCAGGGCGTGCTCACCGTCGGCATGGAGATTGAAGTGAGACTACACTACACTACACTAGCTGACCCGATACACTTCACGTGGCCGGCGGCTCCATACTGCAGGGCGTGCTCACCGTCGGCATGGAGATTGAAGTGAGACTACACTACACTACACTAGCTGACCCGATACACTTCACGTGGCCGGCGGGCGGCTCCATACTGCAGGGCGTGCTCACCGTCGGCATGGAGATTGAAGTGAGACTACACTACACTACACTAGCTGACCCGATACACTTCACGTGGCCGGCGGCTCCATACTGCAGGGCGTGCTCACCGTCGGCATGGAGATTGAAGTGAGACTACACTACACTACACTAGCTGACCCGATACACTTCACGTGGCCGGCGGCTCCATACTGCAGGGCGTGCTCACCGTCGGCATGGAGATTGAAGTGAGACTACACTACACTACACTAGCTGACCCGATACACTTCACGTGGCCGGCGGCTCCATACTGCAGGGCGTGCTCACCGTCGGCATGGAGATTGAAGTGAGACTACACTACACTACACTAGCTGACCCGATACACTTCACGTGGCCGGCGGCTCCATACTGCAGGGCGTGCTCACCGTCGGCATGGAGATTGAAGTGAGACTACACTACACTACACTAGCTGACCCGATACACTTCACGTGGCCGGCGGCTCCATACTGCAGGGCGTGCTCACCGTCGGCATGGAGATTGAAGTGAGACTACACTACACTACACTAGCTGACCCGATACACTTCACGTGGCCGGCGGCTCCATACTGCAGGGCGTGCTCACCGTCGGCATGGAGATTGAAGTGAGACTACACTACACTACACTAGCTGACCCGATACACTTCACGTGGCCGGCGGCTCCATACTGCAGGGCGTGCTCACCGTCGGCATGGAGATTGAAGTGAGACTACACTACACTACACTAGCTGACCCGATACACTTCACGTGGCCGGCGGCTCCATACTGCAGGGCGTGCTCACCGTCGGCATGGAGATTGAAGTGAGACTACACTACACTACACTAGCTGACCCGATACACTTCACGTGGCCGGCGGCTCCATACTGCAGGGCGTGCTCACCGTCGGCATGGAGATTGAAGTGAGACTACACTACACTACACTAGCTGACCCGATACACTTCACGTGGCCGGCGGCTCCATACTGCAGGGCGTGCTCACCGTCGGCATGGAGATTGAAGTGAGACTACACTACACTACACTAGCTGACCCGATACACTTCACGTGGCCGGCGGCTCCATACTGCAGGGCGTGCTCACCGTCGGCATGGAGATTGAAGTGAGACTACACTACACTACACTAGCTGACCCGATACACTTCACGTGGCCGGCGGCTCCATACTGCAGGGCGTGCTCACCGTCGGCATGGAGATTGAAGTGAGACTACACTACACTACACTAGCTGACCCGATACACTTCACGTGGCCGGCGGCTCCATACTGCAGGGCGTGCTCACCGTCGGCATGGAGATTGAAGTGAGACTACACTACACTACACTAGCTGACCCGATACACTTCACGTGGCCGGCGGCTCCATACTGCAGGGCGTGCTCACCGTCGGCATGGAGATTGAAGTGAGACTACACTACACTACACTAGCTGACCCGATACACTTCACGTGGCCGGCGGCTCCATACTGCAGGGCGTGCTCACCGTCGGCATGGAGATTGAAGTGAGACTACACTACACTACACTAGCTGACCCGATACACTTCACGTGGCCGGCGGCTCCATACTGCAGGGCGTGCTCACCGTCGGCATGGAGATTGAAGTGAGACTACACTACACTACACTAGCTGACCCGATACACTTCACGTGGCCGGCGGCTCCATACTGCAGGGGCGTGCTCACCGTCGGCATGGAGATTGAAGTGAGACTACACTACACTACACTAGCTGACCCGATACACTTCACGTGGCCGGCGGCTCCATACTGCAGGGCGTGCTCACCGTCGGCATGGAGATTGAAGTGAGACTACACTACACTACACTAGCTGACCCGATACACTTCACGTGGCCGGCGGCTCCATACTGCAGGGCGTGCTCACCGTCGGCATGGAGATTGAAGTGAGACTACACTACACTACACTAGCTGACCCGATACACTTCACGTGGCCGGCGGCTCCATACTGCAGGGCGTGCTCACCGTCGGCATGGAGATTGAAGTGAGACTACACTACACTACACTAGCTGACCCGATACACTTCACGTGGCCGGCGGCTCCATACTGCAGGGCGTGCTCACCGTCGGCATGGAGATTGAAGTGAGACTACACTACACTACACTAGCTGACCCGATACACTTCACGTGGCCGGCGGCTCCATACTGCAGGGCGTGCTCACCGTCGGCATGGAGATTGAAGTGAGACTACACTACACTACACTAGCTGACCCGATACACTTCACGTGGCCGGCGGCTCCATACTGCAGGGCGTGCTCACCGTCGGCATGGAGATTGAAGTGAGACTACACTACACTACACTAGCTGACCCGATACACTTCACGTGGCCGGCGGCTCCATACTGCAGGGCGTGCTCACCGTCGGCATGGAGATTGAAGTGAGACTACACTACACTACACTAGCTGACCCGATACACTTCACGTGGCCGGCGGCTCCATACTGCAGGGCGTGCTCACCGTCGGCATGGAGATTGAAGTGAGACTACACTACACTACACTAGCTGACCCGATACACTTCACGTGGCCGGCGGCTCCATACTGCAGGGCGTGCTCACCGTCGGCATGGAGATTGAAGTGAGACTACACTACACTACACTAGCTGACCCGATACACTTCACGTGGCCGGCGGCTCCATACTGCAGGGCGTGCTCACCGTCGGCATGGAGATTGAAGTGAGACTACACTACACTACACTAGCTGACCCGATACACTTCACGTGGCCGGCGGCTCCATACTGCAGGGCGTGCTCACCGTCGGCATGGAGATTGAAGTGAGACTACACTACACTACACTAGCTGACCCGATACACTTCACGTGGCCGGCGGCTCCATACTGCAGGGCGTGCTCACCGTCGGCATGGAGATTGAAGTGAGACTACACTACACTACACTAGCTGACCCGATACACTTCACGTGGCCGGCGGCTCCATACTGCAGGGCGTGCTCACCGTCGGCATGGAGATTGAAGTGAGACTACACTACACTACACTAGCTGACCCGATACACTTCACGTGGGGCGTGCTCACCGCGCTGACCCGATACACTTCACGCGTAATCCGCTCGTTCGACGTGAACAAGCCGGGCTGCAAGGTCGACGACCAGACAAAAGACGGCATGGAGATTGAAATGAGACAATCTGAGTTAGAATTTTTTTCCTTAGAGACAGACAGCTGAGGAAGCGGGATGTCAGTATCTTCTGTGAGATTCATTTTTGTTTGACATTTTCGGTATGTTTTGGTTCCGTAGAATTTATACGTATTTATTATATTATTTTGTGTTTAGGTACGTCCCGGTCTGGTGAGCAAGGACGCGGACGGCAAACTGACGTGCCGACCGATCTTTTCGCGGATCGTGTCTCTATACACGGAACAGAACGAGCTGCAGTACGCGGTGCCCGGCGGCCTCATCGGCGTTGGCACCAAGATCGAGCCCACGCTGTGCCGCGCCGACCGCCTCGTGGGACAGGTAAATAACGAACTTATTGCTGCTACGTAAGGTTCAAAATCCGATGTACACGGAGCAGAACGAGCTGCAGTACGCGGTGCCCGGCGGCCTCATCGGCGTTGGCACCAAGATCGAGCCCACGCTGTGCCGCGCCGACCGCCTCGTGGGACAGGTAAATAACGAACTTATTGCTGCTACGTAAGGTTCAAAATCCGATGTACACGGAGCAGAACGAGCTGCAGTACGCGGTGCCCGGCGGCCTCATCGGCGTCGGCACCAAGATCGAGCCCACGCTGTGCCGCGCCGACCGCCTCGTGGGACAGGTAAATAACGAACTTATTGCTGCTACGTAAGGTTCAAAATCCGATGTACACGGAGCAGAACGAGCTGCAGTACGCGGTGCCCGGCGGCCTCATCGGCGTCGGCACCAAGATCGAGCCCACGCTGTGCCGCGCTGACCGCCTCGTGGGACAGGTAAATAACGAACTTATTGCTGCTACGTAAGGTTCAAAATCCGATGTACACGGAGCAGAACGAGCTGCAGTACGCGGTGCCCGGCGGCCTCATCGGCGTCGGCACCAAGATCGAGCCCACGCTGTGCCGCGCTGACCGCCTCGTGGGACAGGCAAATAACGAACTTATTGCTGCTACGTAAGGTTCAAAATCCGATGTACACGGAGCAGAACGAGCTGCAGTACGCGGTGCCCGGCGGCCTCATCGGCGTCGGCACCAAGATCGAGCCCACGCTGTGCCGCGCCGACCGCCTCGTGGGACAGGTAAATAACGAACTTATTGCTGCTACGTAAGGTTCAAAATCCGATGTACACGGAGCAGAACGAGCTGCAGTACGCGGTGCCCGGCGGCCTCATCGGCGTCGGCACCAAGATCGAGCCCACGCTGTGCCGCGCCGACCGCCTCGTGGGACAGGTAAATAACGAACTTATTGCTGCTACGTAAGGTTCAAAATCCGATGTACACGGAGCAGAACGAGCTGCAGTACGCGGTGCCCGGCGGCCTCATCGGCGTCGGCACCAAGATCGAGCCCACGCTGTGCCGCGCCGACCGCCTCGTGGGACAGGTAAATAACGAACTTATTGCTGCTACGTAAGGTTCAAAATCCAATAAGAACAAGACTCATGCTATTTCGCTCTTCATATGGCCCGCTATGATTGGCAGAAACATTCGCGTCATGCAAGAATATGATTTCTGTGCAGGTACATCGTTGTAACATAAAAAGTGGTAGCACTGTACCCGACTGCAATGTTATTTACCGTCATCAATAACAAGTCAAATTTGCAAGCTGCCTCACGATACTTTTTTTTTTTGTGCATCTCATATGCAATTAGATTTCTATGTGGTACTCTACCTGCCTCACGATGTTTTTCCTTTATATTATTATTATGATACAAGCTGTAAATGACTACCATTACAACAGGTGCTCGGTGCCGTGGGAGCGTTGCCAGGAATATTTGTGAAGCTTGAAGTCTCCTACTACCTGCTCAAGCGTCTCCTTGGCGTGCGCACTGAGGGCGATAAGAAGGCGGCCAAAGTGCAAAAACTTACGAGAAATGAGGTAAGAAAATATAAGTAATATTTTTTTCTTCGTTGATTTTGTGACATTCGTCGTCAAGTTATAAAGGTGGACCTAATGTTTATATTCTTACTTGAAGAAATCCCTCAGTCATGGGCTCCTACTACTTACCCTAGAAAATAGTATGTCTGTTATTATACAAATGTCCAAAAAAGGAATGCATTTTCGGGTTTCATGTTCTTTATTCTACTTTTCTTACCACAACTTCCAAGGGTTTTTATCATTTCACATTGTGTGAAATTTAAAATTTTGGTATATAGGCTATATATTTTAGAGAACAGATGTTTTTTCATCTTAATGTATCTAAAATGAACAATGATGTTCTACAGGTTCTATTAGTTAATATTGGGTCGCTGAGTACGGGCGGCCGAGTGAGCGCCACCAAAGCTGATTTGGCCAAGATCGCACTTACCAACCCCGTCTGCACAGAGATCGGTGAAAAAGTAGCCCTAAGCAGAAGAGTAGAAAACCACTGGAGGTAAGTTATAGTGCTGCTAAAACCCTAGATTAAACATAGGTCTAAATAAAAGGGTTTATTCCCGATGAGTCATACCAAGATTAGTAACACTGAGACTCAAAGGGAAAAAAAGTATCAATGAGTCACAGTCTTACTCATTGCAACTGATGTTCTTCCAAATGAGTCACACTCTTACTCATCGGCACTCTGTATTCCCGTTGAGTAACACTGTTACTAAACTAGACACTGTATTCCCGCTGAGTATCAGAAATTAAATAAAACAATTGAAAATATTAAATTATTGTATATTGTAATGTAATAAACCCACATATGATTATGTTTTTCTATGTCTAGTTTTGTGAATCAAGGCGATTATGATGTTTTAAAATTTTAGATTATTTAAGATTGATTGTGATATTGTTTAACTACAGTATTTTTTAAATAATTATTCTTCAAATACGTTATTTTTATTTTGCAAAGTTGTCCTCAACAGCTCTCATTATAATCAGAGACTAAATATACTCTTAACATAATTTCAGTATATTTCTTTATAATGAAGAAAGTAAAAAAGTCTGTTATATTTTTCCTTATTATGTTACCTTATTTTTGAAATTTATTATATTGCTTCCTATTCTGTTATCCATAAAATCACAATGTAGGTATATTACAATATACAATATGTACTTTAATATTCAATTGTTATCTTTAATTTCTGATACTCAACGGGATTACAGAGTTTCGTTTAGTAACAGTGTTACTCAACGGGAATACAAAGTGCCGATGAGTAAGAGTGTTACTCATTGGGAAAAACATTAGTTGCAATGAGTCTTACTCATTGCAACTAATGTTTTTCCCAATGAGTAACACTCTTACTCATCGGCACTTTGTATTCCCGTGACTCATCAATACTTTTTTTCCCTTTGAGTCACAGTGTTACTAATCTTGGTATGACTCATCGGGAATAAACGAATAAAAGTATAATAATAAGTAATAGTGCTAACGTATCTATGGTTAAAACCTTCATGTATACTTGGCCAGATATCGTTCTGAAGTAATAAATTATGGTACGAAAGTTCTAAGTGTATATGTAGCACTTATTATCTCCATGATTTATATCAAAAACAATTACAGGATTAATTACAACATTAATTAATAACAAAATCTCATTAAATCTTAATCAGTACATACTTAATAAAATTTAATATTCATAAATGACACTAATATTTACCCATGTTCGGCTTATTTATTGTATTTATTAATTTTTTTCTACAGATTAATCGGCTGGGGTCAGATCCAAGGAGGAGAGACGATCGATCCTGTGACAAATTAAGCGCTACCTAATTTAGCTTTTATACATACATATATGTAATATTAACGATTATATATTTAAATAAACTAAATATAACAACTACCAATTTTTGATTTAATCCCTTAATTGCAATACATAATTTTACACATGGCTATGTCCTTTCAATACCAAAGTCGCTAAACATTGTTGATTTATATATAGTTATTTATTTATTGAAAAATAGGTGATGGCCAGGTGAACCTCGATCTCTAACAACACAAATGGGTTCTCAGTTGGGACCAGAGCAAGCAAAATTTTTTTTAAATTTTTTTGTTATTTTAGAATGTTTTTTTTCTATGTCTATGGTTGGGACGTATCTAGGCGTACATTATTCAATTGCCCAAATAGGTGTTTCCATTGATTTATCCTAACTAGAAATATGGAGAATGGTTCCTTGAACTACGTTCAGTTTTTAAAAATAATAAATTCACTTTAATTACTACATGCTGGCGCTTCACATCGCTATTCGGTGTTTGCGTTTTTGTTCGGCTTTGTTCGCTATATTTCGTGTCGAAGTCCGAATATAGCGAATACACCGTCTACACATCGTTCATGAATAGCGAATATGCCGAACATATACGAATATTTTTGCTATAGTAGAAACACTAGAAACTCATCGAACGCAAAGATGGACGTATTGACTGCAGCAGCGGCTTATTATTTCCATCGGGCCAATTACCAGTATATGTTATGCGAACAAAAAAACAAAGTCGTCAAAAGACCACGGAGAAGGCGCTGGTGGATGATAACAATTCATTTATATTAAATATGCAGCCATCAAAGAATCTCGCTTTTTTTAAGCTCTTTTATAGTGCCTGTATATTCCAGGCTCTTCTTAATACTATTCCATGCGTCAATAACTTTGCTTCTGTTTTTATGAGATGCATGTTGCGGGTCCCATATGCAGGGATGCATTTGATAATATTCTAAAAATCTCATGACCATGTCATTTGACCAATCCATCATGGCGCGATCGAGCTGTAAATAAACCTATGAAATAAACTAAGTAAACAAACACGTCCGTCGTTGTCGCGCACCGCTTACTACTGGGCGAGCGATGTGTGGACGGCAAACGAACATATTCGGCATATTCGCAATCCTTTGATATGTGGCAAAAAACCGACAAGCGGCGGATCGGGGTGTTCGTGTATTCGCGTATTCGTGTGCGTTACCCTGGCAAGAAAGTGTGTCCTGGAGTTAAGTGAATGGAACCAAAACGTTGTGCATAGTCTAGTGTACATGTGCCGCGAATAAAACTTTTGTGCGTCTTGTAGTTTAGGAAAAAAACGGAAATCTAGGATTCTGCTAGGGTAACGTCGTTCTAGCAGGAAAGTTCTAAACGAATGATCGGAGAGAGAAATATTCTGAGGGGGCAGAGAGCTTAGAGCTGTGCATTGACCTGGGCCGAAAAGATCATTTGTGCGTCTTCAGGTTTTCGGGATATTGCATTTCCTGCTGGAGTAACGTTTTGCAAAATCGTGGATCTCCTAGATCCATCGTATGTGCGCCTGTAAGATAAATATACATGAGTAGCTATTCATTTGTGCCCATCTGTGCCATAATTAGATTAAAGAAAATATTTATAATTTTTAAGTAATCGCGTTGTCTTTGAAATCACGAAAAAAAATCATAGCGCCTAAATGAAAAGACGTGTAAGCTCGCTGAAAACTGTATTCGATTCATCTATATACCTATAATAACCACAAAAAGTTTCTGAAGTGCACATGTATTCATTATTGAATAATATTACTAAAAGACAAAATTAGGTGACTTAACTTTGACGTCAACATACAAGAAACCGGCTCAACCCAATAAGTGTGCGTGTGAACCAAAGATTAGTGTGTTTAGTCATATATTATCGTGGAAATTTTCAGTTCAAAATGTTAAGGATATAAGTAAATAAACACAAATCCAAAAACATATGAACAACGGCAGATTATCCGGCCAAATTAGAATGACTACAAAAAAGCGACGGTTTCATACATATCGATGACCTTCTCTATTGAACGTATTATACCTAAGCTGTTAGCCGTACAGTCGCTATCAAACGTCTGTCGGCAATTCCCAACTGGGAATTCCCGACAAAGTTTGAGGAAATAATTAAAAAATCCTAACTATCCTAACTAATATTATTAATGCGAAAGTGAGTTTTTTGTTTATTTACTTGTTTGTTTGTTACCTCTTCATGCTTTATCTTCTGAACCATTCTTCCTGATATTTCGCATACGCATTATTATAAGTACGGAGAAGAACATAAGATACCTGGGAAAAAGCACTATTCCCGTGGGAAATTCACACTGGCGAAGCCGCGGGCAAAAGCTAGTATGGATATAAAATGCACAGGACATGCACATAGTGGCCATATAAAATAAAAAAAGAGGTTTTTGATTTGGAAATTATTATTTTTATTCTCTTATACATAGGTAATTTTAATAGTAAATATTATGGCATCAAATCACAGATCAAACTACTACTGTGGACACTGGGAACAGTGCTTTTTCCCGGGATGAAAGGTACCTTATGTCCTTCTCCAGTACTTCTAACTATGTTTATGCGAAATTTCAGGAAGACTATTTCAGTAGATAAAGCATGAAGAGGTAACAAACAAACGGATTTGACACCGTAGATGCCTCGGTGGTCCAGTAGTCAAAGCATAAAATATGTTTCATGATCTGGCTGGGTACTTTATATATCTACCAAGCATATTTTGCGGAAAGGATTTCCAGTCTTATTGGGATATTGCATTTTTAAATCAACTGCTTAGCCGAAAACAAAAATGACTCAATGACTTTGGACTGCACTTTTAGCTGTGGGTCTCGAACAATAAAATAATATTTACTTACTGCTAAAGAAAACCAAATGCCTTCCTTTCTAACCATTGGTAACTTAAATATTTACTTACCATTGCAGATTATTCCATTCCAACTTCATAAACTTTTAACCAACATCTAATTAGTAAACAAACGCAACTGCGCAACAGGATCTCCATAGCGTCATAACATACAACATGCACGCGTGATGCACACAACGCACCAAACTGTTTACCAAGAGAAAAGATGACTCACTTCTAGTAAAAAGCAAAATAAATCGCATTATTGAAAATAGAATGACGATTATATATCTATCTCTGTCCCACTTATACCATTTTGCTTACTAGTTATCTCACTTTCTTCACGCTAGCTAGACAAAGCGACTCCCTTCTTCCGCAGACAGAAAACTAATCCAACGTCATCGGGTGCCGCGCGGAGCAAGGACACATCGGTCGGTGTGCAGAATTGTACGACTCGACATGGAAGAAGAAACAGTAGCCATAGCCATGTAGCTAGTTCATAATAGTGGTACCTAAATAAACTTTCACATTTAAAAAACACATTTTGTATTTTTATAGTAGGTACCTAATCTACCTATTTCGACAAATAAGGAACACGACCTTAACTTTTATACAAATCCCTATTTAACAACAATACATATTTTTTAATTACTCCCACTATTTCCCACAAATAAAGTTACAGGTTGGCATTTTCTAATAAACGTTTGAATGCGACTGTACGAACAGCTTAGGTATAATACGTTCAATAGAGAAGGTCATCGATATGTATGAAACCGTCGCTTTTTTGTAGTCATTCTAATTTGGCCGGATAATCTGCCGTTGTTCATATGTTTTTGGATTTGTGTTTATTTACTTATATCCTTAACATTTTGAGCTGAAAATTTCCACGATAACATATGACTGAACACACTAATCTTTAGTTCACACGCACACTTATTGGGTTGAGCCGGTTTCTTGTATGTTGACGTCAAAGTTAAGTCACCTAATTTTGTCTTTTAGTAATATTATTCAATAATGAATACATGTGTGCACTTCAGAAACTTTTTGTGGTTATTATAGGTATATAGATGAATCGAATACAGTTTTCAGCGAGCTTACACGTCTTTTCATTTAGGCGCTATGATTTTTTTTCGTGATTTCAAAGACAACGCGATTACTTAAAAATTATAAATATTTTCTTTAATCTAATTATGGCACAGATGGGCACAAATGAATAGCTACTCATGTATATTTATCTTACAGGCGCACATACGATGGATCTAGGAGATCCACGATTTTGCAAAACGTTACTCCAGCAGGAAATGCAATATCCCGAAAACCTGAAGACGCACAAATGATCTTTTCGGCCCAGGTCAATGCACAGCTCTAAGCTCTCTGCCCCCTCAGAATATTTCTCTCTCCGATCATTCGTTTAGAACTTTCCTGCTAGAACGACGTTACCCTAGCAGAATCCTAGATTTCCGTTTTTTTCCTAAACTACAAGACGCACAAAAGTTTTATTCGCGGCACATGTACACTAGACTATGCACTACGTTTTGGTACCATTCACTTAACTCCAGGACACACTTTCCTGCCAGGGTAACGCACACCGCGTATTCGTCTTGTTCGTGAAGAATAGGCAAATATAGACGAATAGAGCCTCCTCACATCGTCGTATTTGGGCGAATAAGACAAATACGCGAACACGAATAGCGATGTGTGGTGCCAGCAACATACTTGTTAATGAATAAAAAGTCTGTAAATACGAGTAAATAATTTATTGATTTTGTTCTTTTATGCTTGAGATATAAGGAATTTTAGGCCATATAAATAAAAGTGTTGATATCTTCATCGTCCCGTCGCATGTACTTATGTTCGATAAGCCATTCTAGTTGCTCCTTTATCATTTTCTTCGAGGGTAAGAACATGTTCTTCAATATTTCGATTAGCTCACTCTGAAAAACATTAAATATATAAGGCCAAGCTAACTGTAAGCTAAAACATTAGATCAACCCCAAAAAACGAAGTTTGCGCTACTGCCTCGTTTAAATCATATTTATGATCCATACTAATATACTAATATTATAAATGCGAAAGTTTGGATGTGAATTTGTGAGTTTGTGAGGATGTTTGTTACTCAATCACGCAAAATCTACTGGACGGATTTCGATGAAATTTGGTACAGAGGTAGATAATGACCTGGAATAGCACATAGGCTACTTTTTATCCCGGGAAAAAGCACTGTTCCCGTGGGAAATTCACGCGGGCGAAGCCGCGGGCAAAATCTAGTAACTAATATTTTACAACATATTCTATTAGGACTTAGGACTCAACAATCACAACAGAGTGTGAAATAGTTTGATCTGTCTCCATAACTCGTCTGTGCAATTTTAAAACCTAGCAAAGGACAAAAAAAACTACTAAATTTACTTTAGATAGCGCTCTATTCTAAAACTTCTTTTTTTGTCCCTTGTTTGGTTTCAAATTGCACAGCCAAACTACTCTTATTTGCCACGCTTGTGTATATGATAATAACATTACTTTGCTTTTTACCTGCAGTGCTGTATTAGTGATACGTTTTCTCATTTTTAATATCTTTATGATAGCTTCCTGAGTCCTCAAAATACGCAACTGAACTATGGAATGATTATCCTCCAACTGCGACCTCTCTGTGCTTAGCTGCAATCTACCAATCAAGTTAATCTTTCCTCTTCTTTGTGGTTTACCAGTTTTAACAAGTGCAAATTCCTGATTCACCCAAAATGTTGTATTTTCTGCAAAATCTTTAGGATTTTGTACAGCGGGCTCATAACAAAGTAACTGTCTTTTAAGTTTAGGGAAAGCCACTAAAGACCACAAAGTTCTTCTCAATTCAGGGTCTGGCAATTCAGTGGCAAGTCTCAAGTTTTCATAACTTATCTTTTCTAAAGGTCTCTGATTCCAAGCAAATAAAACAGCCATTTGGAAGGTAGTAACATCCAAGTCAAATCTTCCCACAGAATTAGCGAATGTAATGGTACCATTACTCATGTGATGGTACCATTGCAATTTACGACCAGAGTGTTTCTTTTTGTAGAACTCCTCAACTTCTGGTATGTAATCCTCTAACTCTAAGGGAAGACTTACTGTTACTCTTTCAGATCCACGGGCCCATGCACCAGCATTTAGTATCTTAATATTGATAGCATCATGGCGGGTTGTTTCACCTCTAAACTGTGTATTCAGATCTTCACTAACTTTAATGTCTTGGAACATACGAGCCAATTTATTTACATAATCAGCAGGCATACCTACTTCTCTGAGCCACTCAACCATATCTTCTTCTTTTTCAGAATCGGCACTAGAGTCTAATATCAACCTCCTAGTTAAGTGCGCTTTATGATACCTCATAAATACATCCTTATTTTCAATATACTTCAGAACAAGTAAAACATCCCTAAGTCTAGATTCTATTTGCTCTGTGGTTAAACGCTTACTTAATGGTGTTTTTCGCAACAACATATCACAATAGTTAGCAAGGAGTTCAGGACATTTGCTCTCTGGAGCAGTACCTTTGGTGCCACGCAACAGGGCCGATGATGGCAATTCCAACTTAAACACAGTAGTATCATTTACAACACACTTGTATGCCTTATCCCTTGCTGTTAAAAACCTGGGATCATCTATAAAAGCATCTTTGACTAAAGTACTGAATCTTTTAAATAAATCTAATAAGCGTTCAACATATTTTTCTGAATCTGAAGTAATAATATCAGCTGAAGCTACCATATCAGCTAATCCTGCCGAAACTATGTGTGCTTCTAAATCTCTAAGGATTGGCGTAACTCCTTCAGGTACTCTATCTAATAAACGAAACATCAACTGCAACTTTTCTGTCTCACCAGCTTTGATCAGTGGTGCACTTTCAGCTAATAAAGTGGGCAAATGTTCTCCGATTAACACTTTTTCACAGCACTGTGTGAGTGCTGCCACACTGCCGCTGCCCGGCTCCAGGTACCGGTGGGCTCTGGCCTCCTCCTCCTTCAACCTCTGGTCAGCATACTTCATGTATGACTGCACTCCATTGGCCAACAAATGTTCATTAGCTTTTAATTTGTAAAACTCTTCTGTAGCTTGCATATAAGCTGCTTCAAAATTATCTCTATAGATTTGTAACTTATCAATGGAATTGGAACACAGGTTCACTGAAACATCAAATATTCATAACAATACATATTCAAATAGCAATAACATTGCTTGCACCTACACATTAAATTCAATAGTTAATATTAACAAATGTTTGCAATATCTAGAGTTTAGAGTGCAGTTTAGCAAAATTCCTGCTTAAACAATATGACTTTTGTAACATTGATTGTTTTAAATATCGATTGATGTTTTGTAATATTGATCTAACTACTGAATTCATATCAAATTAAGTTTAAGACACAACTAGGTAACCATTCTCATACAAAAATATCATATTACAGAAATACCATACCATATGACTCCCTTACGCCAATCACAAGCTGAGAGTCAAAACATTCTCCATTGCGTTCTGCCTGAACCAGTTTCATAGCAGAATCTTGCAGTCTTTGTTTTATATCCATAAATATACTCTGATTCCATGAATCCAACATCAGCTTGCGTACTAAACTGTCCTCTATATTATTATTGTTGTTTTTTTTCTGCGAATTTGACGTGTTGGAACTGGTCACCTTGCTAATGTTATTTATGGAATTCTCTAACTGACGAAACGGAGTTGGTAGATAGTTGCATTGCGTAAAGAACTTGCCCCATTCAGCAATGTAAGCTTTCAGAAGTGCCTGATCCTCCCGCTGAGCTAAAACGCGAGCTTGGGCTTGTTTTATGTACATCATTATATCTTGCTGTAGAGCATCTCGCAATTTGTAAGGTCCCCTTTCGTCCCAAAGGCATACTGAATGTACGGCAACAAACAGATCTTGCCATTCTACTTGCGTTACCGGCTCCTGTTTCAACAACTTCAAAACTATTGGACGCATCGAGGGCCATTTATCCTCAAACGTGACTTGCCCTTTATCCTGAAACAAGGTTATAATCATGTTTTAAAATGATTGTAGATTTAATCCAGGGTTCTTACTTTAGTTATATTCCCACCTTTAACATGACTATCTACAGATATTTCTTATTTTTAACACGAATACACTATTATTTTCATAATCAAATTGCCTTGTTTTTTTTCTTTCACCGTTATGTTTTTAAGATGGCAGTGTGAATATTGTTGCGCAAGATCCTAGTTGTTTTGCCGAAATACTAGTGATTTATAACAGCGACTAAACATGGTCTTTTACAAAGTCAGCAATGTACATTAAAATTCACTTTATAATGTTGGCACAAAATGACTGTCAGCTGTAAGACATTGACATTTGACATGCGTGTTGTTTTTGGTGTTTGCATTTTTTGCTTGATGACTTGAATTTTTGACTGCAGGTCAGGTTTAGTTTAGGTTTTTCAAAGCTTTTTATTAAACATAAACTTACGACCTGCAATAGAGATTTACCATTATCATGACTACCTTTGGAGAAATTGTTGAACCTACTAGTAGAAGCACATGGGAAGATTGGGACGATATTGTACCAGAACAAAGTTTTACGAAGTAGGTCTCATCCCATATGCTTTTTGTAAATTTTTCAAATAATGTTTAAATGAGTACAAATAAAATACATAATTATTTTGATTGCAGATTAACATTGCAGGAAATCACTGGAACTCTGGCTAAAGTTGAATCTTTTATTATTCTGGAAGGGAAATACTTAACGGAATTAGTTGCTTTGCACACACGAAATGAATTGGATGTAATAAACTCAATAACTGAAGTGAATTTACGCATATATAAAGAAAAATCCTTAAATTCTTATCTATGTGTTGTCAAGGATTACAATTTATTACAAAGCAGTGAAATAGTTGAGCTTCTAAGGCCATACCTGCTTGCTAGCAAAAATATTATTGCAATACAAACAAAACCACTGGCTGAATATCAGTCATCTGATGTCACTAATACAGACTGTATTATTAGAGCTGTGTTCACAAGTAATTCGGCCTCAAAGTCTTTGAACTTTAATTACCCACGATTAGAACAACCAAATATTATAACTGGTTTGAGTGCAGGAGGTATTTATAAACTATTTTATTTTTATCAATAAGTTTAGTTTGCTGCAAATTGAGAAAGTAGATAGAGGTATTTGCCAAGCAAAGAGAGAACTAATTACTCAAATCTAAAAAAACTAAAATTCCCTGACATTCATTGTTCATTTAAGTCCAGTATTATTTTGCCCACTCAGTGAGAAATTATTAATATCAGACTACTTGGAGATTTTAGATAATAAATAATTATTGTTTTCAGTCTACATTAGCCCATTGCTTAAAGGGCTATTGTAAAAGGGCTAAAAGCCATTGGTTAATTGGCTCCCTTTTGAAATATCTATAAAAACACTCTCATACATATCGATACCAGAGTCAGAATATCAGATTGATATTTGGGAATCTCAACAAGTTAACAATCAATATCTTTTTTTTCAGTCATTTGCATGTCGGATTTCTTGAACCTTCCTGGTGTGGCAGTTATCTGCTACCTTGAATGTCCAGAAGAGTATCAGATTGAGGGGGTGCAGAATTTACTGAAAAAATTAAACATTATCCACAGCTCTGCATGTAGACCAAATACTATACTCAATTCCAATCTTTATATTTAGTAAATTGTTGCTAATAAAATATATTTTTATTACAAGTCTTTTTGTTTTTATTTAAGTTGTTGTGCACTGCTGAAATTTTGAGATCTCAAAATTTCATTTTATATTCCAGGTTCTACCCAAAAAAACTAATAAACTTCATGAAAAAGTAATAAACTTTGTATACATATGTGACTTTGTTAATGCCAGCCAGATAAATATTTTTCTATTTCTTTTGTCCAGTAGTATTTATTTGGCCTGTGGTGTGGCCCTAGAATAGCACCAACCCATCTCTTCCCGTGGGTGTCGTAAGAGGCGACTAAGGGATTTAAAACACCGGAGGATGGGCAGCAGCATCTTTGCGCGTACTATGCCATCACACTGCGATCGCCAACCCGCCTGCCAAGCGTGGCGATTACGGCAAAACCCCTCATGGATAAAATCCTTGGGGGAGGCCTTTGTCTAGCAGGGGACGTCTTTAGGCTGAGAGAGAGAGAGATTTACTTGAAAAAGCAACAAACTTCCATCCATTGTCATTATTGGTAACATAAATAAAACCCAAATATACATAATATTAAAACTTTATTCAACATCAATACACTTAACACAATATAATTTCGGGAAAACACCAACATTAAATTAGCCCATTAACATAGCAACTATTTGTATGAATATTGGTGATGACCCAAACTAAAAACTGATTTAAAAATACTTGACTGAAAATAAAAAACTTAATATGAAACTTACAATGAGTTCATACATATACACAGCCTAATGAATCGCAGACAGGTTTTCCTTTTCAAAGAATCAATTTATCAACTGATAGAATCAAGATATCAACTGATAATAATTAATAAACAAACTTAAGTGGCCCAACAATTAAAAATATTATAACAAAATGCTTTTTATTGGATATGTACATAAAGCTCTATTGGCGACTAGCCCAGACCTCTTCATCGTTAAACAATTTATTTGAAGAGCTTCAATAAATAAATTTATAGGTTGTATGCCAATAAATAGTTGTGCAGAATAATATAATAGAGTATATGTTTGGATGTTATGGAAGAGTTTTAAATATAATTTTAGAACCAGTCATTAGGCAATTTTATAAGGCAGCAGATATTTTACTTCCCTTTGAATCTCTGAAATGACTAGCTTGTTATACAGATAATAAGTGAAATAAGTAATAAATATTATATGTATGCAAAATCAGTGTACTTAAAAAAATCTGCTGTCCCCTTTTTATATCAGATATTAAAAAAAATATGAAACACATACAAACCTTAAAAGTTATGCTTGTAGGTCTATTAAAATAGACTATAAAAAACGAGCGACTTCTATTTAATTTAATGCAACGGCACATCAAAAATAAAACTGGAACCCGTATCGGTATACAGATGACTTTTTGAACACCAGCCAAATTTTCGCAGCAGATTAGAATGATGAAATTGAGCTTTCCTAAGAAATCTTATGTTCTTATTTTATTTCTTATGTTACTGTAAACTTTTGCAAGTTGTTTTATTCCATGCACTGAACATTTTATAAAAAATTGGCTTAGTAGGTACTAAAAAAAATCACCTGTTTTATTAAAAATTTAGCGTTAGATTTAAATTGGGACTTGTCTCCAAATTTAAATCTTCACGTAGCAATCTCGCTCATATTCCGTACAGTAGAATTGCTACTGACTACAGGAAACTTATCTCACTAGTAACACGAGAAATTTAGACACAAGTCTCCAATTTTATAGCGCCTGCTGTGATTGTATGCCAACAATATCAATATTACAGTACCTTATTTAATTCTTTAATACAGCTGATGTTTAAATCCCTTTATGTCAAATTACATACACCCTTAAACTATACCAGACATTCGGCCGAATATATTCAATAGAAGCACATCACTAATTTAATTTATTCCTTTTTTATTTACTTAACATATATTTTTAGTGAATTCAAAATATAAATTTGTGCGATCCGGTCATCAAGTTTTCTTTCTTATTACCAAAAAGAAATCAGATGACACCAACTTATAATACACAATAATCTAAAATTATAGCTATGAGACATTTATGATATATATGGCAAACATGGTCCTATATAATTTAAATGTATAATTTATACAGCTACTATACTGTAATTTGAAAACCCAGAACCTAAAAAGTAAACAAAACATTGTTTTTATTTTGATAAATAGAAGTAAAAAAATTTAAATTACAATAACCAATAACAAAACTATAAATATTTTACTTATTTGTATAATATTCGCAATAAACAGCAACAATTTATTTATGTTATATGAAAATAAGTATAAAATAATTTGATGACTCTTATAATAATAAACATGTTCATAACATGTAGCTTAATATACAGTTTGCAGATCTATTCTAAGTGTAACCTAAGTACTAATATCATTTATTTTAGATTTTTACCTATATATAGTATATACAATTGATGACGGCTCATTGAAACTTAATTGACACTAACAGTGAATACTAAAAATGAGTCTGCAGCGAATTGTAATCTACTATCTATAAGCAACAACGCAACGCGAATAAACCCCAACAGTTGTGTAAGTAGATAAGTTTATATTCGCCTTCGAGAAAGTAGTTGAAATTATATAACGAATTAAAACTTTAAATTAACAAATATTGCTTACTTTTTAAACATTTATTAACAATCAAACGCAAACCGTTTGATCGTTGCAAAAATGTCGTAAAACTGAAATCTGTAAAATAATGCAAAATCCCTAGGCGGTTCTTTATTTTACCGTTTTCCCACTTGTGTGGGCACATCATGTTAATTCGTCCCTCAGGTTCGAAACCCTACTAAACTTCATAATCAGATTACTTTGCAAAGTTTTTTTCAAATAAATATTTTTTGTTTCTTTTTATTTTATCCTTATTATACATCCTATTAGTCAATATATTCATTATGTTAAACATTATATTTTATCATGTAAAAGTAATAATGTATTAATTTATCAGAATAATGTATTTATTTACTTACACTTATTGCGAATATGAAAGCACTTACATACTAGATACACCTACTATAATTAACAAAATTTGGTGTTACCTGTTTGATTTAATGCAGATAATTATCACAGTAAATAAGAGCCGGCTTTGAATACATACCGAACATAAAAAGGGTAGGCTACTTGGGTCTACTATTAAACTACGATAGAAAAAAATGTGATTTAGATTACTCAAGTATGCACGGCGAACGCAAGGTACATTTTTAGAGAATATTAACAAATAGAATATACTGTAGATAGGTCGATACTTAGTTTTGAAATCAACAGTAGAATAATGTAGAACTAGCTTTTGCTCGCGGCCTCTTTCCGGGATGAAAGGTACCCTATATCCTTCTCAGTGCTTTTAACTATGTGTATGCGAAATTTCGGGAAGATTGGTTTAGTAGATAAAGCGAGAAGAGGTAACAAACAAACTCACTTCGCATTTATAATTAGGATTGTTTTCTCTATCGTAGACAAATAGGTTTGCCCGATTGTGACCTATTGATTAATTATTTCTGGCACATTTAACATCGAAATACAACTATGATCGCAGAGATAAACTTGGGTCAAGGTGGATCATCAAGTGAATATAGTTTAATTTAGTTCAGATTGGTATGAACGACAGACAGACACGCGTGTGATAGATTTATTATGCGTATAATTTACATTCATTATACAGTAGTATATTATGCCGCAGTAAATCTGTGATATGTCAATTAAATAGTAATTATTGCGTCGTATAATCTGTAGTATTGCTACTTTTTTTTATAATATAGGGCGGCAAACGAGCAAGCGGGTCACCTGATGGTAAGTAATCACCGCTGCCCATGGACAACCACAACACCAGGGGTATCGCAGGAGTGTTGCCGGCCTTTTAAAAGGACGTAGGCTCGTTTTTTGAAGGTTCCAATGTCGTATCGGTTCAGGAATATATAATTAATAAAATTCCATATTACCACCATGTCATGTGAATGTGACGTAATGAGCATGTAAAATCTATTTATGTTCATTATACATATTATTACTATAGAGAGAAATATTAAAACATACTTACTTAAAATGTTGATTATTCGCTTAATGATCAAAAAGTCTTGCAAAAACCTCGAATGATACACGTATTACATACTCGGCTTTATTATCGCACTCGTCTCGTCGTACCGTAATGACCAACATAGCACACTTGTATCATAATGTAATATTATTAATTAACGATACGATATATTATTTGGTTACTCCTTTCTTATTAAGCTGTCTACTACCCACTGCAAGTCATACTATACGATGAGCTTAATAATAAAAGGATACAATATTACAAAAATATTTTTTCTAATTAAAAATTACTTTCAGGTTTATGGTCAATAAAATAAAATAGCTTGGACATAAAAGATTTACAAGGACATAAATGCAGTAGTCCAATGGCACAATTACAATAATGATTTCACACAGCACGCTTGAAATTTTCTATATTCACAGAAATGATGACCAAATGCTATTATCCTATCAAAACTCGTTATAATGTGCCTTTCTTAATTAAAATAATACAAAATTGCATACATATACAGGGTGTTAGGTTAAATGAGGGACATCATTTCATCTTACAAAGGTTCATGCTTAATGCATGCATGCATGGGTCTTGGATGTTTATATATATTATAGTATCGTTGAGTTAGTATTCCATAACACAAGTCTCGAACTTTGGGGTTAACTCAATCTGTGTGATTTGTCTGTATATATTTATTTAACTAAAAAATATAAATACACATGTAAATAACTAAGAAAAACTTGGTTGAAAATTCTTCAATAATGTCGTAACGTATGCTTGCGCTTTCGACTTATTATACATACATAAATGACTGCTCACGATGGCATGAACTAAGGCAACATTGAGTATATGATACAACAGGAAGTCTGACGACTTCTCTTTCTTTTGTATAACGTCATCCTTTTCTAATTGTGAAATTGCTGCAACATATTGCAAGTAAAATTGCAATGTAGGCGGATAATATTTAAAAATTTGAAATTGTATGATTCATTATTATTATTGCTCATATATTAATATTGGCTCCTTACGAATACACAATTAACGACTCTTACTATTTTTTATTAAGGCTTTTTTTGCTAATTGGATCGGGAATAAATACTGCATACCCTCGCTAAATATGTCTCTCGTTTAACCTAACATCCTGTATATAACATATGACGACACTGACACCAAACTTGTGTTATAATATGACTATAAACAGTAATCATTATATGAAATATTCCTGTTATAGTTGCCTTATAAAGCTTTAGTGACTAATGCTACTGTTGATACCATACAAAAATAAAATTGTCTGGGACAATATAAGTTTTTATATGATAGATATTAAAAATCTTTCTAATTAACTTTGGAGGTACATAGAACAGCCTTTCGTTAAATATTCACATCTGATTGGTTTACCTTCTATATGTCAATCAGGCCTCCGTTGCCGTGGCCCGCCTTAACTTTGTCCAGTATTTTGTTGACGAATTCAGATGTCTTACCAGCTATTTTTACCTCTGAAATTAAAAATATTTACGATAAGACCCAATGAAGCAAATTTCTATTAGCTTTGCCTACGATTTCGTCCGCGCGGCATCAAATTTCATTTAGTACGTTGTGCGATGTGAGTACAAAAACATCTTTATGGCTTCTAAAGTCAAAGTCAATTATTTTTATTCATATAGGCTTAAAAATAGCACTTGTTAATCGTCACATTCTTGTTTTTTAGTTAGTTGACGTCATAAAATTACTTAAAGCTAAGGTTACCACCGCCTCCAAAGCGCAAGTGGAGAAGAGGCGGCGCAACAAACTATTGGATTGGCCCCATAAAATTTATTTCTTTATATCTACTACTTAATTAGATATTTCAGGCCAAATATTAATAATGTATTAGACTATTAGGGATTACATAACCTGGATCCAGTAGATAGATTTTTTTTTAAATCTGAATTGATATTTAAAGCAAAATAGCCACTAAGAGAAACTTACCTGTAGCTGTACTGACTATGTTTTGTAGATGTGCAGACCAGTCTACATTATTCTGAGGATTAGTCACTCTATTGCCCAATAGTTGCTTCATTTTATGTATTCCATTTAGGAGACGTTCTAGAAAAATAGAAACGTTTGCAAAAACATCAATTAAATAAAAAAAAATCTGATAAATTAAATTAATAAAATACTGCTAAATTATGTTTTTTTCTTTCCGATTAAATTTCATACGGTTAGTTTTTTTTTAATGTTTCAAAAATTAGCAAATTATTATCTGTGTCAGTGTCATGCTTTGAATAAATTGATGAATTGAATAGGCTCATACGAAAAATCAATAATTAACTTACTGTGCTCTTGCTGCAGTCCATATAGTTTCAATTTATTAGCCTCGTGCTGAGCTTTTTTCTTTAAACGACAAGCGCGAGAAGCCAGTTTATTCTTCTCCTTTCTTGTCTTTGGCCGAATGTTGAATGGTAGTTCGCTCACTGGGATCATGTCATTGATCACTTTGCCCAAATTGTCCAACTCCTTTCCAATTGTATACAACTTCCTTGGATTTGGTGTAAGATCGTTTCCGTCCCCTTTTCTGGCCTTTCCACTGTAATTTTTAAAGACCAATTTATTAGCTAACGTTTGTACATTTTAGTGCTGTTAAGAACTGTATAGAAGTATTTTTTTATTTTTTTTTTAATCATTTCTTTATTTGTAAGTAACCGGTCTCAGCTTCCTTGCATTAAATATTGCAAATTATTACAGGGATTTTTAGATAGAGTATGAAAGTTAAATGTGCCCTTTTTTTCAAATCACCTGATTAGCAGTTACCTAATATAAAAAAATGTTACAAAAATATAGAATACAGTATCACATCCTTATCCCTTACGAGGTAGACAATTTTCTTGTAGTATTATAAAAATATTAATTACAAAAAAACATTGCCTGGCATTACCTGTGTTTAATGCCTCTGACACTGCAGCTGGGACTAAAAACTGGATCTGTGACTGAATTTAAAACATGTGGATCTTCAGATTTCTTCTGCAAAACTAATCGCTGCCCTTTCGGCCCTTTGGCTTGGACGTTATATTGCCAGAAAAATTTTTCTTTTTTGGCAGCGATCCGTGCCTGCTTCGATTCTGATTCGTCATTTGATTCTGGGAAAAAACAAAATTGTTTGGTTGATGAGATCTGCACAGATTTTATATTATTATTGACATGTTACAGACAAATGTATATGTTTTGAAGTATTAATACATGATCTTATTTATTTCCTTGTTTACAACAAAGAATATAAGGAAAACAATTATAAAATTGTTTCATTTCTTAGAAATTGTGGTTTTCCCAAAGGTAAATAAATATTTCTTGTTATAGCAGTATGCCTTGCATTTGTTTAAATTAAATGATGGATTAACACAAGTTATCCATGTACATGTAGGTGGATTTGTGTTTGATTTGGTGTGGTAGAATTGGAAAAATGGTTTACCATTTTTCCAATTGTACAGCTTCACAACACCCAAAGCCCATTTTTTTGTTATTGTTATAAAATTGTTACAAACCATCAGATGAAAGATCTTCGTATCTGTCGCTGTCTTCATCAGATTCCACATCTCTGTCGTCTTCGTCCTGTGAGAAGTCGCCAGTACCAGGGCTGAGGAGACCACCAGATAGAGACGATGCTGAACCAGCTTCAGCTAGCGAACTGGTTGACAATAAATGCTTACGTGGCTCTCTGCGCTGCCAAATCTGTAAATTAAATTAATAATAAATTCTTATTATTTTGATTTTGGTCTTCAAGCAACCCAGAAGCGAGTGGTAGGGCCTGTCCGTGCTACATGAGTTTGTATACCAACCTGACTCAGGTACCTATGTTAGTATTCATCAACCACCACTTGCTTCTGGTGAAGGAAAACCCTTCAATCTGATTGATGATTATCAGCTAGTGTGTGAAATGGAGATTTGTATACCAATCTGACTCAGGTACCTATGTTAGTATTCATCAACCACCACTTGCTTCCGGTGAAGGAAAACCCTTCAATCTGATTGATGATTATCAGCTAGTGTGTGAAATGGAGAAGGCAATGGCAAACCACTCCATTATATTGCCAAGATAGTTGAAGATAGTCATTGTGTGTGTTTCGTTCCATCGTCATCAATAATGACCACTACCCTCAGTCATGAGGAATATGACTAAAGGAGGATGCTAAAAATTCTATGTTTTCATTAAAGAAATTAAAAAAAAGTTTTTTTATCTATTTCTCAAGTTGGGTACAATTTTTCTTAAAATATTGATTCAGGATAAAGAGAATGCAATGTGCAGGTTTTTACAAAAACACATCAAATTCATTTAAATATCCTTACAAATAAGTTATTATGGGTAATATAAATAGAAAGTAGGATAAAGGTAACTGTTGTAATTGTTGCATAATATTTACGCAATATGCTGCAACTTTTATTAATCTCTCGCGACACTCCAGATCTTCCCTTGTGAGTTTAGATTATAGACTTTCTCAAAGAGTGTTATTTAGCTATAATACACAAAAAGTATTCGAAACAACAAACACATGCACAAAAACCTCATCAGCTTTATGTTTACTAGCTTTTGCCCGTGGCTATTTCACACTATATATATATTTCAGGGAGATGGTTCAGTAGATAAAGCATGAAGAGGTAACAAATATTAAACAAACCCACTTTCGCATTTGTAATATTAGTTAGGATTATAATAGAATTTTTTTTTTAATAAATTATTAAATTATAATAGAAACACATTTTTGAACAGTTGTTATTATAAAATGTGAAATATTTTAAAGTTCAATAATGGAATGGTCAATAATGAATTTAAAAAATCAAAATGTGGTGCAGACTTCATCTAATTATGTGTTTAGAACCTGAGATAATAATAAATATTTGCATGCTAGAAATAGCAAGACATGGTGAGCTAATTAACTTGTAACATCTTTTATTGTACCTATGTTTAACAAATAAACTATTGATTGATTGATTGATTAATAATAGAGACAAAGGCTAGTAAAAAAATAAAAGTGGTAGCTACAAAACTTCAACCATAAATATTTTGATATTCCCTACTTAACCCTGCCACAATGACGTCAACTAAGCAATATTACAATACCTGTTATAACAACATTTTACTAACTGAAGTTAATAACAGACTATATTCAAAATAATCATAAATTACTGACCTGTTCCATGGTGAGATGTGTTGGGGCTGATGATGACAACTGTGCTTGTTGAGGTTTAATGCTTGTGGGAAAAGGTGGCAACACTGTTGATGCAGGTACTGACTGTCCCAAAGCTATTTCTCCACCATAGCCATCCAAACGCATCAGGAGCTCTGGTAGCTGATTAATAGGCTGCGCAAAACTAGAAGATGCTGAACTATGCTGACTGGAAGGTGAAAAAGCAAGTTGTGCCCGGCTATAAGGGCTGCACGGACTCTCAGCAGCCATTGTGTTAGATAGTTGTATAGTATTATGATGGGAACCACTCATGACACCACCAATCTGCACACAGTACCCATTTTCCTCTGGCAATAACAAATCTTCAAAATTCAAATCCTCTAACAGTGTGTCTGGATTTGCATTTAATTCGGCAAGAGTTGGACCTGATATTAAGTCTGCTTTATCTACTTGAAATATATCATCATCATCCATTTTATTTAAAATTTCCATTTTTGATGAGTCAGATTCAAAAGCTAGTTTATTGTATTGCATAGTTGGTACATTGTGGAAGGAACCAGCCAGGGAGTCCTGCAGACATATGTCTAGATCACAGCTGAAGTCCCCAAGGTCGGTACGGCGCTGGGGAATAGGTACCGATGCGGACATCGGACCTAACTCAAAGGGAGGGAGAGACTCCTGCTTTATCTCAACACCAGGCTCTAGAAAGAAATTCATGTGTGTAAATAGAATCGGACATTGCACGTGTTTGTGTTAAGTGACCTTGGCAAATAATCGTCTCGTTGATAGAGACTAGCGCACGCGTCTTACGTCTCTATCGATTTTATTCTGCCCGAGACCCACGTGTCCTGTGCGTAACTTCCAATGTTTATTTATTTCTTGAAAACACCATTTGATTCACAAATCCTCAAAAATGTTATATTTTCAACTTAATATACCGTTTAGCTACCATATCCTTCGATTACATAACGAAATAAACCACTACACTGAATTAAAATTTGTAAGCACTTGATTATTCACAATGACTTTTCGATATCGAATTAGAAGAAATAGTAGAGTTTCACAGGTGTTCAATAATGCTATTCACAAAATGAAAGCTCACATTCCTCTGAGGAATAGGCAAATACACTTTGGAATAAGATTTATCAATAATTTGAAAAAAATATTCACACACAATAACAAAAACACTTCCCCGATGGCACAAGTCGAGAAGTAAACAAAGATTTTTTATTATTATTCAGCAGTATTCAAAGGTCATTGAAAAGAGACAGACAATAGTCATATGCACAACAAGAAAAGAGATAGGCTGAATGTTTTTGCACATGCCAGGCAAAGGCAAGACGGAAGAGGAAAGGGGGCGACTCTGACGTAGACAAGTGCTTGCAGAGCAAAATACCTACGTGATAAAATAACAGGTATTTGTCATCCTGTTCCGTTCCGAATTCGATATACTTCCGATGTAACTAATGTTTCGTCCTTTCTTTTGATTAATAAAGTTATTTATTTCTCTGAGAAGACCAGCTTTCCATATTTCCATCTCTCCCTTATATCTGTGCATCTCTCGTCTCGTTCGTGGCATTTGGAATAAAAATCTTTAGCTTGCTTGACATATCTACTGTAAAAAAAATTATAAGCATGTCGGATGTCGTAACAGCTGAACGTCAAAAGTGCGTTGACAAAATTATTTCTCCAATATAAATATTATGGGTGACGATAATTTAAATTCTAGTACAAAATGTGATTCAAATAAGTGCAATGTAATAATCATTGGCGGCGGGATGGCTGGACTGTCCGCCGCCAATCATTTTGTGAAAAATGGGATGGGGGACTTCATCCTTTTAGAAGCAAGGAAACGTATCGGTGGCCGTATAATATCAATACCTATGAAAAACCATAATGTTGAGTTGGGAGCTAACTGGATTCATGGTGTTTTGGGTAATCCAATATTCGAATTAGCAATGGCAAACAGTCTTGTAAATATCATAAACATACCTAAACCGCATAAAGTTATAGCGGCTACTGAAGATGGTAAGCAAGTGCCGTTTGGCGTTCTTCATGAGATTCACGAGGCTTATGTCTGCTTTCTTAGACGTTGCGAAGAATATTTTCTATGTCAATATCTGCCCCCACCCGATATACACAGTGTCGGAGAACATATTAATTTGGAAGCAACTATATATTTGGAGCGTTTACCATCATCAGAAGAAAAAAAACTAAGGCGCCTAATTTTTGATTGCCTGTTGAAGCGAGAAACCTGTATATCTGGATGCAATAATATGGATGAAATTGATCTTTTGGAGTTAGGTAGTTATACAGAATTACAAGGTGGCAATATTATGATTCCCAAAGGCTTCAGTTCTCTTCTTGAGCCATTAAAAACGAAAATATCTCCAGATAAAATAATTGCAAGTAGTCCAGTGAAAAAAATTATATGGGATACAGATCATGGCTCACATCCAGCAGATGATGTTGGTGAAGAATCAGAGGACTCTGACCAAACTGTGATAGAGGATATTTCTAAAAATACTAACCTAATTAATGAATCCCAAACTCATCCCAGCGAAGGGTCTGTATTAAATGACAATGCACAGAAACCAAAGAAAAAAGGTGTGAAATATGTTGAAGTAGTGTGTGAAGATGGAAAGAGTTATTTTGCAAATCATGTGATATGTACTATTCCATTAGGTGTTTTAAAAGAAAATGCTTCTAGTATGTTTGAGCCTTCTTTACCTCAATATAAAACAGAAGCTATTGAACGGTTATTGTTTGGAGTTGTAGACAAAATTTATTTGGAATATGAACGGCCTTTTAAATCCAGAAGTAACTGAGATCATGTTGCTATGGGAAAGCTCCCCAGTTCCGGAAGATATTTCTGAATCGTGGTATAAAAAGATATATTCTTTTAGTAAAGTCTCTGAGACACTGCTTTTGGGTTGGGTATCTGGAAAAGAGGCAGAATACATGGAGACCTTATCAATGGAAGAAGTAGGCATAACATGCACAAAAATATTAAGAAAATTTTTAAATGATCCATTTGTTCCAGAACCCCAAAAATGTGTTTGGTGAGTGCTTACCTTTTTATCTTTTTAATTAGGTATAGCTTCGATAAAAAACATTGATGAAAAACAGAAACATTTATCATGTCATAATATAAATATTTTTTGTTTATTTCAGTACAAGCTGGCACAAGCAACCATTCACAAAAGGATCATACACTGCAATTGCTGTGGGAGCCAGCCAGAGTGACATTGAAAGCTTGGCTCAACCAATATTTAGAAATGTTCATGATAAAAGGTATTTGAAATACTTCTAGTAAGAATTCAATATGACATAGTAGTGCAATAAATACTGTAACATGGCTCATCAATATTATACTTTTTGGGCTAATGCTATGCTCCTTATATTTACAGCCTGTGTTGCTCTTTGCTGGAGAGCATACCCATAGCAGCTTCTACTCAACAGCTCATGGCGCATACTTATCAGGCCAGGTGGCAGCTAAGCGGCTACTAGCCCCTGATGAACAAGCTGAAAACATTCTTGAATGTCCAGGTTCTGCTGATCTCAATGCTTGGATACAAGGAATTCAACTTGAAGGATAATAGATGACCCAATTGGACATTAATTTTTTATTGCATTCTCTTAAGGTCTCTTATTTTTAAATCAGCAATGGTCTTATGACTGAAGTTTAACGTGTTTGGGGTTTAACCCTATTGGTCATGACAAGGGCAATGATGCCAATGTGATTTCACAAGCTGTTATGTTTTTTGTTAGTATTAATTATGAATACATACTCTGTATTCCTGTAGGTATTATAATAGGATATTTTTAAAAGATGACATTAATCTGCTTCATATTGATTGCTTGAATTCCATTTAGGTCTTATATATATTAGCACATAACAGTAGAATAATTTATCTGGTTTAAATAAAATACTGTTTCTAATTAAAAATCGAAGACAAAAGCATTAAAAATAATGGTGCAACCATTCTTTGCAAACTCAACTTCTTATTTTGATAAAACCAAAGGAGATAAGCCAATTATAAACTTCACTATATTATATCTGCCTAGATTATCATTTAATTTATTCAATTATGACATAGGTTCTACTATATTTTTAATGAACTACAGCATGTTCTAAATTTATGTCAAAATTATATATGAAGTTATGTCCTTTATAAAGCAGCTTACAATATTGTTTTTTGTTACCATAGATTAATATTATTGTTTTCGAAATGCATTGCTGTAGATGTATCTAGGAGTGAATGAGTAATTTAAAGTATTTTTTAAAATCAGTTTGTATAATTCACTCTTACAGTTTTTTAAGTTTTGTATAAACTTTTGCTCTACTTTCATCAAATTAAATTATGGATTGTTAAAAATTTTGCATCTTAAATACTTTTCAATTAAAGTTTACTATCTCATGTTTGAATTACCTTAATAATCTTATTAAAACCGCATTATAAATATACATAAAATTGGCTTACATTATGATTGACCTAGGCTCAGCATTCACCAATAATTTTATTTTGCACAGAGCAAAGCCAAATATTTACAAAAGAAATTATAATGATTTTTTTATTTATCAAATCATTGTTTAACTATGCATTTCTATATCTGGGTGTTTTATTGGATAGACATATAGGTTGTATATTCAATTTATCTAGTCAGTGCAAGGATTTTGTATCGCTTTAATAAATCATTATAAAAAATAATGGTCATGAATTTATTTTATGATTCCCTCCCTTATCTTGCATGTTAGGTTAAAACCCACTTGATAACACACAGATAAGTGAAAAAAGCTACCTATACATATGGTAGGTAACTAATGACTTTTAGGTCAGCCAGAATATCCATATAACTATTGATCATCACTATTCATATATAAAATAAATGAAGCAACTAGAATGCCTATCCCCTATTTTGGTAGACAGGATCAATAATCCCAAATCATGAGTTTAAATTAATGTTCAATGTATAAAATTGTATCAGTAAAAAAAAGCATGGTTTATATAAAAATTTATTAAATATTTTTTATTACAATACATTTTGTAGTTACAATAATAACAACCATCCCAGTAACAATAGTTTTAGTTCATTACATAAGTGTATAACATTGGTTACAGTTTAAAGCCATCATTTATAAGTAAATATAACAAATTGTTCTGTTCTTTATATGAAACTAGCTGTCGCCCGCGGCTTCGCCCGCGTGAGTTTCGCTAAGATGAAAAATCTCTCATGGAGCTTTTCATCAGATGTTCCAGATCTTCAATTTTTATACATCAGCAGAAAATGCTCATCAGGTTGAACGACTTTTACTAAGGCGCCATTTCCATATATGTTATAGTGTAGCTGGTCTCTTGCAGTTCTTCATCAGATGTTCCAGATCTTCAATTTTTATACGTCATCAAAAAATGCTCATCAGATTGAACGACTTTTGTTAAGGCACCATTTCCATATTTCTTATAGTTTAGCTGTTCTGTTAAGGTTCTTCATCAGGTGTTCCAGTTTTCAAAATAAATTATAGCCTATATGTTGCCCAGGCTTAATAGCTATACAACAAAAAAAGTTTCATTCAAATCCGTCCAGTAGTTTTTGCGTGAAACGCGTACATACATACAGACAGACAGACAGACAGACAGACAGACAAGAAATTCCAAAAAAAATTTTTTGCTTTCTATTATTCTTTTTAAGTGTCCCTCTATCCATTTCAGTCAAAAATACTAAATGTACAGACAAAATATTTTTACTGTTTTATTATATGTATAGATTAGATATGGAATGTACACATAAAATTTAACCTTATGTTAGTAAATGATTAGTTAAACAAATGATCCCTTCCCACTTAGTATTATTAATTTCCACTCATAAGTACACCAGGTATCAAACTATTCTGGTTTCTTAAAAACCAAAATCTTTCCCAAATTAACATCCAAGTAATTAATAAATTAACTATTACCAGAGCTTGTTACCAATACCAAATTTTTATACAAAGTACCAGTACTTTCAGCGAATTTATATGGATTTTGTACTAGTAACATGCCCTGATAAATACTTGAACTATATTTAAGAATAGCAGCAACAGTATATTAAATGAGACTTGAGAGAAAATTTAAAAACCATGGTCAAAATAATGATTTAAGTTTTGCACAATCTTAATAACT